>OY744503.1:3846366-4399884 GCA_963556185.1 Pseudopediastrum boryanum
GGGGTGCGTCTGGGAGGGGGAAGGGTGAGAGATGTCTGCTTGTGTCCAGGGGATGGAGGGTAGGGAGTGGGGAGGGTGGCAGGGGTGGAATGAGGCATTGCGCGGTAGAAAGCGTAGCGTTAGTCAATGGGGTAGATAGGTGACAGAGAGGGGAGGACTGGGCAGGGGGATAACTGTTAGCTTTGGGAGGGGGTCACGGCGGAAAGGTGGTATGGAATGGTGTCATTATAGAATAAAGTTACAGCAGGGCATGTCAACCAGCAGAGGGTTTATCTCAGTCTGGAAGGAGGGGGGTGCAAGGTGGGAGATGGTGTACAAGGACCGGTCCTCTACGAGGAGGGCCAGGAGGACGGTGGGGAAGTTACTACAGGGAAAGTATGGAATGGGGTTGAGGTGCATCTGGTATGGGATACAGCTGGGACCGGTAGCAAAAGAAGAGAGCAACGGTTGGAGGAGCAGGTACAGCTCCTCTGCGTGGTTGTGATACACAGCTTTCCTGGGTTTGTAGTAGCCTTGGTCTTCCCCCTGATGGTGGTTGGTGCTGAAAATACTGGCAGATACTGTTATGTGCAGGTTGTATATGTTGATGCTTTGATTGCCAAACTTCTCCGGACCTTCCACTTGACACTGGAGCTGTGTCCCTTGTTTGTTGTGGGCAGGTATGTGTCATTGTTGACAAGATGGAGAAGTTGCCTCGGGAGAAGATTGAAGAGGAGCTATCAGCGCTAGGAGTGGACCCCAAGACTGTGGATGGTGAGCATGGGCACGGGCAAGCGGGCTACAGCTGACACTTACAACACCGACAGCCTAGCCACTTTGTTCAGCAGCAGGGTCACTGAATATGGCCAGCTGGAAGAGGGATGCCATTGATGCCTTTTGCTGTACGTCTTACCCTCATTGTCGGAATGCCCTGGTTTAAATAGGCTGTCTCTGCAAGCTTCATGCGATTGGGGGCAATTGGTTTGTATCCTCAACACAGTGCCTGAATGGAAGTCTACTATCTGGACAAGGTCCACATGGCCTACCGTAGTGTGTTTAGCAAGTATTGCTCGCTCTTTTAATTGGAGCAAACACTTCCTACATTAGGGAGCGAGGGGCCACTGACCATTCTTCAGATAAACCCATGCCCCCTCATTACACCCCTTGCTGTGTAAGCCCTTGACCCCCCCTCTCCTCTGCCCCAGGTATCCTCAGTGCACTGTCAGTGAAGTCCCTGGCTGACCTTGAGCAGCTGCTGGGAACAGATGAGTCAGAAGCTTTGAGTGACCTGCAGCAGCTGTGGCGCTTAGCTGAGGGATATGGATATGCTGATTGGCTGGTGTTTGATGCCAGCGTGGTGCGAGGACTGGCGTATTACACAGGTGGGAATAGTGAAATTCAAGCTGGCTATGCCAGTGATGCTGTTGTTCTGCATGCATGACAGCAGGTTGTCTTTCCTGCATTCAATAGACATGGACATATCTCCCTATGGGCATGTCTTCCATGCCATGGCCCTGACCTTCATAAACCATTCTTACCAGCAAAATCTTGGTCTGCATATAATTAATGAGTCATGAGTTTCAAAGCATCTACAGGGAGCATGATGACGCACCGCCAAAGTGCATGCTGAAAACATTGAGGCATCCGCTTCCAGGTGCGACTTATGTTTGAATGCCTTCTTCGGTGTCTGTAGGGACTGTATTCGAGGGCTTTGACCGTGCTGGCCAGTTGAGAGCCATCTGTGGTGGTGGGCGCTATGATCGGTTGCTAGGTACCTTTGGTGGTGCTGATGCCCCCTGTGCTGGCTTTGGTTTTGGTGATGCTGTCATTGTGGAGCTGCTGAAGGACAAGGGGCTACTGCCAACAGGAGCAGCACAGGTAGGGGGACAGCTGGAAGGATGGGATTTGGATAGAAAAGCAGGGGATATTTGTGTTTGGTATGCAATGAGGACCTGCTCTGACAGGTCCTTAATGGGGTATAACATGGGACAGCCGCCTGTGCGTGCACTGCATTCCTGCTATGCATCTTTGAGAGGTATTAATGCAGAAGCATGCCATGAGCCTGAAAAGCGCTAGGTACAAAGAGATGGGCTGTCCAGCCCTTTACTCCCAGTGCAACAGTAGTTGCAGTTATCTGGTCCTGGCCGAGTGACAGAAATCCTATCCAAAAGGAAAGGGCAGTGATATATCTCATGTAAAGCTAAAGCCAGTATGGGTAAGTAAGTTGCTGTTAGTCCCTGTATCTTGGCTGCTGGCTCTGTGTGCTTTCTGAGGTGAACTCGTGGCCATCAAGCACAGCAGATTATTCAGACTTGTTCCTTTTTTGCGGTGCAGGTGGACGATATGGTGATGGTGTTAGACGAGGCATTACGGCCTGCCGCATGTGGTGTAGCAAGCAGACTAAGAGCAGCAGGACGCAGTGTAGACCTCCTGTTAGAACCCAAGAAGATGAAGGCAGCTTTCAAAGCAGCAGAGAGGGCAGGGGCAGCACGTTTGATCCTGGTAGGAGGGGATGAATGGACACGAGGAGCAGTCAGTGTAAAGGACTTGGCAGCCAGGCAGCAGCAGGAAGTGAAACTGGAGGACTTGTGCTAGCAGCGGAGACGACAGGAGCAGGCAGAATTCCGGCTTGGGTAGTTAGAGAGGCACTGGGTGCTTGTTGACGTGTCCATGTATGCCTGTAGCAGCCCTGGCGCCACTGAATATACAGCATGATGGATACAGGTATCTGTGGTCTCGACCTGGCCCTTGCTTACGCACGATGTGCATGTTTGAAGTTCTCCTCAGGAACAGCCGTGCATCACATGCATTACTGCCAGAGGTGGGAAAGGGACTTCACCAGTGTCTCAATCACAGAGGCGCAAACCGTGTTCTGTGCGATACAGTGTGTGGTTAGCTGTACATTTCTGTCCTTTGGGTGGAGCTGTCCGTTTTTCAATCTGCTCTCGATCTACTCGATCTGCTCTCCAATTTCCATGCGCCAATTCAGAGGCGGTGACATTGCAGAGCGCGGGTCAGCGGCAGGGTTTCTAACCATCGTGAAGTAGGATGGAGTGAAAATGTCACAGCGATCATTAAAAAAGAGCTGAATTTCAGAGTCACGCCGGAGTGACTGGCCGGTGCTGTCACGCAGCTGAACGACTGAGCAGAGCCTGATTACTGATACAGGAAACGGCTGGGCAATCCGGTCTATAAGCCTTCTGCTGCGATGTTGTTTGCCTGCTGGGACGAAGGTTGAGGTATGGCCTGTTCCGCATGTCAAAGTCACGGAGGCAGAAACGTCAGACCTCGTTTTGGCTAGAAGCGACATTAAAGAAATGCATAGTGCCCAGCTCGAAGACTGTATCATACGTACGCCTAGAGACCTGGCTTATCGTGCAGAGGGAGGCTGGCTGGGTGCTTTCTCGCATGCACCTGTAAGGATCTCTCCAACCCAATGTTTCACATATTGTCGCTCGAGGCCAAGTGGTTTTTCATCACCAATGTATCTTATGACTACAGGCGTCTGAATAAACTGGGCGAAGGGTCTTGTAGAGGTCCCCCCTGGCTTCAAGGCCACCACAGGCAAAAGAGCAGCACATTTCCGCTGGCTTGTGCCATATGGAAGACGTTTCTCTGGCCGCTTTAGGTTCTGCGCATACAGCCAAGAGCAAGCAGGGCGGGGCTGCCGCTGTATGCGCTGCTAGAAGCCACAGAAGACCTAGCTCAATGCTGGATGACTCTCCAGCAGGGTGCAATGAGGATGACCTAAATCACAAGCGTGCAAAGCGGACTGAAACACTAGGAGAGTCATGTGGGTCTGCAAGAGCCATGCGGCAGGTGAGAAGCAGAAGAAGGGAGGTCATATCTTGTGGGCTTGTACAGCTGATTTAACCCTGTATGGTCCGGGTAAGGCAGATGATACAATGACAGATCCCAGGACGATCTCATATCACTGAATGGATGAACAGTGAGGTTATGCAAGCACCCATGCCTTGGATCGGGGAATGGCATGCGTACCAGTGTAATGTCTCGTCCTTTGACTGGAACTTGTGTAAGGGACAGAACATCTCACAGAAGGTGCACAGCTAGAATGCTCGCAGCTAGTACAAAACTTGCCAGGAACAGAGCATGCGGGAAATGTGCACAGCTAGATTGCAAAGAAGTACAGTACGTAGCATGTACAGACCATGACATAATTTGCAGGTCACCATAATTGTGTTGTTTTTTAATCCCTGTCTAAGCTGGACTCCTTGTGCCAGTACATGCTGTCGCCTATCATACAGTGATATCTCTGTTCGATCCGTGCTTCATTGCATTTCTATTGCAGGCCGAGTCTGCATCAGCCAAGACAGCAGCACCACATCCAGCCATAGCCGACCTGAGCATTGGTGATGCACAAGATGCAAGTGGCGAGGGTGGCAGGGACACAGCTGGAACCGTGCTGGCTAACACAGCACCATCATCTGAGCTAATTCTTCCAGCCGCAGTTTCTCAGTCTTATGCCTACCCTTTTGTGTTTCGGGGGGACAATGCCATCCAATACATTGGCAAGGAAGGCACCTTCAGAAGGGTGTGTCCGGCTCACAGACATGTAAATGTCCCCCGCTGCTTTATGTCCCATGCCTTCCCCAACATCCCTCCAGGCAGTCGCCTCCTCACCCTCCAGGTCAAGGTTCCAAAGCAGGCAGTAGCAGCAGCAGTAGCAGCAGGGGCTGTGCAGCAGCAGCAGCCGTCAAGTACTGACAACAGCAGTGAGGTGTCTGACTGGCCAGCAATGGAGGTGGTGGGCAGTGTGGAGCAGGTGAAACTGGCTTGCTCAACAAGAAGTCTTGAACTCGCGAGCTTCGGTGGCGTCTTGCGTCCGTTTGCTGGCTGGCGCATTCTGCACATGAGCAAGGTACGCATTCCTGACTTCTCAGCTGGCCCATGAATGTCCGTGCATGCAGACGAATCTCTGCCACGTATGATCCCATTTGTAGTGCATAGGCAGTTGAATGACTTATACATGTCTGTGTTCATGTATGATCACGTTGCAGTGGTAGGATGCTCAAAATTGTAGTTTCCATAGTTGTCAACCGGGAAATCCTCGGTACGGACGGTCTCCCCCTGTCCTAGAGGGACGTCAAAGGCACTGTTCTAAGTCTCTGCCATGTCGTGCAGGTTGACTCCTCCACTATAGCCCTCCACCTGTGGCCTCCTGGGCCCATGGAGAGGGTGCCAGAGCCCTCGATCCCTCCGCTAATGCCTTTATCTAGGCAAGCGCTGCCGATGCCACATAACATGAGGCCCAACTTAGCTAGTAGCTGGGTGTTCCACTGTGAGGAAGTTGATCACGACCTAGGAAAGCTTTCATCAGGCCACACAATCAACAAGTACCAGTATGAGTTTTCTGTTCCCCGCACCTTCATGGAAAAGCATTACCCTGGCCTCACATCAGGGTCCACCTTACGCTTGCAAGTGAAGGTACCTCAACAAAACGTGATGGAAGCAGCAGGACTGGCTGTTGCAGACACCTGCCGCTCACACCCTTCAGCTACAGTCATATCTTTTGGTGGCAATGCCTGTACAGAGCAGCCTGCACTGGTTGTGGTTGGCTGCGTGGAGGCCAGGTATTTAGTTGGGCTGTCTAGGTGGGGAGCTCGATTTCAGCGACTGGGAGGTTGCCTGAAGAGTTTTGTCAACTGGCATGCAGTCTATATAGAGAAGGTGAGGGTCTAGTGTGAACAGCACACTCATGGTACACGCATCAATTGGCTCTTGTATGGTAGGGTGTATCCTGAACAGCAGTTGTCATGTTTAAGAGGGTGGCTGCAAGAACGCTTCTTTCATCTCCACGGCACCTTTGCTTGTCATCAGGGCATGCTACAGTTCGTGTGTGTGCCATGATCTGAGGGTTGGGGTACACGCTTATGTGCCTGGACATACACCCTGGTCTGTCTAACACAAGCCCACCCAAGGTACTGCAACTGGTACGGTAAGCTGGCCCAGTATAATGCTCGCACGGATGGGCCCCTCCTTGAAGCTTACGCGGGAGGGCAGCTCACTCATCATTGCGTAGCTGTCTCCCTCTCTCTGTCAAAATATGGTTCGAATGTGGGGCTATGTAGGAAAATCCAGCAAAGCTGACACTAAAGACAAACAAGCACAGTAGGCGACATACATTTCTGCTCAAGGAGTTAATCAGGCATTGGACTGCTGGTCTACGATATGTGTGTAATACGTTTTCTTGGGTTATGCATGCCTCCATTCAGCTCCTATCTTGTGATTCTTGTCTTCTGCAGGTTGACGACTCCACCCTTGCTCTTCACCTTTGGCCCCCTGGATCTGTTGAGACCAGGCTGCCAGCACCTACATCTGACCCACAGCAGGTTCAGCCATCAGCAGCAGCACAGGATGGAGCTGGAGTCAGCCAAGCAGCAGCAGCAGCAGCTGGTCTTATGGGAACAGGCCCTTGCACTGAAGCTGCATCTAGAGAAGAGCAGCGCCACGAACAGCAGCGAACAAGTGCAGAGAGAAAGCAGCATGGAAGCCTGGCTGCTAGTCCGTTAGCAAGTGCTTTCAGCACCAAGGCCATTAGCCCAAGCCCAGAGGAGCTTGTGTGGGGATGCTGCAAGCGCCGCCGGCAGTCAGCAACAAGGAAAGCAGCAGTAGCAGCAGCACCAGCAGCAGCAGCAGGGCCAGCAGAAGCCGCAGGTGTTGCCACTTCCAGAGTAGCACTGTCACCACACCTGCAGCCGCATTCAGGGACATTGCAATACGAGACAACACGCATAGAGCACACACATTGGCGTTCTCCGAGAAGAGCAGCAGCAGCAGAGAGGGCGGCAGGGGCATCAGCAGCAGCAGCACAAGCAGGTAAAGGAAAGGCAGCAGGAGCACCAGCAGTAGCAGCAGAAGCAGAGGCAGCAGGAGGTTTGTCAGAAGCAGTGGAAAGGGAAGGCAGAGTGGGAGGACAGGGAGGCCCAGCAGCAGCAGGAATGGGGCCTTTTGCAGCGGGGGAGAATGAAGATGTTGCAGCACGGGGAGAACAGGAGGCCCCAGCAGCAGCAGGAGGAGGAATGTTGACTTTTGGGGGGGATGAAGATGCACCACATGGGCCAGGCATGGCAGGTGTTTATGGAGGGATTGCAGTACCGTTAGGGGCCCAGCCAGAGGCAGCCACTGAAACAGACAGAGGCCGTGATCCAGGTGCACACACAGACCTTTCAGCAGCAGCAGGAGGGAAGCGTGGTGAGGGTGGACGGATAGCAATAGCAGCTGCAGGGGAAGGGTCAACAGGTGTTACTGTAGCTGCTGCAGTTAATGGATTTAGAAGTTCAGCAGCAATGCTGGGAGATGACTCCATGCATGCAAATGCGAGTACTGGATGTAAGCGAGTGAGTATGGAAGAGGCTGCAAAGTGGGGGCAAGTGGCGCTTAACCCTGAGAAGGTAAAGGTGGAGTCTGAGCTCCCACCAGCAGCAGCCGCCGCAGCAACAGCAGCAACAGCAGCAGCAGCTCCCCAGGTGGTGGTGCCTTTGTTGTCTGCCAGTAGAAAGCAGGCTGCTGCTGGCAAGCTTTCCATAACATGGAGGGTGGGGAACGGCAAGGAAGGGCGTGTAACAGGCTTTGAGGGGCTCCTTGCAGACAAAGCAGAGTCGCCAGGATCACCATTTGCAGTAGTGGCGTCTTCTCCTGCTGACCTGAGGTGCTCAGACCCTCTGGCACAGGGACTAGCAGCAGCTGCTTTGAAAGCAGGATTGTTGGGATTATCAGGAGTGGTGGGAACGGCTGCCGCCGCCGTTGCAGCAGCAGGAGCAGGAGCAGCAGCAGCAGGAGGGCTGGGGTCAGGCAGAGGGGAGGTGAAGGGATGGGGGGGAGATAGACGAGCAAGAGGTTCAGCATCAGCAGAAACACCTTCTCCAGCAAATGAAGGTGTCCGAGCACAGGAAGATGGGGTTCCAGCAGCAGCAGCAGATAGGACATTAACCCCTCGGGCGCACAAAGCATCAGCAGAGGGGAGAGGCTCGGCAGATGCCTGGACTATGAGCAGTGCAGCAAGATCAGGAGGGCACACAGCGGCAGCCACAAAACCCTGCAAAGGCCCAGGTGCAGCTGTTGGTGCAGAAGGGGGCTTTGCAGGAGGACCAGGAGGGAAGGAGATGGCAGAGCTTGCGGGGAAAGGGCGAGGAACAACAGCAGCTGCAGGGGGAATGCTGGTAGCGGTAGCATCAGCCAAGAAAAGGAGAGTTGCAGTAGCAGTCCCCCTGCCAGCAGTTGATTTAAGAGCAGCTGAGCTGGGGGGTTCTAAACCGGCTTCTACGGATGCAGTAGCAAAGGGTGAGCAGCTGATGAAAGTCAAAGTGGAGCCTCAACCCCCAGCTGTAGCAGCAAGTTCAGCTGTGGTCTCTGTTGCTGCTGCTATTACATCTGGCAAACTAGGCAGGTCGTCAGCCACAGCAGCAGCAGGAAATGTAGGCTCACCTTCTTGTCATTCAAAGCAAGCAGCAAAGCAGGTGGAGCCTAGCAATGAGCAGCTAGGGGGCTGTCCGTTCGGTGGGCAGGGAAAGGTGGGTTCTATGGAAGTAGCTCCAAGCAAGCTACAGGGCGTGGGTGGGTTCAGTAAGGATGGGGGGGTATCTCGTCCAGCGGGTAGCAGGGGGGCGGAGGTGGGGGTGTGCAAGCAGGAGCCTCTGCCAATGTCAACACCATCTGCATTACAGCCAACAGTTGCTGGCAGCCGGTCCCGCAAACAAGCAGCCTTAGGAACAGCAAGAGCAACAGGAGCAGCAGCAGCAGGGGTATTGCCAAGAGCAGGGGAACAAGAAGGAAGAGGGGGAGGAGGGCAGGGGCAAAGTACCACAGCAGCAGCTGGAAAGGGAGTTCCTGTAGTGCAAGAAACAGAACGTGTTTCAGCCCGGGAAGAGCAAGTCCAATCAGCAGCAGCGGGTTACCAAAGGCAGGAGGCATGTCTTCCAGTTGTGGGGAATAGGGGTGCAGCCAGACCAGGAGAGCAGCCAGCAGCAGCCCCGGGAGCTGGCAAAGGCCGAGTTGCAGGTACAGAAGCACTCCGGCAGGCAAACAACATGGCAAACCCTTCAGAAGAAGGACACGGAGCAGCAGCAGCTGCAGCGGGGGTGCTAATGGGGGTAGCAGCAGCTGCAGTGCATAAGAAAAGGAGGAGAGCAGCAGATGTGCCCATGCAAGTGAATGCTTCAGGAACAGGGAGGGATTTGGGAGTAGCAGGTATGGATAGAGGGGCAAAGGGTGAGCAGCTACTTATGGTGAAGGTGGAGTCTGAACTCCCAGTCCTATCAGCAACACCAGCGTTACGGTCTGGTGTTGCACCTGCTGCTGCTGCTATTGCTAATATTACATCTGCAAAGCTCCAAAAGTTACCGGCAGCAGCAGCAGCAACTGCAGAAGCAAGTGCAGGAGCACCTCACACTATCACAGAGAAAGGAGCGATGCAGGTGGGGGCTATCATTGGCCAGCGGGGAAACTGTCCCATTGGCGGGCAAGGAAGAGTGGGTGCTTCAAGCAAGCTCCAGGGGGTGGCTGATCTCAGTAAGGATGCCTGGATATCCCTTCCAGTGGTTAGCGGGGGGTGGGGGTGGGGTGGTGCAAGCAGGAGCTCTCACCAGCACCAATGCCATCTGCACAACAGCAAATAGTTGCTGGCAGGGGGTCCGACAAAGGAGCAGCCTCCGGAGCTTCAGCAGGAGCAGCAGCAGCAGCAGGGGTCCAAGGTGCTGTGCCTGGTGGCAGTACAGAGTGCACTGCAGCAGCTGCTGGTGCTCCTGCTTTTAATGCCCAGGCAGCAGGAGGGAGGGTGGGTGCAGAGGGGGAAAGTGGCAGGGGATCTGTAGGATTATACCAGGCCCCCCATGTCCAACAAGCAGCAGCTGCAGCACCAGGAGCAGTAGATGCCACATTGTGTAATGAGCATGATGTCATTGTGATAAGCAGTGATGATTATGATGACTGTGAGGGTCAGGGAGGGGACCAAAATGGTGAATGCTTGCACCCAGGACTTCTTACCGGCAGTAAATGTAAGAGTGTCTGTCAGCAAGGGAGGGTGGCATCGCCGGGGCTCAAAGCAGAGCAGGGTGCTATAGTAGGAGGAGGGCCAAGCAGTGCAGATAGGGAAGCTTTGGCGGGCAGGCCAGGAGCAGCAGCAGGAACAGGGGACATCAGCACTGTATTGAGATGTGCACCACTGGCAGCATCATCCAAGCAAGTCACTGGCATATCAGCTAGAAGTGGTGCTATAGCAGCAGCAGCAGCAGCAAAGGCCGCATCAGTGGTGCAAGCAGAGACAGCAGCAGGTAGTCAAGGCCGCCTCCAGCAGCCCTCAGCATCTGCAGCAGCTTTGGGTGATCCATCAAAGCTGGCAGAGCCATGGAGCCAGGCTGCTGCCAGAGACTCTGGGGGGTTCTCTGCTGGTGCTACCACAGCGGCAGTGACGTCAGCCTTCGCAACCAGAGCAGCAAGGGCTGGGTTGGATGGCAACCCAAACACCATTATGTCTGCTGCCCCTGCAGCTGAAGGTGTTGCCCAGCACCCAACAGCAGGGGCAGATGCTGCTGCAGTATGTTATGATACTCCTGTTACGGCTGTAGGAGGTACCAGCGGTGGTAATGCTCCCATCAGGGTAGTCCAGTCTGGAGCAACAGAAGCAGGTGTAAGGGCAGGTGGCGTGGGAGTCACAGGTGCAAGTGAAGCTCCACAGCAGTATGTTTTGAAGGACACCAGTGATGTGCAGGAGGCAGCTGAAGAGGTGCTGAAGCTTTGTGGAGATCTTGAGGTATGAGGGTTGGGCAGGAGTATATGCTAACATATAGTCTCAACCAGCGCTAAGGGTTTGTAGCTGGCTGGTACGTACCAACTCCAGGTGTCAGGATTCCACGTTGCCGACTTCGGTTGCAGCTACTTACTGTGTTGCTCAACAGCAGCCATTGACAAATTTTGCATTCCTCCTATCCTCTGGGTCTTGAAGCTTCCACTGCAAATTGTGGCCGTGCCTGAGACTCGTAAATTCTGAGCGTTCCCCGCCTTCTACTTTGGTTCAAGAATATGACCAGGAGGGATGCTCCAAGGAGAGAAAGGAGATTGCATCAGTCGGGCTCGCTGCTGCATTTATACCTCATTCCTGTTCCTCATCATGCATCTGTGCAATGGTACTAGCTGACTATTTAGTTGGCAGTATATGAGACCTTTTCTATCAGATCTTATGGCCAGTTGTCTGTTTCTGTTTCATGCAACCTGCAGTCATTAGTCACCTTGCAGAGCTATATAACAAGTCAGTAGTGCCTGGTAAAAGTTGTGGTGCTTGCAGCTTTACATATTTGTTTTTTTGTATGTTACTCACCCCTACCATTGCTGTTCCCTCCTTACCAGGTGACAGGTGCTCTCAGGTCTGGTGTGGCCTCAGCTGTTGCCTGGGTACTGGCTGACCCGGACACACGCGGCAGGAGGTTCATGAACCTGAACTACCGCATGATTATATACAATGCTGAACAAGGTGGAGTGGAAGACATGTTAAACTGCCTGAGGGCATTGGAGAGGTTGAAACCAAGGACGGTAAGCAAGCCTATGGGGGATGGCTGTGCAATGTGTCAGAGCAGCTATGGTGCTGACATGCTTGCTGTCTGAGCATGAAGGGTTCTTTGATCCAACTATTGAGCTCTAGTTTACAATGCAGGGAGGCAGCAGGTTTCATCTGCAGCCTTGCTTGTTATTCAACCTGTGCAAACTTCCACTTACTGTATATTGCTCACGGTATGCTAACATGATTTCTTCGTGTCTCTAGCCATGTAAGTCGCAGCTACCTCCTTTTCTGCATGCTTGCTCATTCACATGGTCCTTTAGCCCTGCCTTTGCATTGCTAGTATAGCTGCGCGTTATTCATCTTCAGCATGCATGTCTGATTTGGCGGGGCAGGGTACTGGGGTTGCTTGTCAGTCACAACGCATGCTTTCTGCACAGGACTCTCGCACTTTGTCATCTGATCACCCTAACGCTCTGGATGTCTGCTGCCTAGCTCACCCTCTCGTAGTATTGGCTCTTCCTTTTGGTCTTTCAATCTCCACGCGCTAACAACCTAGTTGAAGTAATCTGCCGAGTCACAGCTGCAAAGCTGTACACTGATTGAGATCATAGAAATTGCACAGCTCGTAACTGGGATGATTTATTGGCATGCAAATTGGAGATAGTAGAGAGAACCAATTACAAGCTACTAGGGTTGCTATCATCATTCTGAGATGATTACTGGTGTGTGGCTTCTGATTGTTGGCAAACTGCCTGCATGGGGTTAACAGAGTTGCTCTCATCTACCTTGCAGATATTGTAGTGTTGGCTTGGTTAAAACACAGGGAGCTGACAGTGTACATCCAATAAGCCATCATGGACTTGACTGCTGTGATCTGTTATTCCTATACTGATGATGTAAACCTATTCTTCCTCCCCTGTGTTTATCCTCTCCAGGAATGACAGGAAATGGTTGCTAAAAACACAAAGCACTACAGGCTGCACTCAACCTGACCCATTGCTGTACCTAGGTGGAGACAGCCTTCAAAGCTTGAAGGCAATGAGACGCGGCTACAGGTTTACATGCAGTTGCAGTTTGTTTACCGGTATTTCGTATGGCCGGGTTTGCTTCTTTAGAAAGGCTTCAGCCAGATGGGGTTTACCCTGGAGTAATAGCACTAGCAAGCAGACCTGGTGCTTCTAGTATGTGTTGTCCGGTCGGTTGTGAAAAGAAAGGGCATCATTGTGCTACATGTACCATGGCCAAGAGCAAAAGATCTTTCTGTGGTCGGGTGCACGAGATTTCCTGAGTGGGGTTTGCCATATCTAATATCGAGGTTGCCTACTTCTGTCGAATCTTCAGCTGTCCCTTGCATGTGCTCAATGGGTGGATCTAGCGTACTGCTGTCGTGCAAGCTTGGCTGTTGAGATAGCAGGGCTGTAGCAGGGCAGATATTAGCTGAGTTTCAAGGATATTAATCAGCTGGGCCGGCCGGGAGTACCGGTAGCTGAGTACGGATCGTCAGTGACTTGAGTGCGGTGTCGCCGACTGGCGATGCTGTCATTCACAGAGAGTGACATGCAGAGTGTGAGCAAAGCATTCTTATTGATACAGTTAACAGCTGGTTAACCCAATGCGTAACGGCTGCCGTTACGAGGTTGTTTGCCTGCTGGTACCAAGGTTGAGGGGTGGTCCGCATGTCACGGAGAGTCGGACTACCGTCCGACCTCGTTTGGCTAGAGGCAACACTAACAGAATGAATAGTGCTCAATTGGAGAAATGTTCATACCAGTTCACAAACACCTGCCTTAGTGTGCAAAGGGAGGCTAGCTAAGTGCTGTTTTGCATGCGTGTAAGGCCGTCACTTGCCAGGTTGTCTCAAATAACATCCCTCGAGGCTAAGAAGTATGTAAGCACTTATCTGGGTCCTGGCCGCAGGCGTCCGATTGAACAGGCCTACAGCTGGGGTTGTAGAGATCCCCCTTGGCTTCAAGGGCCCCCCTGGCACACGAGCAGCACAGTCTCGCTGGCTTGATTCAAAAGGAAGACATTACTATGGCTGCTTCAGGTCCTGTGAGAACAGACAAAGGCAAGCAGGGCGAAGCTGCCGCCCTATGTGTTGCTAGTAGCCACAGAAGACCTAGGTCGACACTGGATGATTCTCATCTGTGCAAAGAGGATGAGCAAGATAAGAAGCGTGCCAAGAGGGATAAAGCAGCAGGAGGGTCTTTTGGGCCTGCAAAACAGGTGCAGCAGGTGAGATCTATCCAGAAGAAGGAAGGTGCGAACTGTTGCTTAGAGTATCTGGTTGGCTCAGCACGAACATTCCCAGGCCATTTCCGTCATCAACTAAATGGAGGCAGATTGATGTCACGCAAGCACCCATGTCTTGCAGTGGGACGTTGCATGCACGACAGTGCAAAATTCCTTATTATCCTGTTTAAGTACAATATGTAGCAGTTACAGACCATCACATAATTGCCAGGTCATCATGGCTATATGGCCCTCTGAGTCTCTTATCTCCTGTCTAGGCTAGACTTCTTGTGCCCAATACATGCTGTTGCCTCCTTGCTGCAGGCCAAGTCTGCATCAACCAAAACAGCCCCGCCACATCCAGCCACAGCTGACCTTTGCGTTGGTGATGCAGATAGCGAGGGTGGCAGGGACACAGCTGCAGTTATGCTTGCTGACACAGCACTACCACCCGACCTAATCCTTGCAGCTGCAATCTCTCAGTTTAAGGCCCACCCTTTTGTGCCTTGGGGGCACAATGCCATCCAATACATTGGCAAGGAAGGCACCTTCAGAAGGGTGTGTTTGGCTCCTAAATTTTTAAATGTCGCCCGCTGCTTTATGTCCCACGCCTTCCCCACCATCACTCCAGGCAGTCGCCTCCTCACCCTCCAGGTCAGAGTTCCTAAGCAGGCAGTGGCAGCAGCAGTAGCAGCAGGGGCAGTGCAGCAGCCGCCAAGCAGTGACACCAGCAGTGAGGTGCCTGACTGGCCTGCAATGGAGGTGGTGGGCAGTGTGGAGCAGGTGACACTAGCTTGCTATTCAGGAGGTTGCAAACTTATGGGCTTCGGTGGCATCTTGCGTCCCTTTGTTGCCTGGCGTGTTATGCTTATGAGCAAGGTGCGCTTCTTTGACATAATGCTGACCCAAGAATGTCCGAGCATGTAGAAGAATCTATCCCACGTACAGTCGGACAATCTCTAGGACTCAAATCAATCATTATGTGACCTTAATCATCGCTCCATACCCCCTTATTACTGTATAAGAAAGAGACTTCATGATACATGCCTGTGTTTATGTATGACCCCGCCGTGGTGAAAGGATGCTCCAAGTTGCAGGTTCATACTCTCTGATGGGGCAAATCTTCAGTACGGGCTGTCTTTCCCCAAGTGTATAGGGACATCAAAGGCACTGAAGTTCATGGCATGGTGTGCAGGTTGATTCCAGCACCTTAGCCCTCCACTTGTGGCCTACTGAGCCTATGGAGGGGGTGCCAGAGCCCCCGACCCCTCCCGTAATGCCTTTATCAAGGCAAGAGCTGCTAGGGGCACATAAAAAGAGCTTCCACTTTGCTGGTACCTGGGTGGAAGTTGGTCGCAACCTGGGAAAGCTTCCACCAGGTCGGAAAGTGAAGTCGCGGCATGGTTTTCCTGTTTCCAGCGCCTTCATGGCCAAGCATTACCCTGGCCTCACTTCAGGGTCAACCTTCCGCTTGCAACTGAAGGTACCTCGCCAGAACATGTTGGAGGCAGGGGGAGCGGCTGACGCAGGCAGCAGCCCCTCAAACCCTTCAGCCACAGACTTCTCTTTTGCTGGCAATGCCAATACTCAGCTGCCTGCACTGATGGTGGTCGGCTGCGTGGAGGCGAGGTATACAGCTGGGAGCGGTAGGAGCGGAGCACGATTTCAGCGACTTGGAGGGTGCCTGAATGATTTTCTTGACTGGCATGCAGTCTATATAGAGAAGGTGAGGATTTCATGTGAACAGCGCCCTCGCCCTCGAGAGCCAAACATTGGTTGTCTTTCTTGCTGTAGCGGTATATCCTGAACAGCAGCCTGCCATCATCATAGGGTGGCTGCAAAAGTACTTTGTTTATCCCCAGGGCACCTTTGCTTGCTTGCTTGCTTGTCAGCGCATTACACATTTCGTCTGTGTGCCATGATCTGAGGGTGGGGTACACGCTTATGTTCCCGAACATACACTCTCGTCTGTCTAAACCTTGGGCACAAGCCCGTCCAAGGTACACCCATACTACATTTGAATCATACCCGGGAGGGCAACTCTTGCCCCATTGCGTAGCGCTCTTCTATCCTATGTGCCTGGTTGGTGTGTTGGGGGGGGGCTATGTATGCTTCCCGAGCTTGCAAAGCCAATGCTGAGGACATGAACACACTGCAGACAAGATATGCTTTTCGGTCAAGGCGTTTATTAGACAGTGGAAGTGTAGGCTGTGTGGGTGATATGTTTGCTTGATTAGCCACGCATGCCATACTGTAGCTCCTATGTCGTGCTGCTTGTCTCATGCAGGTTGATGACTCCACCCTTGCCCTTCACCTCTGGCCCCCTGGATCTTCTATACCTGCGCTGCCAGCACCTACATCTGACCCACAGCAGGTTCAACCATCAACAGCAGCGCAGGATGAAGCTGGAACCACCCAAGCAGCAGCAGCAGCATTGACTGGTAGGGCAGGGGAATCATTACAAGCGGTTGCAGCAATAGGGGGCAGAGCCGGCGGTGGCACTGAAGCTGCATGTGGAGAAAACCAGGGCCAGGGACAGCAGCAAGCTACTGCAGAGAGAAAGCATCAGTCAAGCCTGGTTGCTACTCCGTCAGCAGGTGCTATGAGAACCGCAGGCCAAGAGGAGCTTGTGCGGGGATGCTGGAGAAACAAGGAAACAAGGGAAGTTGCAGTAGCACCACCAGCAGCGGAAGCAGCAGCAGCAGCGGCAACAGGACTACCAGTAGCATCATCACCAGCAGCAGCAGGTGTTGGCACTTCCAGAGTAGCAATGTTGCCGCACCCCCAGGGTGAAGCAGCATTGCTAGAGGAGACGGCATGTTTAGGTGAGAACACAACAGCTCATCCTTCATTGTTAAAAGGAGCTGGAGCAGCAGGAGCAGCAGCAGGAGCAGCAGCAGAAGCAGCAGCAGGAGCCGAACCAGAGGTAGCAGGAGTTTATTCAAGGGCACTAAAGGGGAAAAGGAGAGTGGAAGGACAGGGAGGCCCAGGAGCAGCAGGAGGGGAGCAGACCTTTAGGGGATATGAAGAGGTAACACATGGGAAAGGCCTGGCAGATGTGTGTAAAGGGATTGCAGCACCACCAAGGGGCCAGCCAGCAGCAGCCACAGAAGCAGGCCGAGGCTCAGGTTCAGGTGCAGGCAAAGGTCCTTCAGCAGCAACAGGAGGAAAGCGCCTGGAGAAGCCTGTAGACTGCAGGCGGGTACCAATAGCAGCTGCAGGGGCAAAGTTGGTATGTAAAACTGTACCTGCTGCAGTTGATGGCTGTGGAAGCGCAGCAGCAGTGTCCGTGCATGCAAATGCTCCAGCTAGTAGTAACTGTAAGCTGGTGTGTATGGATGAGGCTGCGGTGGGCTGTCGGGCAGCACCTGGGCTGGAGAAGGCAAAGATGGAGTTCGAGCTCCCACCAGCAGCAGCAGCTCTCCAAGTGGTGATGCCTTTATCGACTGCCAATAGCAAGCAGGCTGCTGCTGGCAACACTTCCCTAACATGGGGGGTAGGGAACAGCAAGGAGGGACGTGTCTTAGAATTTGAGGGACTTGTTGCAGCCAGAACGGCGTCAGCAAGGTCACCATCTGCTTCTCCTGCTGACAAGACATGCTCAGACCCTCCAGCACAAAGATTAGCAGCAGCTAAACCAGCAGCGGGATTGTTGGTAATACCAGGAGCAAAAGGAGCGGCTGCGGCCGCCGCTGCCTCGCCTGCAGCAGCAGCAGGGCTCCCAACCGGCACAGGGGACGGGAAAGAGGCAGCAGAAACACCTGCAGGGGCATTGCGGCAAGACATGCGGGCGGGAGGTCCAGCGGCAGCAGAAACACCAGCAGGGGCAAAAGAAGGTGTCAGAACACTAGACGATGGGGTTCCAGCAGCAGCAGGTCGGACATTAACCTCTCCAGGTCCCAAAGGATCAGCTGAAGGGAGAGGCTTGGCAGATGGGTGGATTAGGGGCGGTGCAGCAAGATCAGAAGGCCACACAGCGACAGCCACTGAACCCGGCAAAGGCCCAGGCACAGCTGCAGAAGCAGGTATTGCAAGAGGTCTGGGAGCGCAGGAGATGACAAAACCTGCAGGGAACGGATGTGAAGAAACAGCAGCTGCAGGGGGGATGCTGGTAGGGATAGCTTCCGCCTCTGTGGCCAAGAAGAGCAGAGTTGCAGCAGCGGTGCCTGGGCAAGCAGTTGGTTTACGAGCAGCTGAGCAGGGGGCTTGTAAAGCAGCTTCTACGGATGCAGTAGCAAAGGGTGAGCAGCTGATGAAGGTCAAAGTGGAGTCACATTTCCCAGTCGTAGCAGCAAACCCAGCTGTAATCTCTGTCCTTGCTGCTGCTACTGCATCTGCCATGCCTCTTTCTTCTGGGAAGTCCTCAGCGGCAGCTGCAGCAGAGCATGCTGGAGCATCTTGTCCTGCAGAGAAAGCAGCAAGGCAAGTCCGGCCTAGCGTTGAGCAGCGGGGGCGCTGTCTGTTTGGCGGGCAGGGGAAGGTGGGCGGTAAGGAAGTGACTACAAGCAAGCTACCGGTGGTGGGTGATCTCAATAAGGATGCCGGGATATCTCTTCCAGGAGGTAGCAGGGGGGTGGGGGTGGAAGTGTGCAAGCAGGAGCCTCCAGCAACACCAACACCATCTGCAGAACAGCTAACAGATGGTGGCTGCAGGTCCCCCGCACAAGCAGCCTTCGGAGCAGCAGCAGCAGCAGCAGCAGGGGTATCGTCAGGAGCAGAGAAGCAAGGAGGAGGAGGGGGAGGATGGCTGGGGCAAGATTCAACAGCAGCCAAACAAGGGTATCCTATAGTAGGGGCAACAGAATGTTTTGCAGCCGGGGCAGAGCAACTCCCATCAGCAGCAGCGGGTGGAAAGTCAGGCTCTTGGGGTTACCGAAGGCAGGAGGCATTCCTTCCAGGTGTGGGGAATAGGGGTGCAGCCAGACCAGGGGAGCAGGGAACCAGGGGAGCAGCCCTGGGAGCAGGCAAAGACCCAGTCGCAGGTACAGAAGCACTCATCCAGGCAAAGAACATGGCAAGTCCTGCAGAAGGAGGACACGGAGCAACAGCAGCTGGACCGGGGGTGCTAATGGGGGTAGCAGCAGCTGCATTGTCTAAGAAAAGGAGGAGAGCAGCAGATGTGCCCATGCAAGTGATTGCTTCAGGAACAGGGAGGGATTTGAAAGTAGCATGTATCGATGATAGAGGGGCGAAGGGTGAGCAGCTAGTTACGGTCAAGGTCGAGTCTGAGCTCCCAGTCGTAGCAGCAACAACAGCTTTACGGTCTGTTGTTGCACCTACTGCTGCTGCTGCTATTGCTGATACTACATCTGCAAAGCTCCAAAAGTCACCGGCAGCAGCAGCAAGTGTAGGAGCACCTCAAGCTGTTTTAGAGAAAGCAGCGATGCAGGTGGGGGCTATCGTTGGGCAGCGGGAAAACTGTCCCATCGGTGGGCAAGGAAGGGTGGCCTCTACAAAAGTGACTACAAGCAAGCTACAGGGGGTGGGTGATCTCAGTAAGGATGCCTGGATATCTCTTCCAGCGGGTAGCAGGGGGGTGGAGGTGGAGGTGTGCAAGCAGGAGCATCTGCCATTATCAACGAAGTCTGCACAACAGCAAACAGCTGCTGGCAGGGGCTCCCGCAAACGAGCAGCCTCCGGAGCTTCAGCAGGAGCAGCGGCAGGAGCAACAGCAGGAGCAGCAGCAGGAGCAGCGGCAGGAGCAGCGGCAGCAGGGGCCCGAGGTGCTATGCTTGGTGGCAGTACAAATTGCACTGTAGCAGCTGCTGGTGCTCCTGCTTCAAGTGCCAAAGCAGCAGGAGGAAGGGCGGGTGCCAAAGGGGAAACTGGTAGGGGATCTGTAGAAGCAGGCAGGGCACCCCATATCCAACAAGCAGCAGCTCCGGCACCAGGAGCAGTAAATGCCACATTGTGTAATGAGCATGATGTCATTGTGATAAGCAGTGACGATGAGGATGACTGTGAGGGTCAGGGAGGGGACCAAAATGGTGAATGCTTGCACCCAGGACTTCTTACCGGCAGTAAACATGATACTGTCTCTCAGCAAGGGAGGGTGGCAATGCCCAGGCTCAAAGCAGAGCAGGGTGCATTAGTAGGAGCAGGGCCAAGCAGTGCAGATAGGGTAGCTTTGACGGGCAGGACAGGAGCAGCAGCAGGAACAGGGGACACCAGCACTGTATTGACAGGGGTACCAGTGGCAGCATTATCCAAGCAAGGCCCTACTGCAGCAGCTGGCAGTGGTGCTACAGCAGGAGCAGCAACAGCAGGAGCAGGAGCAGGGGTAGCGGCCAAGACAGCAGCGGCGGAGACAGAAACAGCAGCACATAGTGAAGGCCGCCTCCACCAGCCCTCAGCACATGCAGCAGGTTTGGGTGATCCATCAAATCTGGCAGGGGCATCGGGGCGAGCTGCTGCCGGAGACTCTGTGGGCTTCTCTGCTGGTGCTACCACACCGGCTATCGTATCAGCCTTCGCAGCCAGAGCAGCAAAGCCTGGATTGGATGGTAATCCAAACACCATTCTACCTGGTGCCCCTGCAACCGAAGGTTTTGAGCATAGGCCAGCAGGAGCAGGTGTTGCACCAGTAGGTTGTGGTGCCGCTGTAATGGCTGTAGGAGGTACCAGTGGTGGTGTAGTTGCAGAGGGCATGCCTGCTGGTGGTACTGCTCCCATCAGGGTAGCTCCATCTAGAGCAACAGAAGCAGGTGTAGGGGCAGGTGGGGCGGGAGTCACAGGTGCAAGTGAAGCTCCACAGCAGTATGTTTTGAAGGATACTGATGATGTGCAGGAGGCAGCTCAAGACGTGCTGAGGCTATGCGGTGACCTTGAGGTAAACGGGTTGGGAGAAAGGGTATGAGGGTCTCTAGTCTCGACTAAGATAGCTAAAGGTCTATAGGTGGCAACTACATACCAACTCCAGGTATCAATGTTTCATGTTGCCGACTTTAGTTGCAGAAATTTGTACTCTTGCCAAAACTGCAGCTGTCGACAGAGTATCTTGTCCTGTTTTCCTCCAGGTCTTCAAGATTTAGTGTGAATTTGTGGAGGTACTTGGTATACACAAATACATAACTTGTGAGCATTCTGTGGCTTCTAGTTTGGTCCAAGAGTATGACCCGAAAGGATGCTGCAAGAGAAGGAAACTTGCATTAGTTAAGCTTGCTCCTAAATGGGCACCTTGTGCCTGTTTCCCATCATATCTGTACACCCTAACTGGTTTTTAGTTGCCAATATACACAGCAGGGCTTTTGTGTTGGGACCACTACTTAGGGTGTACATCTGGCATTGTCAGCTTCTGCTTCATGTGTGCAAGGTATACGCTCAAGCAGTATGCAGTCAGTCGTGTACCTTGCATGCTTGCACACTGCCATAGGACGAGCGGAAAGCGCCATTATCAAGCTGTCTTGCTTGCAGCCTCGCATCCTCTTTCTTTGTTTGTAACTCACACCTACTGTTGCGGTTGCCTCCTTACCAGGTGACAGGTGCCCTCAGATCTGGTGTGGCCTCAGCTGTTGCCTGGGTACTGGCTGACCCTGACACACGCGGCAGGAGGTTCATGAACCTCAACTACCGCATGCTTATATACAATGCTGAACAAGGCAGAGTGGAAGACATGTTAAACTGCCTAAGGGCGCTGGAAAGATCAAGACCAAGGAGGGTAAGTGAAGATATGGGGGATGGTTGTGCAATGTGTTGGAGCAGCGAAGGTGCTTACATGCTTGCTGGCTGAACGTGAGGGGTTGTCTGATCCAATCATTGAGCTCTAGGCTACAATGCGAGGAGCCGGCAGCTTTTATCTGCAGCCTTGCTTGCTATTTTATCTGTGCAATATTCTGACCTATATTGGCCACAGTATGCTAACATGCTTTCTTGGTGTCTTCAGCCATGTGAGTTGCAGCTACCTCCTTTTCTGCATGCGTGCTCGTCCTCGGGTTCCCTCTTTGCATTGCTAGTTGCCGGTAGTTCAGCTTCAGCATGCATGTCTGACTTTGGGGGCCAGGGTACTGGATTGTTTGTCAGTCACAAAAGCATGCTTTTTGCACAGAACTCTCAGCAGTTAGTCATGTGATTATCTCAAGTCTTTGGAGGTCTGCTGCCTAGCTCACATTCTGGCACTCTTAGCTCGTCCTTTTGGTCGTCCAATCTCCACGCGCTCACAAGCTAGTTGAAGTAATGCGCCGAGCCCTCCACACCTGCAAAGCTGTACACTGATTGATATCATAGAGATTACACAGCTCGTAACTGGGATGATGATTGGCATGCAAATTGGAGATATTTGAGAGAACCAATAACAATCTAGGGTTGCTATCATCATTCTGAAAATGATTACTGGGGTGTGGCTTCTGATTGTTGGCAAACTGCCTGCATGGGGGTCATGGAGTGCTCTCATCTACCCTGCAGATATTGTAGTATTGGCTTGGTCAAAACACAGGGAGCTGACAGTGTAGTGAGTGAGTGGACGCCGGCCGTTAGCCCTGTTTTAAGGAAGAGGCGGTACTAGCACGCGTGGTGCGTTCCCCCCCTACCATGACAGTGTATATCCAATAAGCCGTCAGAGACTTGACTGCTGAGATCTGTATTTCCAATAATGATGTGTAAACCTATTCTTCCTCCCCTGTGTTTATCCTCTCCAGGAATGACAGGAAATGCTTGCTTAAAACACAAAGCACTACAGGCTGCACTCAAACCTGACCCATTGCTGTACCTACCCTAGGTGGAGACAGCCTCCAAAGCTTGAAGGCAGTGACGGGCTGCTGCAGGTTTACATGCAGTTGCAGTTTGTTTACCGGTATTTCGTATGGCCAGGTTTGCTTCTCTAGAAAGGCTTCAGCCAGATGGGGTTTACCTTGGAGAAATAGCAGTAGCAAGCAGACCTGGTGCTTCTAGTATGTGTCGTCCGGTCGGTTGTGAAGAGAAAGGGCATCGTTGTGCTACATGTATCATTCTTAAGAGCCAAAGATGTTTCTGTGGCCGAGTGCACGACAATTCCTGAGTGGCGTTGGCATATCTAATGATGAGATTGCCTGCTTCTGTCGAATTTCAGCTGTCCCTTGCATGTGCTCGATGGGTGGAACTAGCGTATTGCTGTCGTGCAAGCTTGGCTGTTGAGATATCAGGGCTGTAGCAGGGCAGA
This sequence comes from Pseudopediastrum boryanum, assembly GCA_963556185.1. NCBI lineage: Eukaryota > Viridiplantae > Chlorophyta > Chlorophyceae > Sphaeropleales > Hydrodictyaceae > Pseudopediastrum > Pseudopediastrum boryanum. The sequence continues at coordinate 3,869,223 of OY744503.1, forward strand.
ATTTAGCTGAGTTTCAAGGATATTGATCAGCTGGGCCGGCCGGGAGTACCGGTGGTTGAGTGACGGATCGTCAGTGACTTGAGTGCGGTGTCGACTGGCGATGCTGTCATCACAGAGAGTGACATGCAGAGAGTGAGCAAAGCATTCTTATTCATACAGTTAACAGCTGGCTAACCCAATGCGTAAAGGCTTCCGTTACGAGGTTGTTTGCCTGCTGGTACCAAGGTTGAGGGGTGGCCCGCATGTCACGGAGAGTAGACTACCGTCCGACCTCGTTTGGCTAGAGGCAACACTAACGAAATGAATAGTGCCCAACTAGGAGAATGTGTTATACTAGTGCACAGGCACCTGCCTTCGTGTGCAACGGGAGGGTAGCTGACTGTGCTGCTTTGCATGCGTGTAAGGATCTCACTTGCCAGTCTGTCTCACATAACATCCCTCGAGGCTAACAAATGTAAGCACTTATCTGCGTTCGGGAAGCAGGCGTCTGAATGAATAGGACTACAGCTGGGCATCCACCTTAACCTCAAGGGCCCCCCTGGCACACGAGCAGCACAGTCTCGCTGGCTTGATTCAAACGAAAGACATACCTATGGCCGCTTCGGGTCCTGTGAGTACAGACAAAACCAAGCAGGGTGAAGCTGCCGCAGTATGTGTTGCTAGTAGCCACGGAAGACCTAGGTCGATACTGGATGATTCCCATCTGTGCAAGGAGGGTGAGCAAGATAAGAAGCGTGCCAAGAGGGATAAAGCAGCAGGAGGGTCTTTTGGGCCTGCAAAACAGGTGCAGCAGGTGAGATCCAGAAGAAGGGAGGTCCGAACTATGGCTAAGAGTATCTGGTTGGATCAGCACATATATTCCCGGGCCATTTCCGTATTCGACTAAATGGAGGCAGATTGATGTCACGCAAGCACCCATGTCTTGCAGTGGGACACTGCATGCAGGACAGTGCAAAATGCCTTGCTATCCTGGTCAAGTACAATATGCAGCAGGTACAGACCATCACATGATTGCCAGGTCATCATGGCTATATCGACGTCTGAATCTCTGATCTCCTGTCTAGGCTAGACTTCTTGGGCCCAATACATGCTGTTGCCTTTTAAAGAATGGGGTCTCTGTCAATCCGTACTCCGTTGCGTCCTTGCTGCAGGCCAAGTCTGCATCAGCCAAGACGGCAGCACTACAGCCAGCCACAGCTGACATGAGCGTTGGTGATGCACATGCTGCAGATGGCGAGGGTGGTAGGGGACCAGCTGCAACCATGCTTGCTGACACAGCACTACCACCTGATCTAATTCTCGCAGCTGCAATTTCCCAGTCTCAGACCTACCCTTTTGTGCCTCGGGGCCACAATGCCATCCAATACATTGGCAAGGAAGGCACCATTCGAAGGGTGCATAGGGGTTGCAAATACATCAGTGTCCCCCGCTGCTTTTTGTCCCACGCCTTCCCCACCATCGCTCCAGGCAGTCGCCTCCTCACCCTCCAGGTCAAGGTCCCTAAGCAGGCAGTAGCAGCAGCAGTAGCAGCAGGGGCAGTGCAGCAGCAGTCAAGCAGTGACAACAACAGCGAGGTGCCTGGATGGCCAGCAATGGAGGTGATGGGCAGTGTGGAACAAGTCACATTGGCTTGCACAAAGAGACTTTGCAAAGTAATGGGCTTCGGTGGCATCTTGCGTCCCTTTGTTGACTGGCGTATTATGCTCATGAGCAAGGTGCGCTTTCTTGACAATATGCTGGTCCAATAACATGCGAACATGCAGAAGAGTTTATCCCATGTACAGTCGGACAGAGTCTAGGATGACAAACCCAATGGTGCGATTTTCATAACTGCTCCGTATACCCTTTGTGCTGCATGATAAGAAGACTTACTGATACATGTCTGCGGTTACGTAAGACCCCATTGTGGTGTAAGGACGCTCAAAGTTGTAGGTTCATACTCTCCAATGGGGCAAATCCACAGTACGGGCTGTCATCCGCCATTTATACAGGGACATCAAAGGCAACGTTTCTGAAGTCCATGGCATGTTGTGCAGGTTGATTCCTCCACCTTAGCCCTCCACCTGTGGCCTGCTGAGCCCATGGAGGGGGTGCCAGAGCCCCCGACCCCTCCCATAATGCCTTTTTCAAGTCAAACGCTGCTAGGGGTGCATAATGTGAGCTCCAGGTTTGCTGGTGGCTGGTTGGAAGTCAGTTGCAACCTGGGAAAGCTTCCACCAGGCCGGAAAGTGATGAAGCTGTGCCACAGGTTTACTGTTCCCCGCACCTTCATGAACAAGCACTACCCTGCCCTCACATCAGGGTCCACCTTACGCTTGCAAGTGAAGATACCTCATCAGAACGTGATGGAGCCAGCAAAAAGGCTCTCAAACCCTTCAGCCACAGTCTTATTTTCTGGTAGCAGTGCCAACACTCAGCTGCCTGCATTGATGGTGGTTAGCTGCGTGGAGGCAGAGTATAAAGCGGCGGCTTCACAGGGAGCTCGAATTCAGGGACTGGGAGGTTGCCTTAAGAGTTATGTTGACTGGCATGCAGTCTGTATGGAGAAGGTGAGGGGGAGGGCCTGGTCTGAGCATCAGGCTCGAACGCTAAACAATATTTGGCATTTTCCTGGGTAATATCATGCCCCTACAGCAACCTAGCATCTAAATGAGGTGGCTGCAAGAACACTGTTTTCACATCTGGCGGTTCTGCTTGTGATCAGTGCAGGACACACTTTGACTGTGTGATTTATCTGAGCATTGCGGTACATACCTTTGCACCTAGACGTATGTCTGGTTGTCAACATCAAAATTGGCAACCCAAGCTACTGAGGCTTGTACGGTAGGCTGGCCCATTGTTGTAGTTCTTAAATCGATGGGCCCCTCCCATGTTATTATGCGGAAGCGCAACTCCGGGCCCTCCTTGTGTAGGTCTCTCTTTAACTCACTCTTTTTCTCTCACCTTTCTATTTTATACAAGTATCAAAGTTTCTGTCTGGTCTGTGGTACCGAGAACATAGGGCTGTGGACATAGTGTTGAGGACATAACATTAACAATGAAAAACATACCCATCTGGTCACGGAGTTAATGGGGCTTTGGTATGTGGGAATATGTACTGGCTTGGACTGTTCATGCATTCATTAAGTTCCTATCTTGTGGCTGGTTGTCTCACGCAGGTTGATGAGTCCACCCTTGCTCTTCACCTCTGGCCCCCTGGATCATGTGAGACTGGGCTGCAGCCACCTACAGCTGAACCACAGCAGGTTCAGCCATCAGCAGGAAGCCAGGATGGAGCTGGAACCACCCAACAAGAAGGAGTTGCAGCAGCAGCTGGTAGGGGAGGAGAAACAGCACAGGCCCCTGCAGCAGCTGGTCTTGAGGGGATAGGCAGTTGTGCAGAAGCTGCACGTGGAGAGAAGCAGGGCCAGAGACGGCAGCAGACTTTTACTGCAGAGAAAAAGCAACGGGCAATTCTGGTTGCTATTCCCTCATCAGGTGCTTTGAGAAGGAAGCCGAGTAGCTCAAGCCCAGAGGAGCTTGTTAGGGGATGCAGCAAGCGCCGGCAGTCAGCAACTAAGAAAGTTGCAATAACATTACCAGCAGCAGCAGAAGGTGTTGCCACTTCCACAGTAGCAACGTTGCCACACCTCCAGGGTCGAGAGGCGGTGGTAGAGGAGACGGCATGTTTGGAGGCGTACACAAGAGCTCAGTGGTCTTGATCAAAAAGAGCCACAGCAGCAGGAGCACCAGCAGCAGCAGCAGCAGCAGAAGCGGCAGCAAGAGCACCAGCAGCAGCAGAAGGGGCAGCAGAAGCACCGGCAGCAGCAGAAGTAGCAGCAGGAGCACCAGCAGCAGGAGTGGAAGCAGAGGCATCAGGGGGTCTGTCGAGGGCAGCAAGAAGGGAAGGGACAATGGGAGGACATGGAGACCCAGCAGCAACAGGAGGGGAGTCAACCTCTAGGGGGTATGGAGAGTTCCCAGAGAGGACCAGCTTGGCAGGCGCATGTAAAGGGACTTCACCAGGGGGCCAGCCAGCGGCAGCCACAGAAGCATGCAGAGGCCCAGGTGCAGATAAAGGCCATCCCGCAGCAACAGGAGGGAAGATGCTGGCAAGGCCTGTTGAGAATGGACGGGTGATAGCAGCTGCAGGGGAAGGGCCAGCAGGTGCTACTGCAGCTGCTGGTTGCCGAAGTTCAGCAGGCATATCCGTGCATGCAAGTGCTGCAGCGAGTAGTAAAGTTAAGCGGGTGTGCATGGATGAGGCTGCAAAGGTCGGGCGGGTGAAGGTAAAGCTGGAGTCCGAGCTCCCAGCAGCAGCAGCAGCGGCTCTCCAAGTTGTGGTGCCTTTATCAATTGGCAGTAGCAAGCAGGCTTCTGCTGGCAAGCATTCCCTAACATCGGGGGTAGGGAACGGCAGGGGAGGGTGTGTATCAGGCTTTGAGGGGCTGGTTGCAGCCCAAGCAGAGTCAGCAGGATCACCACCTGGTGGCTGCTCCTGCTGACCTAATGTGCTTAGACCCTCTGGCACGAAGACTAGCAGCAGCTGCACCAAAAGCGGGATTGTTGGATGTATCACGAGCAAATGAAGCGGATGCCATGGCGTTTACCGCTGCTGCCGCCACCGCAGCAGGAACAGCAGGAGGGCTCGGGTCAGGCACATGGGCGGGGGAAGAACGGAGGGAAGGCAGACGGGCGGAAGGTCCTGCGGCTGCAGAAACACCATCTGCAGCAGGGGGAAAAGAAGGTATTGGAGCAGGGAAAGATGGGGTCCTAGCAGTAGTAGCAGCAACAGGTTGGGCATCAACCTCTCAGGGTCACAAAGGATCAGCAGAGGGGAGAGGCTGGGCAAATGCGTGGACTAAGGGCAGGGCAACGATATCAGGAGGGCACACAGCAGCAGCCATAGAACTTGGTAAAGGCCCAGGTGCAGCTGCAGGTGGAGAAGGGGGCTTTGCAGGAGGGTCAGCGAGGAAGGAGGTGGCAAAACCTGCAATGAAAGGGTGTGAAACAACAGCAGCTGCAGGGGGGTTACTGGGAGGGGTAGCGGCAGGCATTGTGGCCGAGAAAACGAGATTTGCGGTAGCAAAGGGTGAGCAGCTGAAGAAGGTCAAAGTGGAGTCTCAAGCCCCAGCTGTAGCAGCAAGTCCAGCTGGAACTCCTGTTGCTGCTGCTGCTGCTGCTGCTGCTGTTGCTGCTCCTAAGCTAGGAGAGTTGTCAGTCACAGCGGCAGCACATGCAGGAGCACCTTCTTGTCCTGGGGGGCAAGCAGCGATGCAGGTGGGGCATAGCGTTGAGCAGCTGGGGGGCTGTCCGTTGGTTGGGCAGGGAGAGGTGGGTGCTTTGGCAGTAACTCCAAGCAAGCTACAGGGGGTGGGTGATCTCAGTACGGGTGGCGGGGTATCTGGTCCAGGGGACAGCAGGGGAACAGAAGTGGGGGTGTGCAAGCAGGAGCCTCTGCCATCATCAACACCATCTGCACAACAGCAAGGAATTGCTGGCAGCCGGTCCCGCAAACGAGCAGCCTTCGGAGCAGCAACAGCAGCAGGGTTAATGTCAGGAGCAGGGGAACAAGAAGGACAAGGGGGAGGAGGGCAGGGGCAAAGTTCCATAGCAGCAGCTGGAAGGGAAGATCCTGAAGTGTGGGAAACAGAAGGTGCTTCAGCCCGGGAAGAGCAAGTCCAATCAGCATCGCCGGGTGGAAATGCGGGCTCTTTGGGTTACAAGAGACAGAAGGCTTGCTTTGCAGATCTGGGGAATAGGGATGCAGCAAGACCAGGAGAGCAGCCAGCAGCAGCCTTGGAAGCAGGCAAAGGCCCAGTTGCAGGTCCAGAAGCACGTCTTCAAGCAAACAACGTGGCAAACCCTGCAAAAGATGAACATGCGGAAACAGCAGCTGCGGCAGGGGTGCTAGCGGGGGTAGCAGCAGCTGTGGTGGCTAAGAAAAGGAGCAGAGCAGCAGATATGCCCATGCAAGCAAATGCTTCAGGGACAGCAGAGCCAGGGGATTTGAAAAGGGCATGTGTGGATAGAGGGGCAAAGGATGAGCAGCTACTTACGGTCAAGGTCGAGTCTGAGCACCCAGTCATAGCAACGCTAGCTTTACCGTCTGTTGTTGCACCTACTGCTGCTACTACTACATGTGCAAAGCTCCAAAAGTCACCCGTGACAGCAGCAGCAAGTGCAGGAGCACATCATGCTATCACAGAGCACGTAGCAAGGCACGTGGGGGCTAGCAGTGAGCAGCAGGGAAACTCTCCCATGGGCGGGCAGGGATACGGGGGCGCCACAGAAATAACTTCAAGCAAGCTACAGGGGGTGGGTGATCTCAGTAAGGATGCCTGGATATCTCTTCCAGCGGGTAGCAGGGGGGTGGAGGTGGGGGTGTGCAAGCGGGAGCCTCTTGCAACACCAACACCAACACCATTCGCACAACAGCGGGCGGATGGTGGCAGGCGGCCCCGCAAACGAACAGCCTCCAGAGCTTCAGCAGGAGCAGGAGCAGCACCTGGGGCCAAGGGTTTTCTACCTTGTGGCAGTACAGAGTGTACTGCAGCAGCTGCTGGTGCTCCTGCTGAAGGAAGGGCGGGCTCAGAGGGGGAAACTGGCAGGGCAGCCCGCACACAGCAAGCAGCAGCTCAGGCACCAGGAGCAGTAGATGCCACATTCTGTAGTAATCAGGATATCATTGTAATCAGCAGTGATGACGATGATGACTGCCAGGGTCAGAGAGGGGACAGGAAGTGTGAATTGCTGCACCCAGGGCAGCCAAGCCGCAGTGGGCGAAGCATGAGTCTCGCTAAACGTGATGCTGTCTCTCAGCAAGGGAGGGTGGCAATGCCGGGGGTTAAAGCAGAGCAGGGTGCTTTAGTAGGAGGAAGGCCAAGTAGTGCAGATAGGGTAGCCTTGATGGGCAGGATAGGAGCAGCATCAGGAACAGGGGACACCAGCAATGAATCAAAAGGAGCACCAGCATCCAAGCAAGGTTCTCTTGGAGCAGCTGGCAATTATGCTACACCAGCATTACTAGCAACAGCAGGAGCAGGGGTAGCAGCAAAGGCTGTGGAGGCAGAAGCAGCAGGAGGTAGCGACGGCCTCCACCAGCCCTCAGCATTTGCAGCAGCTCTGGGTGATCCATCAAATCTGGCAGGGGCATGGGGGCAAGCTGCCGCTGATGCTGCTGGAGACTCCAGCCATTTGTCTGCTGGTCCTGCTGCGCTGGCTGTTATATCAGCCTCTGCAACCAGAGCAGCAAAGGCTGGGTTGGACGGTAATCCAGACACCATTCTGTCTGCTGCCCCTGCTGCTGGGGGTGTTGACCACCAGCCAGCAGCAGGAGCAGATGCTGTACCAGTATGTTCTGGTGCTGCTGGTATGGCTATAAGAGGTTCCAGCGGTGGTGTCGTTGCAGAGGGCGTGCCTACTGGTGGTAATGCTCCTATCAGGGTAGTCCAGTCTGGAGCAATAGAAGCAGGTGTAGGGGCAGGTGGGGCGGGGGTCACATGTGCAATTGAAGCTCCACATCAGTATGTTTTGAAGGATACCAGTGATGTGCAGGAGGCAGCTGAAGAAGTGCTGAGGCTATGCGGGGATCTTGAGGTAAAAGGGTTGGAGGACTCATGTTTCCTTGCAAGTGTCATTCTCCTGATGTGGGTTGGGTGGCCTGTACTCTCAGTTTAGCTAGCTAAGAGTTTACAGCTGGCTATTGTATACCAACTCCAGGTGTCAGGATTCGGCTTCGGTTGCAGTTATTTACCATGTTGCAGAACAGCAGGCATGACAGTTATGCGGTCCGTCTTGTCTCTGGGCTTAGCTTTCACTGCCAATTGTGGCCCTGCCTGTAACTTCGGAGCATTCTGTGCGTTTTAGTTTGGTTCAAGAGTATGACCAGCAGGGATGCTCCAAGGAGAGAAAAGAAACTGCATCAGTCACATTCACTCCTTGTCCTCATCATGCATCTGTGCAATACTAACAAACTTTGACGAATTTGTTGGCAATACAGGAGGCCTTTTCTGCTGGATCTTCTGGCTAGTTGTGGTGCTTGCAGCCCTACATGTCTGTTTCTTTGTCCGTACCTCACCCCTACCATTGCTATTTCATCCTTGCCAGGTGACAGGTGCTCTCAGATCTGGTGTGGCCTCAGCCATTGCCTGGGTACTGGCTGACCCTGACGCACGCGGCAGGAGGTTCATGAACCTGAACTACCGCATGCTTATATACAATGCTGACCAAGGCAGCGTGGAAGACATGTTAAACTGCCTGAGGGCGCTGGAAAGATCAAGGCCAAGGAGGGTAAGTGAGCTTATGGGGTGTGTTTGTGCAATGTGTTGGGGCAGGTATGGTGCGTACATGCTTGCTGTCTGAACATGATGGGCTGTTGGGTCAACTGTTCTGCCCTAGGTTGCAATCTAGGGAGCCAGCAGTTATGATGTGCAGCCTGCCTTGCTATTGGATCTGTGCAGATCGCTTGTAATGATCCAGTATGCTTACATGCTTTGTTAGTTTGTATACCCATGTGTATTGCAGCTAGCTTGTCTTCTCTGCATGCCTGTATTGTCGTCTGCTGGGTCCTTAGATATTGCTCTGCCTGTGCAGTTTTTGCATTGCTCGATTAGTCTCGAAGTATCCACCTTTACTTTGCTTGTTGGACTTCGGGGGAGTAAAGAGGGTACAGAGATTGTTTGCCAGTCACACAGCATGCTGTTTCCACAGCAGTCTCAGCACTTATGCAAATAGTCACGCAGGGCTGTCAATGTCTGCTGCCAGATTCTCTCATAAGTCATAGCTCTTTGTCTTAACTTTTACTTGTGACATGCTAAGGGCCTGGTTAACATGATGCCACGGCCGCTGCATGGCTGCAAAGTTTGCACTGGGTTATGTTACAACATTGTTAACTTGAAACCAAGCCCAGGTTCATGGTGTACCAGCATCGGACATAATAGAGGTGAACAATAAGTAGCTGGAGGTGCCATCATCATTATGGAAAGAATTATTACTGGAGGGTAGCCTCTGACCTTTGATGAGCTGCCTGGAAGTGCCTGTATGGGATTCATGGAGCTAATTAGGCCTGCAGGTGTTGTAGTATTGGTTTGGTCATTGTATTGGTTTGCTCAAACACCGGGAGCTGGCAGTCTATGTACATCCAATAAGCCACCACGGACTTGACTGATAAGATCTGTAACTTGTGATACTGTTTCCCCCCTTTCTCTGCGTAGTTCTTTCTCTCTGTGTGTGTGTTTAATATGATTTTCCTCCCCTGTGTTTCTCTACACTAGGAGTGACCAACTGAACGTGTTGCAAGGACATGACGCACTACAGGCTAATGTTTACCCTGACCTGTCTGGACCTAGAAGGAGACAGCTTGAAGGCAGTGAGGGAAGCAAGGCTACAGGAATAGCATGCAGTTGCTTATGCCTTATGGCCACGGTTGCGCTCGTTCTGAACCACCTCTGCCAGCTGGGGTATAACTTGGGGTTTTAACAGCAGCAAGGGAACCTGCGTCGCATCCCTGGTCGCGTTATGAAGAGAAGGGGCATCAGTTGATCAGTGTGATACAGGTATCATGGCCAAGAGGCCAACATGTTTATGTAGCCTCGTGCACAAGAAATCCCAACGGGGGGAGGGGGGAAGGACGGCAGAGTCAAAACTGTGGTTGTCTATTTCTGTCAGTCCGAAGTGTTTCCATTCATCCTTTGCATGTGCAGCTTATCCATGAGGTGGTTTGTATCACCATTGGGTGTAACCAGCATATGTTCCAGTGCTGTCTTGCTTGACTGGTGAAAACAGCAGGGCTTTAGCAGGTCAAGCACCGAGGGGCACTTTTGCTGAGATTCTCTTCAGTTTACTAAGGGCACGTGTGTAGAAGACTGCCAGCAGGCACAGGGAAACTTTATGCAAGGCTAACGTGAGGAGAGCTACACAAGTACATGTTCTGAAGCACATGCAGGGTGAGGGATAGAGAAGACTTGGGAGTGCAGGTTGTGGCAGCAGGGCAGGGCCCAAGTTGGGGCATGTTTGATATACATAACCTCAATGGTGAATGAAGAGATGAGACGAGAAAGGTAGCTAAGGTGAAGTACTGCGATACACGTTTGCGAGGCATGGGGGAGGGCCAGCTGCAGGTCCGATGGCCATTGCTTTCAAGGTTCCTATTCAGACACAGCTATGGGAAACAGGTCGGCTGCTGACGTATAATAAAGAAATATGAGAGCAATGTCTGCTGCCAAGGTATGACCAGCAGCGACCCTGTCACTCCCGGTCACACACTGGTCACACCTGGTTGAGACCTTCGTCTCTGCTGCAAACTACCAAAGTACCTGGTACGACCTCAAGCCACGTTTTAAATCATAATTAGTAATCATGGTTGGTATGTAGCCCTTTTTACATAATAGGCAGCTCAGGCTCAAGAAAACTCTGCCACTCGACATGGCGACCCATCGATCAGAACACGGCGAGCCGGGTCCAGGGATCCCCAAGCTTGCTTCATCTCAAAGACCACTCATAGATCACGTATTCTGAGTTCTGGCTTGCAACCAGCTGTCCATCACGCTGTCCTGGCTGATTTTGCCTGGACCGGCTTCGCCGGAGGTGAGGGTTGAGTGGAAATGTGAAGCTTCAGCTGGTACGAGTCCGGGACCAGTGGGACCCCAACACCTAAGTAAGGCCTCAGAGTGTTTCCTGGCAAGTAGAGCCCTATTCAACGGGAGATCTTGCTCGGTGCATGTGGCTATTAATCACGGTCCATGTCCAAAGTGGTAGGAGAACTCAAAGACCCACCGCCGTGCTGATATGTCCCGATAGTAGTCGTAAAATGATCACATACTCTTGCACATGGTATGTGGATGCTCAGCACCCATACCATATGCTGTACGCATGTTCCATCCAACCATCACTCAAGCTGTTGTAGGGAAGAATTGTAGCCCCGATTTCATCAGCAGCAGCCAGTGATGCTGGTTGCCCCTGTGAGGGGGAAGTTGTAGTACACACCTTACGCATATCAATTGAGGAAAACATCACCACTCAGCCTGTGTAAAACTAATGCTGCTGCCAGCCTTCTTTTTTCCAAACCTCAGAGACTCCACCACTTGCCCTGTGGCCACATGGTTCCACTGAGGATGGGCCAACCGCTTGTAACACCAGTAGCACCGGGGCTAAACAAACAAACAAACAAAAATTTAAGGTGCGGCAACCGCAAAGGGCTGCTAGGTCGAAACGACCAAACACACCATCGGATGGGTCCAAAAACAATGGAATCCATACCACCAAGCAAGAGGAATACCCAAGCAGACATCCAACTACGGACACGGCAAACAAATCACCAGCAGGAGACTGATGGGTGTATCCAAATCAAACACAATCCAGAGCACCAACCAAGCAGGATGTCCAGTAAGTCCACCGCATATGTACCACCCAAGACGGCCAGCACACCAACCAAGGCGAATACCCAAACAGGTAGCTATCTAGACTTCAACCAGTTCCTCATCAGACGAATCACTAGGAACATCTGTCTCCGACTCCGAATCAAACAGATCCAAATATTGACCTGCCGGGAGCAAGATATCCGGTAAGTCCACCACATCAGTACCACCGGACTGATGGCAGTACCAACAGACACGAACACACACGGCCACATACTTGACCAAGGCCGAGAGAGGGACACAGCCAGTGGCTGACAGTGCCCAGAAATCAGCATACCTGAGCGAGGACAACGCGGCCACGGGGGGAACCACAGCTGCCAGAAACAAATCTCTAGCCTCAACAATTGTGGGGTGTTCACACATGAACAAACAATGCGCCTCATCATCAACTACTGTGGAGCTACACCGCAAACATGTGCGTTGACCCCTAAGGACCCCCTGCTAAGGACCCCCTGTCCCCATCCAATCCACAGGGAATTACCCCATCAGCACTGCTAGTGGATCTATCCTGGACTGCTAGTGACTAGCAGCCCAGGATGAAGCTTACAAATTTGTTTGTTTGTTTGTTGTTGCACATTTGCGTGGCAGCTGGGATGGTAGGCGGTACTGCACGAGAACCAGCAACATCATTAAGTAGATTTAAACTTGCTTTTGTCAAGAGGGATCTTGACATAAGCAAGCTGCAGCACTGCAAGCTAGGCAACTGCAGCAGATGATGGCAGGAGCAAAGCAGCAGACAAGCTATGCTGTTAGCCTCCACAGGCTGCTATGAGCCCCAGCGGAGGTCTCAGTCCTAGCCCGCATAAGGAGTTGTATGGGGTTACTCCAAACCCATGCAGTCTGCAGATTCTTCTTATCCAGTGAAGAAGCATATAGCGGCACCAACAACAGCAGCAGTGGGTCTAGCGATGTAAGCAATAGCACAGCAGCAGCAGCGGGACCATTGATAGTAACAGAACTGGTGCGGGCAACAAGCGATGTCCTGCAGGAACTTCGTGAGTATTAAACACTTTTCAGCCCCTTTCCCAGCACTCCTCCACGACTAGATGATGTATTGATTGATTGTTTCATGGTCCGGATTTTGCCCCTTACAAGGCTTTAGGGATGTGATTCTGCCCTCTGCTGCTGTAACTATGTAAACTATGAATTTCAGGCAAGTACATACTTGAGGTCTGCTATTCGCTTTCTCGCTGCGGTGGAAGGTGCTAAGGCCCTTAGTATCCCTGTCCGAAATGTTACTATACGCCAAAGAAATGTAGCAGTCATGTTCAGGATGGACACGTGCAGGCAGACCGATGAACTGTGACAGTCCTGCTCTTTGCCCTTGATTGACTCGGTCTTATTTATGCATGCATATGTCTATACGCAGCAAATTGGGGAGATGAACTGAGGTCGTTTGAACATGTGCCGAAGAAAAGGGAGTTCGGGGAACACTTTTAAGCGCCCTTGGGTCAATTAAGTGAGCGATAAGGGCCAGGTTACAGGTCAAGCAGGCCACTAGTATCGAATCATGAGGTTGCAGACTAAGCCTAGAGGCCCAGGCTCCCGCGGGAGGCTTGCAGACACTCAGCAGGCCTTGGCTGTAGCATCCAGTTGTCGTCACTTTGTCACTCGACTGGCTGCGGAGCTTCTGCAGGAGACTCGAGAGGAGAGAGGCTCGACACAAAGTCTGGGTTTGTGGACCGCCTCATACTGGAGCGTGCGTGGCTATCGTAGTGAAGCAATAATAGCTTCTTAGTTAAAGCCTCTGGGCGTGTATGATGTGTTTGAGAGGCTGGGTTTGATATTGAAGCGCTTTCGGATGTTCGCAGGACTAGAAGAACAACGCTCTGTTGCTGTGTTCCAGAGCTCCGGGATGCATTCAAAGCGATACTATCTCTGGTTAGTTGCCTCCTCACGCAGGCTAATGAACCTTGCGCCTGCCTCTGGCCCCAAGCGCATGTCCCCGGCTGGGACAGGGTGACAGCCAGACCCCATCCAAGGGGGAAGCTTAAAAGCCCTTTTGCGGCTTTTAATATGTATGCTTGGGTCATGTACAGTACAAGGTGAGCCAGAATAGAGGCCGCAGCAGCTCGCGTGGTTGTGCGCTTCCGCACGGGATAATTGCTGGGCTTGCAACGCACCCTCAAGTAGAAGCCAACTCCAAAGCCTTTAGCTAATTACGTAGAAGGCTTGCATGCCCCTGTATGAGGTGAAGCTATGAGTGGATATCATCATATGTACCTTGCCCATTGTGTCCCAACCAATCATCCCGTTCGTGCAGGCCAGGCAAGAATCAACAGCCTGAGCTTTTAGCAATGCTACTTTTTGCTTTTCATCGGAGTGTTGAAGGCGCGTAATTTGACACGCACTCTTGTTCGTGTGCAGGGCAATCCTCGACCGCGTGGCGATATTTCCCTCAGCGCTGCAGAGTCCACAGAGCTAGGGTGTTTCTACCTTAGCAATCGGGCCGTTCAATCGGTTGGCCACAGCCCTGCTTCACAGGCTTTTAAATCAGCATGTGTTGCTCGCTGAGGGTGCTGCGAGATACAACCTTTTCACGAGGCTCTTCGGACCGCTTGTGGATGGCCATCTCGAGCCAAGGGGGTGAGGTTGAATGATACTGCTCCAAGCTGGGCAAAGCAAGACCATGACCAAACCCGTGCACACAATTGTCAAGCAATGGTAAGGGCAGGGGTCCATGTGCATTACATGATGCTCATAGCTTCACTACTAACATAGCATTGGCTTTTATGCTGAGCATGTTTTGGCTAATATCCTGAACTTAAGCAGAGGTGCATGGATTGCCCATTGAGAGGGCCCAAGTGTAGAATGCTTTGGGTTTGCTGTGGGTTTGCTGTGGGCTTGTTCCACGTTCATGTCTAAGCATAACTGACTTGCAGTTCATTTCATGAAATGACTGGATCTGTTTGTGTTCTGTTTTGCAGGGTTCGCTAAGCTCTTTCCGTATGATAATGTGGGTGTGCAGCCCTGCTGCTTGCCTCACAGCGCTAGAGTGTTTTACCTCTAGCACTCGGGCCATTCAATTGGCCTCTTCATGACCCTGCCTTCTGGGCTTTGAAATCGGCCCTTGTGGCTGTGCCTGGGAAGGTGTTGGGGAATAGATCCTCTCACGGGGCTCTTCACGGGGTGCCTGTGAGAGACGCTATTCCGGACTAAGGGGGTCAGGGCGGAGCTTGGCTGAGCCTTGGGCAGACAAGCACAAGGATTGGTGACCTCGTCCTTCAACTGGGCGTTTGTGGATGGGCAACTTGAGCCAAGGGGTTCAGGTCGACTGCTATCACTCCTTCAAGCTGGGCAACGCAAGCAACCAGGACCAACCCAGTGCACCTATTTGTCAAGCAAAGGTAAGGGAAGGGGGTTTAAGCTTTGCTCCTCATCAATGGTCATGGCTTCACTGCTGATCTTGCTCTGGCTAGTGTTTTGAACACAACCAAAAGTGCATGGATTGCCCATTGGCCCATTGAGGGTGCCCAATGTGTAAAATGCATTAAGATGTGGTTTACTGCAGGCCCACCTTTGGTTAGCATCCTTGTTCTACTCATATTGTCCTGCAGAATCTTTTTGTTGAAAGACTGGATCTGTTTGTGTTCTGTTTTGCAGGGTTCGCTAAGCTCTTTCCGTATGATATTGTGGGTGTGCAGCGCTGCTGCTTGCCTCACAGCGCTAGAGTATTTTACCTCTAGCACTCGGGCCATTCAATTGGCCTTTTCATGACCCTGCCTTCTGGGCTTTGAAATCGGCCCTTGTGGCTGTGCCTGGGAAGGTGTTGGGGAATAGATCCTCTCACGGGGCTCTTCACGGGGTGCCTGTGAGAGACGCTATTCCGGACTAAGGGGGTCAGGGCGGAGCTTGGCTGAGCCTTGGGCAGACAAGCACAAGGATTGGTGACCTCGTCCTTCAACTGGGTGTTTGTGGATGGACAACTCGAGCCAAGGGGTTGAGGTCGACTGCTATCACTCCTTCAAGCTGGGCAACGCAAGCAACCAGGACCAACCCAGTGCACCTATTTGTCAAGCAAAGGTAAGGGAATGGGGGGGGGGGGGGGTAAAGCTTTTTTTCCTCAACAATGGTCATGGCTTCACTGCTGATCTTGCTCTGCCTATTGTTCTGAACACAAGCAAAATTGCATTGCCCAGTGGCCATTGAGAGTGCCCAATGTGTAAAATGCATTGAGATGTGGTTTGCTGCAGGCCCACCTTTGGTTAGCATCCTTGTTCTACTCATATATTGTCCTGCAGAATCTTTTGTTGAAAGACTGGATATGTTTGTGTTCTGTTTTGCAGGGTTTGCTAAGCTCTTTCCGTATGATAATGTGGGTGTGCAGCGCTGCTGCTTGCCTCACAGCGCTAGAGTGTTTTACCTCTAGCACTCGGGCCATTCAATTGGCCTCTTCATGACCCTGCCTTCTGGGCTTTGAAATCGGCCCTTGTGGCTGTGCCTGGGAAGGTGTTGGGGAATAGATCCTCTCACGGGGCTCTTCACGGGGTGCCTGTGAGAGACGCTATTCCGGACTAAGGGGGTCAGGGCGGAGCTTGGCTGAGCCTTGGGCAGACAAGCACAAGGATTGGTGACCTCGTCCTTCAACTGGGGGTTTGTGGATGGGCAACTCGAGCCAAGGGGTTCAGGTCGACTGCTATCACTCCTTCAAGCTGGGCAACGCAAGCAACCAGGACCAACCCCGTGCACCTATTTATCAAGCAAAGGTGAGGGAGGGGGGGGGGGTAAAACTTTGCTCCTCAACAATGGTCATGGCTTCACTGCTGATCTTGCTCTGCCTATTGTTCTGAACACAACCAAAAGTGCAGTGCCCATTGGCAATTGAGAGTCGCCTAATGTGTAAAATGCATTGAGATGTGGTTTGCTGCAGGCCCACCTTTGGTTAGCATCCTTGTTCTACTCATGTTGTCCTGCAGAATCTTTTGTTGAAAGACTGGATATGTTTGTGTTCTGTTTTGCAGGGTTTGCTAAGCTCTTTCCGTATGATAATGTGGGTGTGCGGCGCTGCTGCTTGCCTCACAGCGCTAGAGTATTTGACCTCTAGCACTCGGGCCATTCAATTGGTCTCTTCATGACCCTGCCTTCTGGGCCTTGAAATCGGCCCTTGTGGCTGTGCCTGGGAAGGTGTTGGGGAATAGATCCTCTCACGGGGCTCTTCACGGGGTGCCTGTGAGAGACGCTATTCCGAACTAAGGGGGTCAGGGTGGAGCTTGGCTGAGCCTTAACCGGCGAGCTTGGGCGGACAACCAGAAGGATTGGTGACCTTGTACTCAGTTGAAGGTGTGTGCTTGTGGATGAACATCTTGAGCCTTGGGTTCGTGTGGGCTGCTGTCACTCGTTCAAGCTGGGCAAAGCAAACATGGGTTAGTCTGTGGATCGATTTGTGAAGCAAAGCTTAGGGAAGGTTGACTTTGCTTGGTCAATGGCACTTGTCGCTATGGCATATCATGAAGTATAAATATAAGTTATGGTAGTCAGACCTTGTGTGCAATCAGTTCTTTCTGGCAATTGTGAGTGTCTGGCAATTGTGAGTGTCTGCTCCATTCGCTCGTACGTCATTTGACTTCCTTGCACTGCACGGCAAGGGAATGAGCTTATAGCGGTAATAAAGAGTTGTGGTGCTTCCAACTTCTACATATGTGTTTCTTTGTCTGTGACTGACAAACTACTATGTGCATGGCAGCTAGCTTGTTTTTCTGCATTGTTGTGTTTTCTAACTCCTTAGTTATTGCTTGCCTGGTTTTTGCATTTCTCGTTTAGCCTAAGACTTTTCAGCTTTGCTCGCCTTTTGTGCTTTGTGGGGGTGGGCAGGGAATTGGGGTTGTTGGCCAATCAGACAGCATGCTGTACCTACAATGCTCTCAGTTAGTCATTTTGTTACCTATGTTTGGATTTCTGCTGTCTCGCTCAGTTTGTCGTTGTCTTGACACTTTTGGTCTTCCACTCATTCCACACGTGAGCAATCCCGTGCAGTCGCAGTCAGAGAATGCTCATAGCTTAGACTAATTGATGTGAAGTGTGGTGTACCGGCATTGACCAAATGGGAATAGTAGAACACTATCACCTATGTGGTTATTATGCAAGCTTTGTTTCTCCTCCCCTTGGTTGCCTTCACTACAGGAATGACTATTGAAGATATGAAGCACTACAGGCCAAGTTCACCCTGACCTGAATTGTACCTAGATTGGATGGGCACAACTTGAATGAAGGCAGTGAGGGGCGGCTATAGGTTTACATATGGTTGCAGTTGTATGGCCACGTTAAGCCCCTGGGGTAATAGCAGCAGCAGCAGGAAGGAGACCTGAGTCTCATCCCGGGATGGGAAATTGTGATGGAAAGAATGTCATGGCCGATAGAGCCAACTTGTTAATGCATGCAGCCTCATGTGTGGAAAGTCCCGATTGGGAACCCGGGCATTAAAACTGGTTTATTTTTTGAGGGGCCATATTCAAAAATGAAATGTGATTGCCTGACATCTAGATATCTAGGCATAGGCTTGTCATGCATACCGAAGACAATCCGTATGATGTTTCACCATCCTTTGTGACAGCTTGAGGTGTGGGGCTATGGCACTACTCTTTGCTATGGCATATCATGAGATGCTGCTTACTTCCGCCCAATCTGAAGGGCTTTTGTTTGATGATTTGTTGATCAGCATATGCTGAGTACTGCTGTCTTGCTGGTTCGGTGAACTAGCCCCCTATGATTTAAGGCGCTCGTTTGGTGCTTGGGAGGTCGTGGGTTCGAACCCCATCAACGGCCGCTCCGACCCAGAGTGTGTTTGGGTACATATCGCTTCCACGCGGGGTGACGGGCGCACCGCGCGCTGAATGGCGTAACAGTGGATAGGGTATGGTACAATTACAAAGGTTGCGAACAATGTTCGATCTCCCATGGGCCACGAAGTAGGCCTGCAGGCTAGTGCCGGGAGGGGTTTCAGTCCCCCAACTTGTATTGTATTGTATTGTATTGTTGATTAGCAGGGGCAGACGTTGGGGCCACTGTTGGTTGCTTCGACACTTGCTGAGTCTATCTCCAGGGTGTATAGTTGGTGGCGGGGTGGCAAAAAGACGGCAGCGGGCACATGCTTGATATCTAACATGAATGGTGAATGAATCAAAAGAAATGCTTTGAAATGTGTGATATGTCGTCGATGCGAGCAGAGGAGGTCATGCCTCTCTTGCTAGTATGAAACCTTGGGCTGCTGTCCTAGTAACGCTGCCGTAAGACAAGGCATTATACTCAGTTGGCACTAGACTCTTTAAAGAGTTGGCTACTAGGTATGCTGTTGAGCTAGACTTGCTGCGATGAGTGTTAACTCCTTCAGGCGGGAACTGCTGCTGTACAAGATACCTCACCGCCATGATGCCGAAAGCAATTTTACGCATCATGTAGCTGCAGGCTAGAGGAACTATATATAGCTCAATTGGTAGAGCAGAGGACTTCGAATCCTCAGATCCGGTGTTCGAGTCCCGGTCTCCTCGCCGCCCTTAGCCGGGGCCTCTCAAGAAAAAGGTTACAGGTATCCGCGTTGCCTAGACACTGGATTCGTCTGTTCAATGGGCTAACGGTCTGATCAACTGGGCAACACCGTCGCCGCAAGGCCGTCCGATGAGTCAGTCTGACTTCCGGTCTTGGACCCGGACGTTAAAATTGGTTTGTTTGTTTGTATAAGCGTAGGGTGGAGCCTGCCCTGTACTTATGATTTGCTAGGAGCTATGAGTGCTGATCTTCGCCTAGAGCTGTCTTCTCAAACAGTAGCAATGATCCGATCACCTCTTATTCTGCGCATGCGAGCTTTTTGCACTATAGCATACATTCACCATTCATGTTAGATATATCAGACATAGCCAGGACACTTGCTTGGCAAAGGATGCAGCGGTGGTAGCTGATATATGTTGGATACTGGCCGAACCCGTGCCGACGATTAGAAAGAACTGGGTTGGTGCTAAATGCAGAACGGACAACTAACCGCAATGACTATGTACATAGTTGCCGCCAATCGAGGTATGAACCGCATCATTCAGTGATATGGCTGGATCACTTCGGCTCAATGCTACAAACTACAGAGTCACTTGCTACGTTGATCCCACTAGTGAAGTTTCTAAAACTTGTAGTGCGGTGTCACGTTGGGCGCGTCTCAGAGCAATATTTTCCCTGCCCGGATCACTTTGGAAGTGCGGGGTGGTAGCGCTGTGCCCGTGCTGCTTTCCCGGCTTGCACTAAGCATGTGGCATGTAAAGCTTCAACCGGTGAATGCGAAAGGTGAGGGAGAACAACCACCCGCCACCTAGAACAACATTTTAGAGTGGTTCTTGACAAGTAACCCCCCTCCCTTGCTTTCAAAAAGGCGAAAGATCTTGCTTGGCGCATGTGTTAATTTGTTACGGTCCACGCACCCATACATGTCAAGCAAGAGTGTTTGGGGAACGCAACGGCCCAAGGACGTGCTCATATGCCCTTATAGTACTATCTTCAGTGCAACACATACACTTGCCCATGGTATGTGGATATTCAATACCGATACCGTACGCTGCATGCATGTTTCATGCAATCAACCACCACTATCAGCCAAGCCGCTGCAGCCGGCCAACATGAGCTAACTTTCAGCTCAAACTCTCCCCAGCTGTGGCAGTATATCCTGTGGTCAGCAGCATTTATTAATGCTGGTTGCCTATGTGGGGACTAAAGGAGAGCATCCCACAGCAATTGAGGGAAGCCTAAAATGGTAAGGGATGGGCCGTGCGGTTGTCTTCATACCGAAGGAGCTCTCCCAACAACCTCACGCTGGAGAACAATGCTTTTGTGCCTCAGTGCAATCTGATGTCTCAGTGTGTCAGTGTACCACCATGGAGTACACAGCATGAACTGGTGCAAGAAGGTTCATTCAATACATAAGGTTTGGGATAAGGGGTGAATGCTGGGTACCGTAGCTACTGGTTTTTGACCTCGGCCTTCTCTATAGTAGCATTTGCCTGCTGGAACCTACGTCTCCAACCGTGCTGGGATGATGCTTCTTAAGTGCATATGGCCTATTGAGTACGGTATTTAACTATGATGTACATGTATATGGTATGATCAGCCACCCTGATGGGCTATGCATCCAGTCAGCCTACGTAGCCTGTAATGATGCTGCTGGCTTTCCTTGCCCAGGTTGACAGATCCATCCTTGCCCTCACTGTGGCCTTCTGGATCTTAGAGGATGGCCCAGAAGTCTGCAGCATCGGGCTTCCTCTGACCGCCCCAAATCGATCCACGGGAGACCAGCCCATCAGCACTAGCAGCCCAGGATGGAGCTGATGTTGCAGATGGGGCAGCTTGGACGGTAGGCAGTATTGTACGAGAAGCAGAAGCAGCTTTTGATAGAGTCACACCTGCACTTCTCAGGAAGGAGCATCAGCATCACAAGGTACTGGAGTAGCAGCAAAATAATGAAGGTGACAGGATCAACGCAGCAGGCAAACTATGATTTTATCCCTCCACATGCTGCTATGAACATCATGACCATCAGTCTTAGCCCAAATGTACCGTGGGGTTGCTCCAAATCCAGGCAGCTTCCATAGAAGAAGTCTCAAGAGGCAGAGGAGCAGCAGCCAGCCGTGTTGGCAACCGTGGCAGCTAGCAGGGGTTGCTATAAGTTATGGAGTGACGGCCCGGCCACCCCTCCCATGGGCCGGTCAATCCTGGACAAAGTAGCTGCAGCAAATGAAGAGAGAAGAGCTACGCTAGGCTAGTTGAATAACTGAGGAAGAGGGATAGATCAGCTGCACCATCACCGCTACATATTCAGCTGGAGACTGACAGTTGGAAGCTTTTTGAACATTGTGGTTGGGAAACAACAAGGTAGCGTGTTCATCAAGAGGGGGGAAGCAGTCCTTGAAAAGGGCAGGTTAGGACTCAGGAGACCTGAATCGCCACATAGTTGCCAGTGGCTTTGTTCTGCTTCCGGCTCTGTGCGCATAAAAACCCTATTTCAAATATTATGGACAGAAGCAGCACCAGCGGCATAGTAAGTAAAGTAACATCTGCGAGCACGTGTCAGAAACACCAATTGATCCTGTGTAAATTTATGCAGCTTAGGCATTTCCCTTTCAGGAGGGTGACTCATTGAGCGAGTCGGTAGTTGTACTGTAAGCGGTGTTGATGGGTGTCTTCTATAGTTCATATAGAAGGGAGTGCTCTTCAAACCTTCATGATGAGCATTGTTGATAGCCAATTCTATCTGAGGTAAATGTTCATCCCAATCATCTTGAGTGGGACTCACATAGTGACGAATCAGATCTTCTACAACCCGATTCATGTGTTCCGCCTGACCATTCGACTGTGGATGGTAAGCTGTACTGAAACATTGCTTTATGTCCCAGATCTTACACAATTCTCGGAAGAACCGTGATGTGAATTGTGAGC
Organism: Pseudopediastrum boryanum; assembly: GCA_963556185.1. NCBI lineage: Eukaryota > Viridiplantae > Chlorophyta > Chlorophyceae > Sphaeropleales > Hydrodictyaceae > Pseudopediastrum > Pseudopediastrum boryanum. The sequence goes on from OY744503.1 coordinate 3,891,026, forward strand.
CTCGGTCTGAGATAAACTCACGGGGTAAACCATGGTACCTGAACACATGGTTAACAAACAGTCTAGCTGTTTCAGGGGCATCACATTCATTTGTGGTAGGTACAAAGTGAGCCATTTTTGTGAACTTGTCCACAAATGTCAGGATAGCATTGTATCCATGTTTAGTCTGCGGCAGTGCCACAATAAAGTCCATTGACACTGTTGTCCAAGGTCCTTCAGGAACTGGTAGTGGTTTTAAGGGTCCCAGTGGCTTCACTGGCATGGACTTGTTTCTTTGACAGGGTTCACAAGCTGAAACAATTTCAGCTACATCAGCCTTCATGTTAGGCCACCAGAAATATCTCTGGATTGCTTTGAGCGTTTTGTTAAAGCCGTAGTGTCCACCATAAGGTGAGGAATGACTATCAGTAATGATTGCGCGCTTTAAGTCATTGTCGTTAGGCACCACGATTTGGGCGCCCTGCCACCAGACTTGCATCTCCTGATGCAAATCGGCCGTGAACGTAGTGTCAGTGAACCGTGCGTCAGTAGTATAGGCCCTAATCAGCTCGCGAACAAACGGCAAGGAATCCGAATTGTCTGACGTGGGGGCAGACAAGTGGTGAGAATGAGCCGAGACCCCAGTTGCCTGGTCCCCACGGCCAGCTAACAACGTATTGACAGAGTAAGAAGGTGGGGCCGCGTGTGGCGCACGACTGAGAGGATCAGCCACATTGATGCGTCCAGGCCGATATTCAAACTCGAAGTCAAAACGCGAAAGCTCATCAGCCCATCTCGCATGCCTTTTGTTATGCAAATCCTTTTGGGTGTGCAAGTAAGTGTTTGGGTTATGGTCAGTGACCAATGTGAATTGTAAACCAGCCATGCGAGGTTGGTCCAAGTAACAACGCCACAAGTTACAGGCGCGTACCACCGCAAGCATTTCTAGCTCGGTAGTTGTGTAGTGCTGCTCCGCAGGAGTACACTTTTTACTGTCATATGCAACGACACGGTCGCCTTGCATAAGGAGTGCTCCAACAGCGAGGTTGGATTCAGAGGCATCCACAATAACTGTGAATGGTTTAGTAAAGTCTGGAGACTTTAGAATGGGAGCATGCGTCAATGCATGTTTGAGGTGCTCGAAAGCGTGTTGACATTCCGATGTCCAGTGGAAAGATGTACCTTTCTTCATCAGGTTTGTGAGTGGCAAAGCTAGTTGACATGACTTGAAGTAAAGGAACATCACTGGGGCCAAGCAATTCAGGTGTTTACAAGATGATCTTTATCTGGAGGCACTTCTGGTTCCTTTCTACCCCACTTTGTTCTTTGCGATCCTGGCAGGTGCACCAGCTGGGGCACCCATTTTCTGTCCGGGTGCGGTTGTTTTTGGCTCTAGCAGTACTGCGCCTTGATTGTAGCAGACACGGCACTCTCTAAAAGACCGTTTCCCTCCCGTGTGACCACCCATGCACTGTTATTGTCTTGACTCTGCTGCCAGCCCCCCATGCCCTCATAATCTACCTGGGACACTGCTCAGGACTGGCAGATGTACACTAGTCAGGACTGACAGATCAGACAGGCCGAGAGAACTCAACAGAGGTCGAAGGCAGCTGATGGACAATTATGAAAGCAACGAGTGACTTTGTAAACACGTTTGATGTTGTAGGGCCTGCCTGCCATGCTGAAGCCTTGCAGAACAACAGTGAACATCAACCCATAATGCTTCACCCTGGAACACTGTGCAATGGGAAGGCCACGTGGAGCTGCGAATGTGTTATGTGCTGGGTGCTTCGATAATATTTTTTATGCCTTAACATTGCAATACTGATACCAAGGTTAGATGGGGTGATGGTCTAACATGCCGTTCTAGCCAGCACACAACCACATGGAGCGGAGAGCATATGGCAAGGGTTTACTCGTTATTTGGAGGTATGTCTGCCAGTCGCAGCCATGCACTGCAGATGCGTGCTCCTCCTTGCCTGCAGCTTGCCTGGGCTTGGGGCAACCTGCAGTTGAAAAGGGCCTGCCCCTCTGCAATACCTGCATCATGTGTACATTTTGCTTGCGCTACCGCAGACAATTGTGTATGTTAAGAGAGAACACTGCACAGCCCTCCGGGCCATGCAGCACCCAAGCATGACGCCAACCAGTTTGTTAGGGGACAATTGTGTATGTGAGTGCTTGCGCTTGTGCCTGTGCCTGTGCATGTGCATGTACCAACTTCGTTGGGGTGCTGCAGTTTTCTCTGTAGCACAGCAACATGTAGCAAGGCCAACATGTCTTGCTGCGGCTTCCACTGCCAAGCCAGGCTGTGTACAAGCAACCCTCAGTGCTGCAACCGCAATTCCTGATGTGCTGCATACCAGTGACTTCTTCAGCTAGTTTCATGCGTTAAGGTGAGAATGTGTGTTTGAAAAAACGATTGCCAGATTGCTCTGAAACGTATTCTCTGTTGTGGAGGTGCACCTTGTTCTTGCCGAGGGGCGATTTATAGGCACAAAAGGTGGGCTCCTGTAGTAGTGTGATGTGTAGTATAACATGCCATGCTGGGAATGCCTCAGATATGTCTGCGCTTTCAGCATGTCCTGTTATCCATCTGCTTCATTGTTCAGACTGTGCACTCTTGTGGGTTTTCACTAAAGTGTCTTTGGAGCATTATATTTGGGGCTATAATCCTGCAGGTTCTCCATTGAGCTGAACAGAGTTGGGACTGGGACATGCAGGGTTCCTGTGTAGCAGCAGAAGCAGTGAAGGCACCAGCACCTCGTGCTAAGGCTGGGCTGCTGCCAGTAGGTCAAATGGTAAGGGATCCGTGTAATCTTTACACCAGGGAACCCTTCCCACAACCCCACGCTGGAGAACAATACACGGTCTCCTCGCGTAAATCTCTCTCTCTCCAGTAGGTCATAGAAAACGTTGGTGACCTGAAGCAAGCTCAGGGGTCTGCAATGCAATAGAACTAGCAGCTCCTAGTGTTGGAGACGTGTCGCGCTAAGGGCAGCTAAAGAATATCTTGCTCAGTCAAGGGAAAGCTGGAGCAGCAGGAACTCAACTGTGCATGTGAAGAGAAATGAACATCGGGAAGAATAATGCTGCTCTGATGCAGGAGCTGTTTGCAGCAGGAGGAGGAGGACAGGAGGTGGACCAGACGGAGCAGCAGCACTGGGAGGCGGCACTGGTGACGTGCAAAACCACAGAGTACTACTACCAACCCATGTGTTGTTTGCCCTGCATCCGTTCCAGGGTTAGCTGAAGTTGCCACCACTGGCTTGTTGCTCTTCTTCCTTACCAGAAGCATCAGTGAAAGCTATGGGGAGGGCGTGTATGACAGATGTTCTGCACACATGCCAAATATAAGTGCGATCACAGGTATTCTTAGAAAAGGTGCTTACTTGCATAATCCTGAAGCAGATGCTTTCGTGGAAAGTTGTGGGCCTTGACAATCATGAGGACTATGCTGTGTTCTGGCAGTGTGTCCAACTGCGGGGTTTCAACAAAGCATTTTCCGTCTCTCTAAATCTCTCTGAAGCAGTTGCAGCAAGGGCTAAAACTTGGCATATATGCTGCTGGACCTCATGTCTAGGCATATGTTGTCATACATGCCGAAGGTAATCGTATTCTGTTCCACCTCGCTGTTCTTTGTGACAGCTTGATGTAGGCCTCGTTGTGGTGTCTGTTGTGTTCCTAGGTTGGGTTGAGCAGGAGTGCCATCAGGTCCCATGCGAGGGTGTAGTTCATGAGGGTTGCATTGTTATCTGGTGTCTGGGGTTTAGTGCTGGGTATTCTGGGTATTCTGGGTATTTTACCTCCAAAGTGTTTTAGGTTTACCTCCAAAGTGTTTTACTGGTTTTCACCCATCTGTTTTTTTTTTTTTTTCCACCCATCTGTTCTACATTATACATCGCCTATACGCCTATAGATAACATTATACATCGCTCTGCTTGGCGGTGACATGTCTTTTTTAGGCATGTTACCGCCGAGCCTGTAAAGTGAACTAGTAGGGAGTTTAGAACTCGGTGAAGGCAGCTGGATCCCGTGTGTGCGTCCCTGTCTCGTCCAGGGGGCATGCGCGCCAGTTGCAGCGCACAGCTGGTCACTGAGCCATGCAACCGGGTCAAACGACCTCGCAACGTGCACAGCAAGAGGCATGGGCCTGTTGAGCACTTGCGATTGCTTAAGACGGGGTCCGAACGCCTCAGCTTCGTGAACTGCAGAACTTTCGGCAGTGACGATGCTTCGGTACAGAGCAAGCTATCCTCTTACGTCATGCAGCTGTCTCGCCTTGGCGTTGGAGCCTGTGGTGTTGCTGAAAGCAGGATACCGGGTAGTGGATGTCGTAATGTTACGAAGGACTGGCAGTTGATATGGTCCGGGCTGCCAGAGGGTCAGCCACGGCAACATGGGGTGGGCCTGTTTCTTAACTCGAAGTGGTCCCGTTGCCTAATCGACTGGTCTGCTGTCAGTGAGCGAATCCTGGTAGTCCGTGTGAGAATCAGCAGTGGGATAAACGCCTCAATCGTGGTAGCATATTCGCCGACTGATACCGAGTCCACCCCTGAGGAGGTCAAGGAAGCTTTCTACCTGCAGTTGGAAGCTATCTTGGCAGCGCTGCCTTCCAGGGACATGCTAGTCCTTCTGGGTGACTTCAACGCCCAGGTTGGCACTGATCCAGAACCGTATGGGGGTGTTATGGGGCCTCATGGCTTTGGGAAGCAGCAGCCTTCAGGGAATGGTGAGCGACTCTTGCAGCTGGCTGGTGCCTTGAACCTTCGCTTAGCCAACACCTTCTTCAAGCACAGCAATTACCGGACTGCTACTCACAAGATGGTTAATAGAAACAAGCAGGATGTGCTCAGGGTCATCGATTACATAGCTGTCTCCAAGCGGTTCATGTCAAGTGTGACAGACTGCAGGGTCTTTCGCAGCTTTGATACAGGTGGCTCTGATCATAGAATGCTGGTGCTTACGATGCGCCTCCGCTTGTCAGTGGCCAAGCAGCACAGTGCGAAGGGACAGCCAGCACGGCCCTATGACTGCAGCCGGCTGCAAGAATCTGCAGCAACTCAGCAGTGCTTTGAGCTGGCAATGTCTAACCAGTTCAGCCGTCTGGTAGGGGCTCAGTTGCAGAGCGCACAAGACGAATGGACACAGCTAACAGCGGCAGCCAGCCAAGCAGCCCATAAGGCTGGTCTAAACCTCAAGCCTCAGCAGCGGCGCCGAGATTTCGCTATATCCGATGCGACCTTGCAGAAGATTGAGCGGAAACATGCAGCACATGCAGCGGTGCTGTCCTCTCCTAATGATGCTACCAGGGCACATTACAGGGGGGCCAATAATGCTGCTAGGCGAGCGGTTAAGAAGGATCAGGAGCGGTACTTCAAGCAGCAAGCGCTGTTTGCGGAACATGCTCTAAAAGCTGGTAATCTAGCCGTGTTCCACAAGCATGTCCAGCGGATCTTCAAGGAGCAGCAGGGCAGTAGCTCTGCTGCTCCTACAGCTGTGCTAGGGGGTGCTGATGGCAAGCAGCTGTTCCAAAGCAGGGAGGAGGTGGTGAAGTGCTTTGCTGAGCACTTTGCTGATGTCCTCAACTGCCCTGCCAAGCTCGACCAGCAAATGCAGCAGACCATTGAGGAGTTAGTGCAGAAGATGGAGGCAGGGCAAGGTGCAAACCAGCAGAGTGAAGCAGCAGCTCAGCCACCTACTGTGCAGGAGGTTGAAGAAGCTGTCTTTGCCTGTCGTAATGGGGCAGCTCCTGGGGTTGATGGTATCGCAGCGCCTATGCTAAAGCTCAGTGGGACCATGCTGAAATGGTTGCACAGGGTCATTGTGGCGGTGTGGGAGTCAGGGAAAGCGCCAGTGGAGTGGAAACGTGCACTGTTGGTGGCACTGTATAAAGGCAAAGGAGAGCGCAAAGTGAGAGATAGCTATAGGGGGATAAGCTTGCTAAGTATACCGGGGAAGGTGTATGTCTTGGTCATTTTGGCTAAGATCAGTTCTCATATCGATGCACAACTGCTTGATAACCAGTCTGCTTTTAGGAAGGGGAGGGGCCTCACTGATGCTCTGTTCACCATACGCCAGGTCATCTCTAAGTCTGTAGCATTCGATCAGCCTCTATTCATGGCTTTTGTGGATTTGCGTAAGGCATATGATTCTGTACCGCGAGACACGCTATGGCGCATCCTGCATGTGTACGGGGTACACACAAAGCTGATAGAGTTGCTGATGGACTTGCATACTGGCACACAGGCTGCTGTTAGGATGGGTGGTGTGGTGTCTGAGTGGTTTGATGTGCATGGCGGGGTGCGGCAGGGATGTGTCATTGCTCCCTTGCTGTTCAACATCTACATGGACTTTGTGGTTCGGCAGGCAATGGCTCAGATGCCGGAGGGATGTGGGGTGAAGCTAGCCTATCATGCAGATGGGGAAACTTGAGCGTGATGGGTGTGGTAGTGGTGGGTGTGTGGAGCTGTTGTCTGTTCTGCTGTATGCAGATGATATGGTGTTGCTAAGTCCCAGCAGGGAGGAGTTGGTGGTCATGCTGCAGGTGATGGACAAGGTTGCTGCTAGTCTTGGGTTGCGCATCAATGCAAGCAAGACTGAGATCCTGTCCATTGACAAGGATTGGAAGGAGGGGGATGTGCCAGTGCAGCAAGGACCAGAGGTGGTTATCAGTGAGGGTGTGGTAAAAGAGGTGTCACAGTTCAAGTACTTGGGAAGTGTGCTTGTGACTGATGGCAGGTTGGATGTGGAGTTGAATATCAGGAGGGGTAAGGCTGTGGGGAGGTTTAAGCAGTTTGAAAAGATGTGGGGTACCAAGCATCTGTCATTGGCTACGAAGGTGAAGTGTTACAAGGCATATGTGTTGCCAATTCTGCTGTTCGGGAGTGAGTGTTGGTCCCTGACCAAAGTGCAATCGCAAAAGCTTGAGCGGGTGCACTCTAGCTGCCTTAGGAGCATCCTGGGGGTCAGGCTGTCAGATCGGCACACCAATGAGCATATCAGGAAATCATGTGGGGTAGCCACCTTGTCAGCATACATCACAGCAAATAGGCTGAGGTGGCTGGGGCATGTGGGCCGCATGGAGGAGGGCAGGTTGCCGCATATTGCGTTGTTCTCTTCATTACATGGTGACATGACGAGGCCAGTGGGTAGGCCTCGCCATACCTGGGAGAAATGCGTGTGTGCAGATCTGAAGGTGCTTGGTCAAGATGAGGGGAGCTGGGAGGCTTCATGTCAGATTAAGAGTGCTTGGAGGAAGAGGTTGTGGGATCTTACGCACCCTTGGGAAAGCCAACGGTTAGTGAGGTGTAGAAGGCGCACTAAGCAAGCTACTGATAAGCATGTGGAGCGCTATGTGGTGCCTTTCAGTGGCTGGGAGGATGGTGGTTCACCAGTACCTAGGTGGTGGGAGCCACCTCCAGCCCCTACTAGGGTGGTGCTTGATCCTGCTGCCTCCCCGCCACCCATGTGTGATGGAAGTGGAGCAGGTTTTGGGTTTTAGTGGTGGTGTTTGTTTCCCCTTGGTGTGCACGCCGTTGCATCTAGCCTCAGCTTGTGTGTGGCAAATCCACCATCGGTTGTGTGGCTTCGTGATTGTGATCAGGAGCCTTGTGTTTGTGGCCTAGGTTTGTTTGGCCATTGGCATTGCTGGTCTTGCGTTTTGATTGATTGATTGATTGGGTATTTTGGGTTTTGGGTTTTTTTGGATCTGTATGGGTTTTAGGCTTCGTGGTATTGTATTGTATTGTTTTAGGCTTCGTGGCTGTTTTCTTCCTTGAGGGGGGGGTTGCAGGTGCCGTCCGGCTGTTCTAGGCTTAGCCAACAGCCACTCATCTAGTAGGCTTTCGTACTTAAGGATCTGGATTGTGGGTTTAGTAGGCTTGAATGCTTTAGGGGTTCAAGGCAGCTGACCACCCAGGCTTTGCTTGGTTGGCTCGTGGGGTTTTGCCCTTGTCCTCGTGTTGTGTGTGTTCTTGGCTTGTTCAATGTGTCAGTGAGTTAGTCAGTCAGTCATGTAGTCATCTAGTGATGTAAACTATGCTTTGGCTCATTAAATTGAGGTTGGGGGCCTATGGCACTTTTTGCTATGGCATATCATGAAATGTACTAATATGCTGCAGGAGTGGAAGAGATCAGAAGGTTCCGCCTGCTTGCCTATATTCCAGCATGAAGATTGTTTAGACGCTAACACATCTGCGTGCATGTCTTGCGACTGAGCGCGCGGCCGAAAAGCCCGCGACTGGAGCAGCAAACATGTCATTCAGTACTTCACAGTAGTTTCTTCGTTGTGCTACTTGCTGTGGTATGGTTGCTGCTTCAAGGGATTGAGGTGTTGGAGGCGCAGATCCTACCCTGCAGACCACTCGGTAGGACCCCTCCTTCTGACTCTTTCCCGCGCGAGGCATGCCAAGAAGCGACCTTACAGTACACACAAAGCACATATGAACGAAGCAGACATGCCAGATGCATGCTTACGAGCAGTCCAAGTATAACAGCAACTCTTAACGACCTGGGCGCGAAAGGCCTCGACGAGACCCTCAAGACCTGCTGTTTGAGATACAGCGCCACCATGTTCATCCATAAGGTGTATGGTGGATACCTTCAATGGCAGCCAGCTCTTGGGGACATCAGACGAGCTCTCCGTCGAGAGTGTCTCAGCTGCGAACATCTGCTTGAGGTATGCTATATGTATGCCGCAAGCCCAAGGCATGCACACAGCCACAGCAACATGCTGGGAGCTTGGAGGTTTGAGACCAACATAAGCAATGCAACGGCGTCCCTATGGCCCCAGCAGTCACGATCGTACCCAGAAACTACCAGTAGTCCAAGAGCAGGCAGAAAGGAGCAGGAATGGACCTCGTGCCTTATGCCCCTCGCTGGAGACAGACGATGTATGATGGCATATGTCCTCACTACTGCCACAGACAAAATGCAGCAGACAGAAGGGAACAGCAGGTTACTCCCAACAGCATATGATACCACTGCCAAGGGGCGAGGAACCTCTGCCCAACTTCAGCAGGCAGACAGGAACAGTAGCATGCACATCCCCCCAACAGCATACGTTACCATTGCCATGGGGCAGGGAACCTCTGGCCAAATGCAGCAGGCAGGTATCAACAGCAGCATACACATCTCTCCAACAGCATATGTTACCATTGCCACGGGGCGGGGAACCTATGCCCAAATTCAGCAGGCAGAAATCATCAGCAATATGAACATGCCCCCAACTTCATGTGTCACCAGTGCCACGGGGTGGGGAACCTATGCCCAAAGTTCAATTAGGACCAGCAGAACCATCCTGATCCTTACTAAATGCGAATCTCAGACCAACGAGTTCAGATCAGACCAGACCAACAACAGCTCCATGGATCAACGAGACTCACCTCCCTTATTGCCCATGGCTCCCAAGACCCTGCCCACCCATCTCCTGCTCTTTACCACTCTGGCTCTCCTCAGCACAATCATACTGCTGTCACTTTCTGACCTGTATGAGAGCTGTGGATATTCGCATAACCCCATGTACACAGTCGAACATGCCAAACCACGAAGGAGAAATGCCACAAGGAGAAGAAAGTCCAGCCAGCGCCCCGGCCTAGAAAGCGTCAAATGTGCCAGAAACAGCATGAACTCCTTGAAGCAAAGGCTGCAAGATAGACATGTCATGCATTATCAAATTCGCCTACACCTGGGCATGCAGCACCCTCACTACCTCAAACGCGCCATTGCAAAGCAAGTGAGGCGCTGCATCAAACGCAGCAATGGCTACTTGGAACGCGAAGCCTACAGAATCTACAGATACAACACTGTCAGATATATTGGCCCAGCACCACCTGCACAGGCTAAACCTCCACAAACTGCAGACTTCAAGCTGCATGATAGTAAAGCAGCATTCACATCCTGCCCAGTAAAGGCTGCTCCATGTCCCCATTTAAGAGCAACTGCCCACAAGAACCCATGCAGCCTGCCGCATGAGACCCAACCTTAAACTGCTGTCACCTGCCAGGATGGTGTCATCCACCCTCAGACTGTGCCCAATGCTCCTTTCCTGAAGAAACAGCGGCTAGGAAAGAGCGCATGTCACCATAACACTTGCTGCAACCCAAAGTGTCAAGGGCACTGCCAGAATTTCAGAACACTCTGCCCAGAGGGCCTCAATCGACCCGCAGCACGCACGACCTATGAACAACTGCATGGACTGGCACATCACCAAGTCCAGCTCGCATGCTGCCAGCAACCAAAAAGTGCCTGGGTGTACTGCCCCACTTACCTGCTGAGTATGCCTAACCTGGAAGACAGGCTGATTCCCATGTGGGTCAATGATCTCTTCAACCTCCTTCAGGACAATGCCCATGCGCATCTGTATCTGGCAATGCCAGCCAAAGACCCTCCAGACCTGAGCGTGCGCCCTTGTAGAGGCTGGGCCTGGGTCCCTGCAGACTACTTCCTCCGCTGCTTCCACATAACCTCGACCAAGCAGGCCCTCCATGAGCATAGACTATATGACCGAAAACTGCCTCAAAGTGCACGGCAATGGCTACGCCAACCTATCCCGGCGACAGCAGAAAAGCAAAGCGACCACATGGAGGCAGGAGAAGCAATGTCTTTACACTACGTCGAGTCGAAGCTGTGCGAGTATGCAGTGCACAGAGCGGTCCTGGACAGACAAGATGCTGCCGCAGCAGAGCTCCTTGGCGAAGAATTGCAGAATGAGAGCCACGGCCAAGCAGATCCTAGACCCAGGGTGTATACCACTATACCGCGGGAGCAGGACAGTCTGAGAACGTTCCAGGGAATTTCAACAGGAGCTTCTTGCGAAGTGCTCTGCCTTGTCCCTCCCCCTATGCCAAGCATGCAAGGTGCAGGCAAGACTTCTAAAGCACCACCGACACGAGGCCCCAAAGTTCCCCACAAGCTAAAACGCAGGTCGAAGCCGGAGCAGGATATGCGACGAATCGATGCAATGCTTGGAGCAGCAGTCCCTGGATTGGCCCCTGGCAGCACTGGCAATGCACCGACCAAACAGAACCCATTTAAAACAGCTACCCCTCAGCCGCATAATACTGCAGCAGCCCCGCACATCTCCAGAAACGGTCTTCAACACCGCCCGGACCCCCTTGTCGAACCTGATAGTGAGGACGAAGATGTTATAATGATCGATCAAGAAATGGAAGGCCTCAGCGAACCTTACCATAAACCTTTCAGTCCCAATTGGGGAGATGCAGAGGCTCAGCGTCACCAGGTTAGTCCCACCTCACACACACAGTGGGTTACACCAGAAACTGTAGGACTGTATTGCCAAGAGCAAGATCGCGGGAACTGTGCACTGCATGCACTCAATGCTATGGCAGGCAGAGCGATCATCACTCCAGATGAAGCCCAAGCACTACTCCGACATCCACAAGTCCCAAGACCAGCATACAGCGATAGGCCTGACTGCAATGCCGACGGCTGGTTCAGATGGGAGGCTATCAACAAGCTCCTTTACTACACAACAACCATAGACTTGACCCTTCTTGTCCTAAGGAACCCTCAAAACCACCCACAGCACTCTGTCAGTACTAGCTCAGCAAAGGCACGGATACTCGCCCTGGCACCGCAAGGATGTAATGCATTGTTCCTGCATAGATCAGGCAACTTCATATGCTGGAAACGCAGCCCTATAAACGGCAAATGGTACAGCCTGGACTCAATCCCCTATGCAACAACACGCACAATAAAGGAGTTGACTGATGCCGACTGGGCAGCATTCAATGGCACGATCAGTACAACCATAGCGGCTGATGCATACCTCCACAACGCCACTGGGTTAACTCTGTACAAACACAGGTATACGCCGTCCCCGGCAAACAGAAGTCACATGCAATATGTGGACCTAGCAGGCATTGAGCTCCATAAAGCAGGCCCAACCCAGCGCCCTGCTGCTGCATGGATTGAGCAGGATACAGAGCGAGCCCGTGCAAGGGCCCAGAGAATAGCACAGGCCCGAGCTGGAACATCTAGAGAGCTCCCAAAAAGCAAGCCTGCACAGTGCGGCATAGCACCACAGATAGCCCAGGCTGCCCTGCAGCCCTCTCAGACCCAGAAAAAACCTACCATTGCAGCCAAGAAACAAACAGAGGCACGCCACCTTCACAGCCCTTGGAGGCCCGCAACCCTACTGAACATTAGAGTGTGCAGTCAAGTTGCCAGTCACTGTGGGCTGCACGCATTAGAAGCCATGGTAGGACAGGTCATTGCCACTCCACGAGAGGTCACCATGTACCTTCAAGAGACCTGGCCTGCAGGGGAGGATAAAGAAGGGCAGGAGGGTGATCACTACTCCACACAAGGCAACTACTCAGATCTTGCACTGCAACGCATTCTGTATTGGTTTTGGTGCAGGAGGGCTTGCCAAGGAACTGAATTTTTGGAGATGCACGTGGTATCTGGCCATGAACAGCTGCAAAAGGGCAATTCTAACGAAGCAATCATACGACTGCTACACCAGGCCGAGGCTTTCATGGTAAACTATACAATTCATCCATTCGCTGGGCAGGATAGTGGCAGACACTGGCATGTTGTGAGAAAGGGAAGGACTGACAATGGCCCTACACCTGACTGGTATCTAGTTGACTCCCTGGACCAGGCTGCCCATTTAGGCCACGTGAAAGTCATGACGGAGGCCGACTGGAAGAATATCCATGGCACTCTATACATCATCAAACAAAGCACAGAAAAACAAATGCTAGATTCATGTGAATTCACCGATGAGGAACTACTAGCACATCAAGAGAGACTTGAAGGAGAGGAAGCACGCACCCACATAAGAGAGCCAAGCAACCGGGCCCCTCGGCTACATATAGAGCAGGCTCAAGCCCAACGTTCAGGCCTCACCCAGGCCCCCATCAGAAAACTGAATACGAACCCTCCAACAGAGCCGGGGCAGCGCAACGAACCTAGAAAGACCAAGGCACCAAAGCCAGCCAGCACTAATGCCAAACCCTCCAGTATCCCAGTCATAGAGAACTATTTTCACAAGCAAACACAGCCCACAGCGCACACTGAGGAGATATTGCACCCATCCCTACACTCACAGCAGGCAGAGGGGCTCTGCACAGGAACCGAAATAGAAGCTCCCAATAAAGAGAGTGCTACAATCCCCAAGCTGAAAGTGATGACTCTTAATGTTCGGGGGCTGCACTCTAATCTTGAAGATGTCCTCGACGTGCTGCAAGACCACCAACCTGATGTACTCGTTCTGACAGAAACCAAACTAACAAGAAAAGCATGCAGCCAGGCATGCAAATATCTCAGTGGCCATGGATATGTACAACGACACAGCGCATGCCAGTACAATCCTAGAGCAGGAGTAACCCTACTAATCAACAAGAGCTTTGCAGACCTGGGAACTGTCGAAACAATTGACATCCCTGGGGACCTTGGTGGTTACATAAAAGCAGTGCAGCTTCGCATGGAGGTCTCTACACCGTTAACAATTGTTGGGGTATACATGCCTACCAGCCATCCCTCAGACATCCCTCTTTGTCAGATCCCAAATCTACAGGAGAATGAAAGCACTGACAGAAACAGCCAATGACAAAGAGGAAGGTCGCCACAACATAATCTTTGCAGGGGACTTCAATGCAACATTGAACAAGATGGATAGAGCAAGTGGCAATACCAACCCAATGGACAATGCTCACCAAACACAGATTAAGGAAGCCAAACTCTATACCCTGGACCCTGTCCAGGCTGGTCACCCCAGGAACTACACATGGAGAAAGGGATCAGCTGAACAGCTCGCAAGCCGCATTGATGACATGTTCACAAACAATGAAGCCCTTCCAGCCTCTGCAGTCACACACATATGGGATATGACCGGCAAAGGCACAGATCATGATCTCTTGGAGGTCTGTGTTCCCTACCACAAGCTCAACATGCTCCCACCCCCACCAATCACACCTGAGAGTGCTGAGAAGGCAACCCTTGAAAAGCTAAAACGACTGACAAAACTCACAAAGGAGGAGAGGGAGGGCCTTAAGAATACAGTGGAAGAAAGGCACGGTGCAGCGTATCACCAGCTTAATGAGCATGTGCAACGCTTACTGCATACTGATGTGTACCCACATTGGGAGCGCCTATCTAGTGGAGACCCCGCAAGCATGGGACCCCTCCGCACGCTTCATCTTGGAAGTGCAGCTGACCCTGCCGCTCAACGGGAGCTTATGGAAGAGCTGAACAACCAGATGGCTGACCTGCTGCTGCAGACTCGGGACACCATGCTAGCAGAAGGTCCAACCACCATGACAAATCCAACAGGACACCACTATCGGCCCAGACTTGTGTCACTCCAACGCGATGGCCTGATTAAGCTACGCAAGAAGGTAGTCCACGCCCTGAGACAAGAGAATGTGGAGGAAGCACAGCTGCCCGCAGAAGTGTGCAAAGCAGTTGAAGCACTGAACAAAACAGATGTGCGCAGCGGCAGTTCTCCTCAACCCCTCAAAGACTCTCTCAAACAGATTAAAACCAAAATCCGCAAGGAACTACGGGTCCTTGACAGTGAGCACCAAACAAAGCGCAAGCAAAATGCCATTGCCAAAAGGCAGGCACTGTATGACCAAAGGCAGAAGATAGGCAACCAAATGATTACTGGCCAATTCAAGGGCCGCAACAGCATGCAGCTTAGAGCAATAAAAACTGGAGAAGATAAGGTAGTTACAGACCCAAAGGGAGTCATGGAAGCCATCACAACATATTATACGCCCAAGCTGATGCCAGCAGCAGGTGCTGGTAGCAAAACTGGACTGTACCACCCATCAGAGCAAGCAAGGTCATATCCCTGGCTACAACCCAACGCCCCAGATACCTTTGACTTGAACACAGCCATCACTAGCGGTGCTGCTCCACGACGATGGCTGCACAATGAAATAAGGGACCAGCAAGCTTTTCAGGCCTGCCTCAAATCCCTGGCTCGCGGCAAGGCCCCGGGACCGGACCAAATAACAAATGAGATGCTGAACATGCTGCCTCCCCAAGGACACGACCTCCTACACGGTTACATCCAATTGATGTGGGCAACAGGCTACACCCCTAAAGCATGGAAAGAGAGCACCACAGTGCTCCTGTTCAAAAACAAAGGCACACCCCTCAAACTGCAATTCTACAGACGCATTGGCCTAGAGATGACAATATACAAACTATGGACCAGAATGATCACATGGGTCCTTGCTGACTATGCCGAAAGACACAACATTCTGAGCTACACCCAGGGTGGGTTCAGAAACAAACGAACCTGCATGGACCAGCTGGAGCTGTTCACCCTCTTGCTTGAGGATGCCAAACTGACCCGGAAAGACATCTATCTCCTTATGGTTGACTTTTCCGAGGCTTTTGACACAATTGACCATGACAAGCTGCTGCAAATCATGTATGACCTGGGTTTCCCGACAGATGCCACAGAGGTGGTCAAAGACCTGTACACGGGTGCAACAACAGCATTTACAACCCCATTCGGGAATACCGAACCAATGCCCATGGACAGAGGGACAATTCAAGGTGACAGCCTCTCACCGTTTCTGTTCATTCTATATCTGGAGCCCCTGCTACGGTGGCTAAGGGTAGGTGCCAGAGGATACATCCCAGGTGCATACAACAACCGTGATACGCTTTTCAAACTGAAACAGCAGATCCCAGATGTCACATATGCGGATGACCTGAACCTGATATGTTCATGCATTGGGGATTTAACCAGCCAAGCTGACAAGGTCACCCTGTATGCTGACTGGGGACACCTAAAAATAAACAACACAAAGACCCTCCTCACAGGTGCCAGATATGGGGCTGACGCCAAAGACCCTTTTAATCTGGAGAAGCTCCGGCGTAGCCTAACTGATGTGAAGGTCCAACGATCCCCTGCAACACTCCACGACCCACGAAAACCGTTCCGTTACCTGGGCCTGCAATTCACCATGCACCTTGACTGGTCAGCCCAATATCAACTGACCAGGGATACCATTGGAGACATGTGTCACAACATGAAGCACTCATACGCTACAACCTCCCAAAAGATGCGCACCCTGAATACATGCATACGGACAAAAATTCGGTATGCATTCTGTGTGGCCCCTTACACCAAAGCTCAGCTCAAAGCTTTAGACAGCCCCCTCTGTAGGGCAGCCAAAGAAGCATATGGTCTTCCCAACAGTACTGCCACGGCAGTAGCACATGAAGATGTCAGTAAAGGCGGTCTAGGGTGCCCCTCCCTACTAGCAGAGTACAATACTGTACAAATACAGCGGTTGACAGAGGCTCTCAATGACCCCGGACCAGTGGGAGAGCTCAGCCGTACACGCCTGCAGACAGATGGCAGCTGCCTGGACAAACTGACAGCAATGGCTCGCCCTGCCCTAACACACCACAGCCTGAGGCTGAGGCAGGTGATTGCATGCGCAAGCATAGATGTCGAGCTCAAAAAGCAGGGACTTGGCCCAACAGAACTACCCGATACCAGCCCACTCTTGCAAGACCTGCAGAGCATGCAGGCACTTGCAAGCCCCCAACCACCAGACCTCCTCCTAGCTGACCTTCACCAACTCAGACAAGTAGGTATGCACCGACTTCAGGACATTATGTCTTCCACAGGTAGAACTGTCCTTACAACACGACAGCTCATGTTGAAACTGGACAAGGATATCACCGCTAGGACGCTGACCGCTTTTAAACGTATTGCATACATGCTCACTCTCCCGCCAGGCATAACAAAAGAAACCTACTGCAGCAGGCCACCTGTGCAAGCAGGACATGGTGCAACAATCCATCCGGAGTATGCAAGGCTGCTGAAGTTCCACAACCTCATCGATGACATAGACATACGCAATGCACCTCTCCCAGCATTGTGGGCTGCACAGACACATGCCCCAAGCATAGAGCAAGCCCTGACAGAGATACAGGCTTACCTGTCCTCACTCAGCGCACCACCAAGAGGCCACACTAAAAGCAGCAGTGTGCGCCAGACTGCAACAGACATCACAGCCCCACTGGTGTACCGAATAGAAACAGGCTATCACGTTTACCAGCGAATCAAAGATGAGAAAAGACAGCCCTTCAAAGATATGCGAGAGCAATTATATAACAACTTTGCAGAAGGGCAGGACCAAGTAGAAGGTATAGAAGGTCTGGCAGTGGCGGCACGCCACACCGGGCGAGGGCAAAAGAGAAAGAAAGTAGCAACACAGAACCAGGTCATTGTGCGATGGGCCCCAACAGTTATGCAAGGATGGGTGGTGGAACTGGCTAAGCAAAAGGGCTATCACATTGATGATGCTCCAGAGCACGCTCTACAGCCAATGACCCATCATGAAGTCTGCAACACACCAAACCTCCCGACTAAATGCTGCTGTCCTAACGCCCACCTGCCAGCACGACGAATCCCTGCACGTACAACCCTAGCACATTGCAGCATATGTAGCAGACGATATCATATTGATTGTCTCCCGCTAACCCATCGCCCTGCAGGGGACATATTGGAAGAGGATGTCACGACAGGCTGGACCTGCACTGAATGTAACAGGGATCAGTATGCCACTAAAGGCCTCCCTCTTGATATAAGGCACTACAACGTCCATTGGAAGCCCAGTCGAGAAAGTGAGAGCGACCTCATCGCACATAATCCAGTTGTTGCTGAGATGATTGCTGCTTACCAGTTGCAACAGGCAGCAGCAGCAAATGACCGGTCCCCGGCAACTCCTGCACTTGGCGAGCTGGCTCAAGCTCAGCAAGGGTTATCGGCACTGCAGCAACAAGGCGACTACTACCCCGATCACCCTCAAAGATACAACATCAACATTGGACAGCAGTACAGCAACATTTTCGACATGGACACATCACCAATGAACCCCCATGCTGATATCCACCCCACAGGAAGACACGAAGTCTTTATTAGAGAAGTAGAGATGTGAATAGATGGACAACTGTGGATAAAAACGCTCGCCTGCATATACACACCAGATGGCAAATGTCGCTACACCCTCACCCCTGAAAGGACAGCAATACTGTACCAACAGTACTGCCACAGCACTCGCCACAAACCAAAGGTTATGCGGAAGTTGAAGGCAGGTACCTTTCCCCAAGAACTGTATGCCCTCATGTGCAGGTACAGAGATGGAGCACAGATCAAAGATCACAAAGCCCTTAGGAAGGTCCAAATAAAGAACCACTGGGCCACTCCCCCTGAGGTGTATGAGGCTCTCAGGCAGCTCACAGACATAACAAAAGAGAGATTCGCAAGCCCACTCAATTACAACCCAACATTTACGATGTACTGGAGCACCCACAAAAGGGACCAAATCTTTGGGGCAAAATGGGATAGCTACAGATATAGGTGGACCGGCGGAAGCGTGCACAACCCAGAGTATGAGGACGAAGACCTGAATAAGAACATGGCTACTGCCATAGCAGCGGCCCGTAACACAACAGCCCCTGTCTTTGGCATACATATCCTGCCTGCCTGGTCCGATGCAAACAGAACTGCCTACCTTGCATGGCTCAAACACTTCCCAGACAACTGCATGCATCTCCTACAAATACCCCGAAAACACTTCAGGTTCCAGAAACCCACAACTTGGGAACGGGGCGACATGTATGCAGGAAACCCTAGATGGGACGTAAATATCATTGTCACAGGCAACGCAAAGGGTTTTGAGGCCCATCTCCCTTACTGGGAGAGCGGCTACATGACCACGTTTCTGCAAACGCTGCAGGATGCCATTAATCAGTCCCTGCCGGACGACAAAGAGATACAAGACATCAGCATGTACTACAACCCCCCAAGCAGCAATGCCCCGCCCAGCACATCTCATCAGCCAACATTGCTGACGCCAAAACAGCTCAGCAAAATGGGTTACCCCAAACAAACAAACGGCGCTGAGTCCCTCCGGGACGACTCTGCCACCAGTCAGGACCCTCCAGCCATGGTTGACGCCAGCACTACACTGGATGACCTGGAAACGCAATAGCCACTGCCCTACCAACAGCCCCACCCCTCCGGTACAATTGGAAAAACTATGTCTACACAGATGGTCTAAATGCCTAATCGACTGGTCTGCTGTCAGTGAGCGAATCCTGGTAGTCCGTGTGAGAATCAGCAGTGGGATAAACGCCTCAATCGTGGTAGCATATTCGCCGACTGATACCGAGTCCACCCCTGAGGAGGTCAAGGAAGCTTTCTACCTGCAGTTGGAAGCTATCTTGGCAGCGCTGCCTTCCAGGGACATGCTAGTCCTTCTGGGTGACTTCAACGCCCAGGTTGGCACTGATCCAGAACCGTATGGGGGTGTTATGGGGCCTCATGGCTTTGGGAAGCAGCAGCCTTCAGGGAATGGTGAGCGACTCTTGCAGCTGGCTGGTGCCTTGAACCTTCGCTTAGCCAACACCTTCTTCAAGCACAGCAATTACCGGACTGCTACTCACAAGATGGTTAATAGAAACAAGCAGGATGTGCTCAGGGTCATCGATTACATAGCTGTCTCCAAGCGGTTCATGTCAAGTGTGACAGACTGCAGGGTCTTTCGCAGCTTTGATACAGGTGGCTCTGATCATAGAATGCTGGTGCTTACGATGCGCCTCCGCTTGTCAGTGGCCAAGCAGCACAGTGCGAAGGGACAGCCAGCACGGCCCTATGACTGCAGCCGGCTGCAGGAATCTGCAGCAACTCAGCAGTGCTTTGAGCTGGCAATGTCTAACCAGTTCAGCCGTCTGGTAGGGGCTCAGTTGCAGAGCGCACAAGACGAATGGACACAGCTAACAGCGGCAGCCAGCCAAGCAGCCCATAAGGCTGGTCTAAACCTCAAGCCTCAGCAGCGGCGCCGAGATTTCGCTATATCCGATGCGACCTTGCAGAAGATTGAGCGGAAACATGCAGCACATGCAGCGGTGCTGTCCTCTCCTAATGATGCTACCAGGGCAGATTACAGGGAGGCCAATAATGCTGCTAGGCGAGCGGTTAAGAAGGATCAGGAGCGGTACTTCAAGCAGCAAGCGCTGTTTGCGGAACATGCTCTAAAAGCTGGTAATCTAGCCGTGTTCCACAAGCATGTCCAGCGGATCTTCAAGGAGCAGCAGGGCAGTAGCTCTGCTGCTCCTACAGCTGTGCTAGGGGGTGCTGATGGCAAGCAGCTGTTCCAAAGCAGGGAGGAGGTGGTGAAGTGCTTTGCTGAGCACTTTGCTGATGTCCTCAACTGCCCTGCCAAGCTCGACCAGCAAATGCAGCAGACCATTGAGGAGTTAGTGCAGAAGATGGAGGCAGGGCAAGGTGCAAACCAGCAGAGTGAAGCAGCAGCTCAGCCACCTACTGTGCAGGAGGTTGAAGAAGCTGTCTTTGCCTGTCGTAATGGGGCAGCTCCTGGGGTTGATGGTATCGCAGCGCCTATGCTAAAGCTCAGTGGGACCATGCTGAAATGGTTGCACAGGGTCATTGTGGCGGTGTGGGAGTCAGGGAAAGCGCCAGTGGAGTGGAAACGTGCACTGTTGGTGGCACTGTATAAAGGCAAAGGAGAGCGCAAAGTGAGAGATAGCTATAGGGGGATAAGCTTGCTAAGTATACCGGGGAAGGTGTATGTCTTGGTCATTTTGGCTAAGATCAGTTCTCATATCGATGCACAACTGCTTGATAACCAGTCTGCTTTTAGGAAGGGGAGGGGCCTCACTGATGCTCTGTTCACCATACGCCAGGTCATCTCTAAGTCTGTAGCATTCGATCAGCCTCTATTCATGGCTTTTGTGGATTTGCGTAAGGCATATGATTCTGTACCGCGAGACACGCTATGGCGCATCCTGCATGTGTACGGGGTACACACAAAGCTGATAGAGTTGCTGATGGACTTGCATACTGGCACACAGGCTGCTGTTAGGATGGGTGGTGTGGTGTCTGAGTGGTTTGATGTGCATGGCGGGGTGCGGCAGGGATGTGTCATTGCTCCCTTGCTGTTCAACATCTACATGGACTTTGTGGTTCGGCAGGCAATGGCTCAGATGCCGGAGGGATGTGGGGTGAAGCTAGCCTATCATGCAGATGGGAAACTTGAGCGTGATGGGTGTGGTAGTGGTGGGTGTGTGGAGCTGTTGTCTGTTCTGCTGTATGCAGATGATATGGTGTTGCTAAGTCCCAGCAGGGAGGAGTTGGTGGTCATGCTGCAGGTGATGGACAAGGTTGCTGCTAGTCTTGGGTTGCGCATCAATGCAAGCAAGACTGAGATCCTGTCCATTGACAAGGATTGGAAGGAGGGGGATGTGCCAGTGCAGCAAGGACCAGAGGTGGTTATCAGTGAGGGTGTGGTAAAAGAGGTGTCACAGTTCAAGTACTTGGGAAGTGTGCTTGTGACTGATGGCAGGTTGGATGTGGAGTTGAATATCAGGAGGGGTAAGGCTGTGGGGAGGTTTAAGCAGTTTGAAAAGATGTGGGGTACCAAGCATCTGTCATTGGCTACGAAGGTGAAGTGTTACAAGGCATATGTGTTGCCAATTCTGCTGTTCGGGAGTGAGTGTTGGTCCCTGACCAAAGTGCAATCGCAAAAGCTTGAGCGGGTGCACTCTAGCTGCCTTAGGAGCATCCTGGGGGTCAGGCTGTCAGATCGGCACACCAATGAGCATATCAGGAAATCATGTGGGGTAGCCACCTTGTCAGCATACATCACAGCAAATAGGCTGAGGTGGCTGGGGCATGTGGGCCGCATGGAGGAGGGCAGGTTGCCGCATATTGCGTTGTTCTCTTCATTACATGGTGACATGACGAGGCCAGTGGGTAGGCCTCGCCATACCTGGGAGAAATGCGTGTGTGCAGATCTGAAGGTGCTTGGTCAAGATGAGGGGAGCTGGGAGGCTTCATGTCAGATTAAGAGTGCTTGGAGGAAGAGGTTGTGGGATCTTACGCACCCTTGGGAAAGCCAACGGTTAGTGAGGTGTAGAAGGCGCACTAAGCAAGCTATTGATAAGCATGTGGAGCGCTATGTGGTGCCTTTCAGTGGCTGGGAGGATGGTGGTTCACCAGTACCTAGGTGGTGGGAGCCACCTCCAGCCCCTACTAGGGTGGTGCTTGATCCTGCTGCCTCCCCGCCACCCATGTGTGATGGAAGTGGAGCAGGTTTTGGGTTTTAGTGGTGGTGTTTGTTTCCCCTTGGTGTGCACGCCGTTGCATCTAGCCTCAGCTTGTGTGTGTGGCAAATCCACCATCGGTTGTGTGGCTTCGTGATTGTGATCAGGAGCCTTGCGTTTGTGGCCTAGGTTTGTTTGGCCATTGGCATTGCTGGTCTTGCGTTTTGATTGATTGATTGACACAGATGGTAGCTACAAGCAAACAAGCCACAAAGCATCACCAACAGATGCAGAGTGTGATGCCCCAGGCATAGGGGCAGGAGTGTACTTCCCCCCACAAGCAGCCAATGAGGACGATGAACGTGGGGTTCCAATTGTCCCTGCAGGCGACAGCCATCCCCAGAACACCATAAACAGAGCAGAACTGGTTGGTATCCTTGCTGCGCTGAGGCATGGAGCCCACATGATAGCCACCGACAGCCTCAGCTCAATGTACCAAATCAAAAAGATGCTGAGACGCCCACAAGATCTCCTAAATCACCAGCACTGTGAGCTAATTAAAGAGATAGTAACCGAGATCGTCAACAGGGGACTGAGGACAACCCTTCACAAGGTCAAGGGCCATGCTTCCATAATTGGTAATGAAAAAGCGGACGCAATCGCTAAGGCGGCTGCGACAGGGGACACCTCCGACTATGAGGAATGTGAGAAGTACGAAAGTCCTAGTAACAACAGGTTGACCCAATATTGGCCGCACAAGACCCAATGGAACAATCGTTGGTCACGGACCAAGGGGCAGCGCACTTTGATTGACCGTTTCAAGCGGGTGAACCCTTTGACAGACCTTCACGACTCGGTACGTCATTACTGCCACCAAAAGAGTCGCTTTGGGATGGCAAACAGAGCTACCTGTTATTTCGAGGCTTTTAAAAGGATTGAGGAAAGACTGGACCTGCCTGCTAGTGTAATGATATATGGGGCAATTCCGCTGCGCCCGTTGTATCCCGGGTTCCCTTTTCGCCCAAAGAAGGCCTATGCCACTTGACAATTGGTCTCGGAGCCATGTTAGTGCAGTTGGTAGGATAGACCACTGCAGATCCTGAGGTTGCGGGTTCGACTCCCATTTGGCGCAACCCAGCGTTCCCCCGTGGCCTAGTGGTTAAGGCGCACGGCGTGCAGGCTGAGGTGGCCTAGAGGTCGTGGGATCGATCCCCACCAGTGACATGCGATTTGGGAAATCTGCCTAAAACAGGGGAGCGTGTACGTACTTGTGCTCTGCGCGGGGCGGGAGCAGTGGCCGTCGAGGACGCCGGCCCTTGTAGGGGGGCAGAGTGTAATGATATATGGGGCAATTCCGCTGCGCCCGTTGTATCCCGGGTTCCCTTTTCGCCCAAAGAAGGCCTATGCCACTTGACAGCTAGCAACGAGTACATGACCTCGGGAAAAATCAAGTATGCAGAACGAAAAACCGCTTTGCGCTACCGGTACGGGACCATGTGGACAAGGAAGATGGCCTATAGGTGTGGACATGCACCTAGTAGCAAATGTCTCCTGTGCGGTGACGAGGATGGCGGACACCACACAGCCTCAGGATGCCCAGCTTTGAAAAGAATGTACATCAACAGGCATAACAAGGTCGGCCGACTAATCATGACAAGAGTGTTAAGGGGACGCAAAGGAGCATTTGTCATTCAAATGGACCTTGGATCAACTGAAAATTGTGCAGAAGACGGCATCATGGCCCACCAGTCTAGAAACATCCCGTGGGAGCTCCTTCCAAGGGGACTAAAGGAGGCAGTGCAACAAGCACAAGGCACCACCGATAAGCGCCCTGATGGTATGCTATACAAACCCAAGAATGGAAACAACCCAGCAGAGTACTGGATAATAGAGGTCAAGATCTGCAGGGATTCAGACCCAACAGGCCAGCAAAGCAAAGCTGATTATCAACACCAAGTACTCATTGACAAAATCAAAGACATAGACCCCACTGCCAAAGTATGGTACTATCCCTTGCTTGTCGGAGTTGCAGGCACCATATACAACAGTACCACCATGAATCTTCAAGCCCTCAGTATCAAAGGGCAAGCTCTAAAGCAAGGCATTTCAGAAGTACATACTGCAGCAGTTAAGTCCTTACACAGCATATACACAACAAAAAGAAAACTGGAAAAGCCCAAAGAGCCTCAATGGCACAGGAGGAACTACAAGAAAGTAAGCTAACAAAGGCGGGTGGGCGGAAGCCCACCCACGGATGTAACTATCCTATGGTAGGCTGGCCCAGTGTAATCCTTACACCAATGGGCCCCTCCCTTAATCTTACGCGGGAGGGCACCTCACGCCCCTCCTTGCGTAGCTCTCTCTCTCTCTCTGCTGCAGGTATCCATCTTCCATTGGTGATGGTTTACCTTGCTAAAGAAAGAGTCTTTGGGGGCGTATCACACCTCTACTTTGCTGTGGCTACTAAAGCAAGTTTTCAGTCGCTATGTGACATCATTATCTTAGGGCTAGTTGGAAGGGACGGACAGCTCAATGCTCAGCAGTGGATAAGGCAGCAACTCTGCTGGGGGGTACAGTTGCACACGGTGGTGCAAGCTTGTGAAGTGCTGGCTGACTGAGTGACCTGATATTTGTTGGTCAGAATGAGGCACTTTGCTGAGGGTCAACCCTGGCATGACGGGGCCCAATCCGTGGTCCAATCAAGCAGCGGACGGTCGCTGGGAGACTAATTTCAGGTGCATGTGGTACTTGAAGGAACCTTGCAAATGGCAGAAATGGCAATGGAACTGCGGCGAATGGATCTCGGTCTGTTGGGCATGCCCGGCCCCGCCAGAGTGGCCAGGCACTCACTCAGCAGCTCATAATCCGCTTTAAAATGCCAACTGACTGGGACGGGCCTCGCTCAGTGCTGTCCTAGCGTGTATCTAATGTTATGCCCTTGTGTTCCACACGAAAGGCAGCATAGTTCAGCCCGCGCATCCGGCGGCCGGCCGACCGGCTCTAGTGCTTCATCAGCCGGTGGCCCCCGGCTGGTGACTATCCCGACAGGTCATGTTTGAAATCTCGCACCGTTGTTATATGGGGTTCACTGAGTTCTTTTAGTTGTTTGGCCGCCTGATCCCTCTCTTAACCTTGAGGCACAGGCCTGTAACCGGGATGCCTATTCATAGTGCTCCCGCCGCCTCCTTTTGGACGGATGGCAGTCGTGCTGTTTTCAAGAAAGCGTGACGAGGTCACTCGGGGCAGCTGGCAACAGTGCAGAAAGCGCAACAACTACAGAGCATGTATGCGTCCTTGTGGCAAATATAGCTCCTGAAGCTCGTGATAAGATAAGCAGTTACCTGTCGGTGACATCTTTCCCCCGCACGGAAGGCAGTAAACAATCGGAGGCTTTGTCAGCGGCACTGACAAGGTGTGCAGTGCTTGCAAGGATTCCAACCAGAACTTCAGGTAAGGCAGTCTTGGCAGGGGGAAGGACGAAAGAGGGCAAGCTGTTACTGGATTCTGCGAGTTCGGGGATCAGTCATGTCGTAGCGCCGAGCAGTATGATTTCTGTCCTGGATTCTCCCCGCTTCAAATTATGTGAAGCAGAATGACATCTGGCAAGAGATCCAGCTCGAGTGGCTGCCGCTACGGGAGCTGCGTGCATGTATCAGTAGTCTGGACTTGCGCTATCTCCGCGCCAGCAGGCACTCAAGTCGCATGGTTAACCAAGGTTGTTGGAATCCCAAGCACAATATCCTTGGAGCTCGCAAGAACATGAGCTGGGGTGAGCTTCAAAATGCCTATGCCGCCCTGGTCTCTACGAGCTAGCCCTGGCAGTGGAGGGTCAGAATCCAGCCCAGCAGTGGCAGACACAGCAGGCAGTAAGCCACCAGCCAGCAGCAGGAAGCCCCAGCACTGCAGCAGCGCACAAAGTCGGCCTGAATGACCAGTTATGATGCTTGCACACATTTTTGTCTTTCCATGCTTGCTTATTCGTGTGACTGCAGATCCATCATACATACCGCCAAGCAAGATGTCCAACGCTGCTGTGGAGGAGGAGCAACAGGAGACCTGGGAGCATGCCACCTCGTCTGACAGGTGAGCAGGTTAGGGCGCAAAATCTTAGATCCAGTCAACTCTTTTACCCACGAGCCCGGTTTGTTACCCACTATTGAGTCGTTTCTGTCCTGCGGTGGAGCATGCATGGCTTGGACGGTTCCGGCAGCTGCGCCTCTGAAGCACTCAGCCGAGCTCGAACTGATAACGTTATCCTAATGGAAACATGGCATGCATACTGGGGTGTAGTGTACATGTAGCAGTGCCTCTGGTGCGCTTCACGGTCTGCACACTCAGGATTGAGCCCGTGGGCGGTGGCCAAACAGCGCCGCGTGTCTGCTCCCGACGCTCGGATTTGGAGGCCCTCTTCAAACGTCATGTGGTTCTGGGGATGTGGCGGTCATATCAGTAAAGCACGGGCTCCTTGGTGCGCACACGTTTCACTCCTGTCCACCCAACGACCAGCGACATGTGGTGAGCGCTGGTCGCTTGCTCACCCACAATTAACGTCCTCCAAATGGCTTGGTGACGTTCGAGGTGTTAGCAGGCATCAAAAGCTACACAGCTGAGGATTTTTGTCAGTACTGGCACTTGGCCAAGGTAGTGCTTCAAGAATACACTGGCTTGTCAAAAGGTTCAACCCCCTATCTTTATTGTCTCTACATTCATGCCAGAACAAATTCAAGCTGTCAGAGCTAGCTGCCCTTACCACCCCAACCAGCGCACATTATGACACTGATTGTGATTGTGCACATACAGGTACTTTGATGCCCTTGATCCGGTGGCAAGTGCTGGCATCACTTTGTCTGAAGCCCCCAGCTTGCAACCGCTCGACCAACCGTGGCAGCCTCTATCACTGAGGAATGACTTCGCAGCCTCGTCTGGACTGCAGCTTGCCCAACCGGGAGTCCCACCAGCAAGTGCGCTTGTCACGAGAGCTTACAACACCCTTCAGCTACCAGAAGCAGCCACAGCAGCCATGCAGCCTGAGCAGCAGGGCGAGCAAGGCTATGCCCTAAGTCAGACTCCGCAACAGCAACACCAACTGAGCAGTGCAGGGCTTGCGTATTCCCCCCAGGCTGTCTCTGTCCCATCTGCGCCAGTCCTTCTACAGGAGAATAGCTACCAGCAGCAGACCCAACAACACTTCTTAGGCTCTCCCTGGCTTGGATCTGCGCAAGCTGGGAACACAAAGCAGCAGCAGCAACAGCCATCCCGGCTTCGTACGCAGCGAGCTGCCAGCGTGGACCCCAGCTTGGGCATGTTGCCCTCTCCCAAGCCCTTCTCTTCCCCCTGCTTTCAAGGACAGCACCATGGGGATGCTCTCCAGCAGCAGCAGGCCCTGCTAGGTGTATCCTGCCTACCAGGTATCACATCTTTCCAGAGCCTCGGAGCCGGTGCTTCTGATGATGGTGGTGGTAGTAGCATCCAGCCACCAACTGCTGCAACATGCAGTAGCAATGGTACAGCAGTAGCAGCAGCACTTGCATCAGCAGCAGCAGCAGCCATCGGAACAGAAGCAGCACCAGCAGATATACTGGATAGGGCCTTGTTTGACGATATGCAATCCTCTCCTCTGTTATGGGCCGTTGTTGATGCTGTTGGGGAGGGGAAGGCAAGGCAGCTGATTCAGCTGGCGAAAGGCTGCACCGCTGCCCGCATTGGCACTGGAGCCTATGCTTACTTGCAGGGAGCAAGCCTGGGTACCTTGTTCCCAGCTGGGATGCAGGGTGGGCAGGGGTTGAGCAGAGCTGGTGGAGGGGATGCTGGGGAGAATGCACACAGGGGAGGTATGGGCATGGGTGTGGGAGGTCTCGGTATGGGAGTGGGAGCTCCAGATTTGTCTCTGGTAGCGACTGTCAGCCGGAGAGGGCAGCTTGATCGGGTTTTTGCTGGGGCAGCACGTGCAGCGGATAAGGCAGATCCAGATTGGCTTCCCCCTAGGGACCTGAAGGCAAGAGCAGCTGCTGCAGCGGGGAGTGGAAGGCGGAAGTCAGAGTCACCCATAAGAGGGAGGGAGGGGGAGGAGGAGAAGAGCTTTAGAGAGGGTGAAAGAAGCAAGCTTCAGAGGTGAGTGGCTTTGGCCTTGGCATATAATAGCTCCTGGTTTTTGGACAATTCGAGGCACACTCCACATGGTTTTGGCACTGAGGGCAATGCAGGTAGCATTCTGCAAGCCTAACTGCGACTAAGTTGCTAAAGACAGAAGTGCTGCCAATTCTTCGTTTTCCCCATAACACTCCTGTGGATGTGCTTACAAATGGCTAGAAATGATCTTCAGAGGGACATCTATGCTTGCAGTCTTTCTGCATGGTTAAATTCAGGGTTTATGGTATGACAGCCGCAGGGACTTGCACTAGGTTCAGGTTATTGTCCTAAGGAGGTGCCTACAGCTGCTATCCAACACCCCAGCGCACCTGCTTCCATGGAAGTTCTGTGGTGTCTTAGCCAGCCTTGCAAGTGATCCGTGAGTAGGACATTCCAATTTGATATACCAATCTTTGCTGTGGATGTCTTACATGTAACACCCACTGCTTGTCTTCTATGCACTAGCTCCTTGAGAAAGTATGATTTGCTCAGCTGATGTTCCATTGTGCTTGCTGCTGTTGCTCCTGTGCTCATGGTTGGACCTGCAGATCCACTGGACCTGATGAGCCACCAGTGCCTGTGCAACCATTGGCAGCTGGCACTGGTGCTGCTGCTGCTGCTGGCGCTGCTGCTGAGGAAGATATCCCCGGGGCCACCAATCTCCTGGCTGGGGACTACGAGGTGATGATGCCGCTGACAGATGCTGGTGCGTTCATGAAGTGACATTTTAGGCATACTGAGATTGGCCAGTTGATCTGAATCTTTAGTATGCCAAGCAATGCCACCCTGTATGATTTAAATGAGTGGCGCAGGATTGATTTTGACAGATAAGGTCCTTGACTAGGTGCTTTCCGGTATTGCTTGCGCCCTCACTGTTAAGTTGGTGCCCTGATTGCATGTTATTTATCCTCTAGCAGTATCCTCTATCTGTCCTCTAATTGACAGTGACTCTGGCACCTACACACATCCACATGCAGTACTGCGCTGAGCAACTTCTTCTCTCTATGAACTCCCACGGCACCAACTGCCAGTACTCTGCAGCTGTTGTGGCCGTTGCCAGGGGTCTCTTGTCATCGCACTATGCAGGGTAAGGACTGCATGCATAGGAAGATCGTACCCATGGCTCATGCCTGTAATCTGCCAAACAAATCTCGTGCAGAAGAACACTTTGCCAAAAAATATCTACAGGCTTGATAGGATATGTGTACAATGTATGGTGTTGTTGACTTAATTTAATGCTGCTGCTGCTTCTCCAGACGGCCCCTTGTCAGTGCGTGCCATCTATGATGCTTGCATTGAACCCCTTACTTTTGAGAAGGCCCTGAAATTCTTCAGGCCAAGTGGCCGAGACTCTCCTCAGCCAGGCATCTTGCTGGGGGGTCCCAGGAAGGGGGACTTGGCTTTTGTAATCTGTCGGCCGTTGGACTCATCAGAGAACCCTGAGGGAGAGGAGCTCTATCAGGAGATGGAGAAGGCACGTGACTGGGACAACCAGAACCGCACAATTGAGGCAATCCGTCAGCGTGGCAATGTAAGTGTAGGTTTACCTTCAAGCTGATTGTTTTATAGCAGCAATTGAGGATGGCATTGGTCATGCATTGCATATGGGATTTGCATGCGGCTCACGTCCACTTGTTGGTGCATTAGCAGCCAAGCATGGGTGGGGTGGAGTAAATAATCTGACAAGCATCTTAATGGAGAGCTCAGTTGAGCGCACTGGTTGCTACCTGTTGCATCCAGTAACATATCAGCCTGATTGCTGCCAGCCTCTGGACCTCTTAATGAGGTACCGGTGTAGGCAAGACTCATGCTCTGCATAGCTTGTGGTGGTATGGTGGTTTGCCACTAAGTGCAAAGCTTTTGATTGCATAGCGTAATGCTGACATCTCCTGTTCTGTTTTTGCTCCGCAGCTGGTCATCAACACAGATCCAGTGGGGCTGCTGAATGCAGCAAGTGCTCGGGGTACGTTTGCTGGGAAAGTTTACGTTGCCAGTCCAGCAGCAATTGAGGAGGCAGCAGGTGGGAGTAGCAGCAGCAGTGGTGATGGACCGGGGCAACTAGACCATGGATTGGTGGGAGAAGGCGCACTGCTTGCTAAGGGCACGATTGCAGCAGCAGCAGTGTATGTGCTGGACAGTGGGCTGCTTGGCGATTTGAGACACCATGCCATTAGGAATGATACATGGAAGAACATGGGTGTGCTGCAGCAACTTGTGGAGGCACGGTTGTTGAACCCGAATTTGAAGGGGGAGGGGACAAGGATGAAGCAGGGGATGGAGGGCATGCAGCTAACGGCGGGGGCAAGCATGGATACGGGGGATGCAGCAGCAGCGGGTGTGCATGCAGGGGCGGCAGTTGCTGCTGAGGATGTAGCAGGAGGATAAGGGTGGTGGAGGGAGAGGTGCAGCAGCAAGTGGGAAAACGGTAAAGGGGTGTGGATGCAGCAGGGGGATAAAGGAGTCGAGGAAGTGGTACATGTAGTGGGCAAAGAAGCGGGGGTGGTGGATGTAGCAGGAGGATAAGGGAGTCGAGGGGGTGCTGCATATAGTGGGCAAAGCAGAGGGGGTGTGGACTTAGCAAGAGGAGAAGGAAGTGGAGACAGTGCTGCATCAGGGGGTGGCAGCAAGTGCGGAAAGGGGCGGGACTAACCACTGTGGAAAGCAGGAAAAGTAGGTGAGGAGAGGATGTAAGAAGCAAAGAACTCTTCTTTACTTGTGAGCAGGAGTGTGTTTCATCAGGGTTCGTTACTAGTGGTGTGGACTTTGCCTGACCCTGGACCAGAGTATTCGAGAGTATGTTGCGGTTAGCAATGGGAAGGTGATGTCTACATTTACACATTGGAATGGGCAGTGGGTGCCATTCGGATTAGTTATTTTACCGGCTGTAAAGTTATTGTGCCAACTGTTGGGCTCCTAAGTGTCTGTGGAGGGCTTACTGGAATAAGCCCCCATTTTTGTGAGCAGTGACTGCATGCGGTCCACAACAGACTGGCTGGTAATGTCAGTCGGTTAGGTAACGGAATTGGTTGTCTTGGTTGGGACAATACAACAAAGAGCCCATGTGCAACGTATTCGGGATAGCAGCCGGGCCGTCCCGTTGCCCACTCCATGCCATTGGGCCAAGTGGATAGAGTCTGCCGCTTGAACTCGACCGTGCACGGTTACCTACTCCACCATCCGCTAAACGATCACGGCACACTTCTAGGCTCCCCCGCAGTCCATTACTATGAAGAAATCAGGATCGTGAAGCTTCCGTTGGCAAGTTGCAAAACTCCCGAACCAACGTAATGGCTAGCCGGGAATTGTACAACCAAGCACCATGCAACAGAGGTGGGGGTGATAATGACAAGCTAAGGTGCAGCCGGACCCAATAACGGACAACATGATAGGACCCTGCTACCCTGGACCCAATAGAACTTTCCCAGTCCAGAACAACCAGCCCATCACAGAGGTATCAAAGTACCAGAGTACATCCAGGCACCCCAAACTCAACAAACAAACAAACAAAAATTTAAGGTGCGGCAACTCAACAACAATCAACCTTGCACTCCCACCAACGGACATCAACCTCATTTCTGTGGCTGCAGATACTTCTGCGCAATAGGAATGTGATACTTCTTCTTGGGCCCTGTTGGTCCCCCTGCCTGCTGCTGCTGCCCCTCAGGCTTCTTCCTCTTGCCCCCTGCAGGCGTTGCAGTGCGCTCCTCCCACGAGCTCTTGCGCAGCTTGCAGGGCCTGTTTCCAATGTACTTGCCATTCATCTCCTTGATTGCTTTGGCGAAGTCGTTGACATCAAGGAAGGACACGAAACCAAAGCCTTTGGACTTGTTGGTTCGCTTGTCACGGACCACCTGCAGCAAACACATGGCAATCCAGAGGCAACTTGGTACATATTATTGCATTTCATGATATGCCATAGCAAAAAGTGCCATAGGTCCCGCACCTCAAGCTGTTACATTAAAACAGCAAGGTGCAACAGAATACGGTTTGTTGTCGGCATGGAACAATAAATGCCTAGACATGAGGCCTAGCGGCAACTTGGTAAAACAGAGAATGATAGTTCCTGACTATAGGAAGATGTAGGTCTCAATCATATGACACCAATAGCTGTCATGCAGAACGAAACATTCAGCATAAAATCTTCCATGAATGTGAAGTCTACAGCAGCATACTGGTAACAAGGGCAGCCGCACTTTCACGCTAGCAGAAGAGGCGTGGACTAACTCCCATCAAATGTCACCTGTGCAGCTGACACTTCTACTTGGCCTTCTAAGTCTGTTGCATGCATTGTAGCTGCTCAAAGGACTTGCAAAGCCCAGCTTCAGGCATGATCAGGCCCATCAATCGCATTACCCCCACATCCTATGGAAGTACTGCAGGCCCAGCTGGCAGCCAGAGACGAGCAGCTTGTGCATAACTAGCAAATTTTGACACAGAACTTTCTTGGACCACGAGAAATGTCCCAAAGCTCTCCAGCACAGCATCCCTGCCGCTAGAGATGCGGTGCTAAACTTTGATTGATGTTCAGGCTGCTAAGGGCTGCCACAGAGAGCAGCACACTGCAGTACACTGGACGCATCGATGTAGTTGCTTTCATACAGGTTAGGGATTTTGAAGCCTTATTGCAAAGGAATTGCAGCCTGTTCCTCTGCTTCATTGATCCAAGCTCCTGCGGGACTACCCCACTGCTCTTAGGAGCCCCAAACCTTTGGCCCTAGCCCCATGCGCTAGGCAGCCCCCAGACCTGTACCATACACTCATTGCTAGCACCCTGCTCACCTTAGCTTTGGCAAAGGAGGGGTACTTGGAAAAGGTTTTGCCCAGCAGCTCATCGTTGACCTCATTCCCCAAGTCTCCCACAAAGATCCTATGGTCATTCTCTGGCCACTCTGCTAGTGAGGGATCAAACCACTTGGTCCCAGCTGCTGTCCGCACCATCCCCTTCTTCTGCTTCTTCTTGTCTTGCTGCAGCAAGTCTTCCTTCAGCTTCCTCAGGGTAGCCGCATCTGCAGGGGCTGAGGGACGGGCTAAGCCAGAGGGGCCTGGCATGCCACCTGCTGCTGCTGGTACTGCCGCTGCTGCTGCTGTTGCCATGCCATGTGAGTATTGCTGGGCCATGCCTCCATGTGCCATCTGCTGTTGCTGGTAGGCTTGCTGCTGGTACATCTGCTGCTGCTGCTGTTGTTGCTGCTGTTGCTGCTGATATGCGTAATGCTGCTGGATGTGGGATGGTCGTTGAGACATGGCACCATGTAGACTGCCACCTGCAGCAGTCGGTCGAGCAGGCCATATCAGCTCAGCAAGCTTAGACAACTAAACAATCAAGGGTACATAGAAACGCCAAGAGTATGCACAGCCACAACTGCCATTGAGGGCTAAGGCCTGTGCATAAGGGGCTAGAAGGCTACAATTTTGCATTCAGCATAGGGGCCTATAAGGACTGACGCATATCTGAGAAAATATGGAATTGAGTGCAGTCCCAGCACCCATCTAGACACCCTCTGCTAGGGGTTCTGCACAGGAGACCTTCTCACTGATGGTCCACGGCTCGCACCTTGAACTGGGTCATAGTATGATGTAGCCGGCGCTTGGTTGTGGTAGGCGTCTTGGTTGTAGTTCTGGCTTGCTGCATGATTGGGCGGAGGATTTAAGGGTGGGGGAGCT
This sequence comes from Pseudopediastrum boryanum, assembly GCA_963556185.1. Lineage (NCBI taxonomy): Eukaryota > Viridiplantae > Chlorophyta > Chlorophyceae > Sphaeropleales > Hydrodictyaceae > Pseudopediastrum > Pseudopediastrum boryanum. The sequence goes on from OY744503.1 coordinate 3,924,869, forward strand.
AGCCTTGGAGGGGCAGCCTTCACGGGGGGGGATGGCTCCTGCGGGGCAACCCCACTTGAGCTTGCTGCATATAATGAGATCCAAAATGATCATTCACGGGCCTCGAAACAGTGAGCTGCGAATGCAGGGCCTGCTGTACCTGGTGCTGAGCCGGGGCTGTTGATGGCGCTGGGACTTCAGTGTTTGCCTGAACAGAAGCAAGCTCAGCCTCGAAACGGGCCCACTCCTCGTCAATGTTTGCCATGGAAACAACACAAAAGCCCTACAGAGCGAATTGAACAGGCCTTCAACCAGTGACGTTCGGAACCAAGGGGCGCATGCAAGTCAGCCAATGATATTCTAAGCACGACAATTGATGCACCCCCAACTGTGCTCTAGAAACTGGCGGACAGGAGAGTCCGACCTGCTAGTGCTGTGCTGGGTTGCGTTAATAAGCGTTGTCTGCATTAGTAGACCCTATGTCTGCATTAGTAGACCCTACTAATGTAGAACCCGACGGACGCCCCTCAGTCCCTCACTGAATACGCATTGCAGGTTATCGTCGAGGGACTCATAACCTTGGTAGAGCACAACTTTAACACCTTACACGATTTGGATGGGACTATAATGCCTGCCACAGCATGCCATGGAAGCAATACGGACGACTTCATGACTGGGTGCACAAAACCTGCCGGCTAGTCCATCTCCATAAAAGCTCCCCATGTCAATCCTATCAGTATAGGAAATATCCAAGAGGCAAGCAGCATAAAAGGGAACTCCCCCTTCTGCATGCGTTCAAACCCACAATTGTTAAGAGAGACCACTGCACAGCCCTCTGGGCCGTGCAGCAACGCCCGCTGAGCCAACGCAAGCTTTGTGGTCACAACCAAATTCAGAGCGACATCAACAAGCACGACTCCCCAAGAAGTTGTCTGGCAAGGCACTGGGCACCTGTGGGACATAGCCCCAGCCTATCGCACACCATCTGCCCCACCAACAGCACCATATAGTGTGCAGCCACCATGTACGCATACCAAGATAGCCAGTGCTGCCTTCAACCGCAAGAGTACTGAGAGAATCAGCACCCGACCCCCCACACTTGGCAGTATCATCACGAGCTTGCTATGTGATCGTACAACTGCTTCAAGTCTCATGGTCACTGATCAGCCATCCCTATCCCAACATTAACCATACGCAACATGCAGGAGGCCAGGCAGCGTAGATAAAAATAATATGCAACATGCCTATATAGCTGCCCCCCTTTTCCTTAACCATGAGCCATGCATTTATGAGAGCGATAAGACAGAGTAAAAGCGCAGTCTAAACAAAAACATGCAACCATGCAAGAATCACCACCACCCATCGATGCAGCAGCCAAGGCCATACATAGGAACTGACACCAGACGGATCCCCTGGCAGGCTCCTTGCCCTGCCCTTTGCCCCCAGGCTGTTACTCATCAGCTCAAATTCAACGGAATCGGCTGTCAAGCGACAAATAGAAAGAAGTTGAGAGCGTGGCTGCACACAAAGCAGCTAGCTTGAAGTGGCCAACACACCCGGGTCAAACCCCAGTTTCCTAGTTTCCTACTCAACGGAACAAGGAACACCCCATAACTGGAATAGGAACCAACACAAGAATGGAGTGGCAATAGTGCAGCCATAGCAGCACGAGGCCTGCTTTCTGCGTGTGGTCGATTGGATCTAGCAACCCTCTCGCAGTTGCCACACACCCTTGATATAAGCTTGTGTTTGGTTCATACCGTGTCCTGGTCCAAACCCTCTGACCGGTCATGCAGGCACTTGCCACCCAATATGAACCCTCACATCTCACACAATGCCAATACCGTCAATATAGCACACCTGAACTGCAGCTTGCATGCCATACAACAACACAACATGACAGGTGATGCAGGTGGTACAGTGATCTAAAACGATGACACGAGATAAGATTCCTTCACATTTGAACGACCCAGAGGGTTTATCAACCCCCGGTAATCACGGAATCTGAGCTGCAGGCAGCCCCACCATTCTTGTCCAATGCTCTTACAACAAATCAAAGCCTCCATTTGATGCCCCCAGACATGCAAGAGACAGCTTGGCTTTGTTCTCTCAACAACAAAACAGGGGATGAGCAGCTAACAACACACGCACAAGTGTGTGTGCAACCCCGTCCCACCCCCACATGGGGCAGGGGATGCAGTCAGGGGTCTTACAATGAGCCCAAATGTTCGCTTGCCATGAGCGATTAGCACGGATGGCTCATGGCTGCATTCCCCAAAACATCACAAGGACAGCCAAAGACACATGAAAGCTCGCAGACCCTTCAAACTGACCAAGCATAACTATTAACCTTTGACGCAGTGTAATTGATCGTTTCTTCTCAGGCCAGAGAATCTCCACACAATCATCAGCAGTTTCATATGTCTTCTATTGTGACGATCTGCTGGAACCACTCGGCACCAGATCGGAGTTCCAACCCCTGTTCGTGGCTCAAAAATGACTTCTCCCAAGCTTTGACCCATTCTGGCAACTCTTAACTTTCCATGGGTCTTCCCAATGACCGGGCTAATCCCCAGGCATCTGCCTCATGCTCATACATAGTCCTGCAGACAAACAAACCATGCCTTCCTAGCACGTGCTTTGACTTACACCCCTATAGCACTCGTCAGGACTCGGCGTCAAAACGAGGCAGGCCTCGGTCGCAGATCCCTTTTCACTGGCGCTCACATACAGCAGCAAACCCGAGATCATCATTCTCCTTCACAGCGGCAGCAAAGTCCAGAGCCCCAAAAACCCCGGCGAGCACCGCCCCAGCCGCCATGCACACAGCAAGCAGCAGCACCACTGACGATGGTCTACCTGTCCGCTGCACTACTGCTGCTGCAACTGTGATGCCACAAATGGAACCCACCGCAGCAGATAGGGAGAAGAGCAGCGCGTAGGTGGTAACAAGGCGGCCTTGCATGAAGAAGGAGAGCGAGGCTGCACTGCTGCTGATGAAGACCAAGACCACGGATGTGGCTGAAGCAACCTGTACAATGAGGGCAGAGGGGAGACATGGGGCAAGGGTAAGGTAGTGTTTCAGGGCACCAAAAAAGTTATCATTTTCCTGTTGGGTTGGACTGCACCATGGCTCTTACATGTAGCATTGATACCATTGTACCACGTGGTAGACCCCAGAACTGACTACAACATCAATGAGGCCATTGGAGCAATCTACATTGAATGCCCCTTGTACGAAACAGGCCAAGTTCAAAGTGACTCCAGTCCTGCTAGTCACCTGTGAAAACCTGACAAGGAGGGATGCGCAGCCACTGCGCAATGCTAAGTGAGTTGCAGGCTGCAGGCATAGCATCGAAAGGGCGTACATACCATATGCAGCTGCTAAGATCATGCACCCATGGCCACATTACCCATGATTTGCTCTGTGCATAGATGCTCCAGCTTGAAATGCCACCCCATACACACATATGTTCCCTAGCTCCCAGCACGCCCCTTCCTATCCAGGTTTCTTCCAGCAACGGTATCCCCTAGCACCCCCATGCCACCTCCCACCACCCCCCTGCTCCCCCCTCCTCCCCCCCCTGGCCCGTTACCTGTGGGTGTATCCTGAACTCCAGCAGTATGGGTGCCACCATGGTTCCCCCCCCCAGGCCCACCACCCCTGCCACCACCCCTGCTGCTGCTGCTACTGCTGCACCTGCTCCTGCAACTTGACTCTGACTCACAGGAGCACTCCCGCCATGCTGGGATGCCAGAGAAGCTGCAGAGAAATGTGCACAACACACAGCAGGGCGCAGTCAGACCTTCAGTATAAAGAGACGCTGTGCGAAGGTTCATATGATACCTTCGCACAGACGAGGGCATGTATTGCATACACGCTCACTGCACAAACGTCAGCCGAGTGGCACTACTAGGATGCTATGAGGGCACCAGCAAAATGATCAATAGCACGAGCAGGTGACGGTACCATAGCGCCAAAGGGGTTGCACATCAAACTGCACCTGCGGCTAACCACAAGCGAGGTCCTTGGCATACTGAACAGGCGGGCAATGTATAAAGTAATGCAGAGGACAAAGAACAGACGAGAGATGGACACACTTACAGCCGTGTACTGGTCCTACATACTAGTCGGGATGCAGAGTGTTAACATCTTTCAGTCCCATAGTATGCTTGTCTCCCAGCAAACCCGTTGAACCCGTACCACATGGGACCCATAAACAATCCTTGTCTCACCTATGTCTGCAAAGCTTGTAGGACGAGGCATGGACCGCCGGATAGAGCTTTGGTGCTGCTGCTGCTCTTTCTTTCCTCCTCCTCCTGAGCCTCCACATCCAGAAGCTGCTGCCCCTCTCTTCCCCCTCCCTGCCACCTATACTTCACCCACCTCTGCACCCTCCGCAGGAACCCCTGCCAGCCATGACCCCACCTGCCCCCCAGTCCTGCTGCACCCTCCTCTGGCCCCACAATTATCACCCTAATAAACATCGCTGTAACCCCTATTGTGAGCACCAGAAACAGCATCATGAACCCCACATACTGCCAGCTGCAGACGGGCAGCATGGAATTGATTGTGCTCAATGCCAAGAAGCACAGCCAAACCATCACCATGCACCACAGCTTCAGCCAGGGGAAGGTGTACGAACCTCTACTGCTGCTGCTGATGTTATCAAGGTCAGCATCTCCATCCAATGAAGCAGCAGCCTCCCTAACACCGCTTCCTCCTCCTCCTGCTGCTGCTACTGCTGCTGCTCCTTTGAAGGTAACACCATTATAGCCAACCCCTCCTGTACTACCACCACCTAACCCCTGCTGCTGCTGCTGTTGCCACTCCTTGCATTGCTGCTGCCTGCTGCTGCAAGGGTTTACTCCCATAGCTCCTCCAGTAAACCCTACCCTCTTTTCCTCACTGCCCCTGAACCCCATGCTGGCAGCTGCCACTCCCATCATCTGCTCCTGCTCCTCCTCCTCTCCCCCATAGCACTCCCCCAGCCTCCCATCCCCTGCAGTTTTCCGTTTATCAGATGGAGGCGTGTAGTCGTCTCCCATCCATGCAGCCCCCCTCCTGCTCAATTGCTCCTCCCAGCTCCTGCCAGTCATGCTGGTATCCTCATGCTGCATTGCCATCTCGCTGATACTCTCCATCACCAGCCCCTGCACCTGCCCCAAGCTGCCTTCCTTAGACAAAACCCCAGGACTTTGCTGTATCGTCCCCTGCCCCTGGCTGCCCCCGCTGCTGCCAAACTCAGAGCCATCCCTGCTGCTTCTCCTTGTAACAATATCCAACCCCTCCCTACTCTGGCTGAACTGGCCGCTGTTCCGGCTGTTGCCACTGTCACTCCTATGCAGGTCCCCAAGGTCCCTGTTCCCTCTTCTGCTGATGGTTTTAGCAGCACACCCTCCATCCAAATCTATGCTTAGGCCCCCAATGCCTTGCTGTAGTTGCCGCTGAGTCTGCTGCTGGTTCTTCTGCTGATCCCCGCCATCCTCCTGATCCTCCTCGTCACTGCTATCTTCATACGCTGCAAGTGATAGCCTCGGAAGCTGCGGGTGGAGCCCCTGCTGCTGCTGCTGCTGCTTAGCTAAGACATCAGGTGTGCATCCTCCTGAAGGGATGTGCTCAGTGCATATCGGTGGCAGCGCAGGCATAGGGGTGCTTTGTATAGCTGCTGCTGCTTTGATGGCTCCCAGCGCCTGTGTCTCCTCTTGCCAAGCTGTTAAGCCACGCATGCAGGTCCGCTTGGCCATGAGCAGCAGGAGGGATACCAGCAGGCTGGTGATCGCCCAAGGGGGAAGGATGTCATTGAGTATGACACCTGCACACACAAAGCATGTACCGCACTAAGGATATGTTCTTGTGGCTGCGTTCAGCACTAGGAGCCTGCCAAGCTGGATTCCTGGCTACATAGGACTCCAGCTGGCATTGAGGTCACTGATGACCATGCTGTTAACCTGCTGATCCCTCATAAACTATTGTACTCTTCATATCCTACCATTTTGTAGCCTTAGTACACAACCTTTAATGCCCTGTGTTCTGTCCATTTTTGTTCTTTGTCGCTGTACTGTGCACTGCCTAAAACACCGGCCAACATCGCAATGCTTTAATGCATTTCCTCCAGAGCATCACAGTGGAGCTGTCTTCTATTTAGAATGGTAGCATGCCTCCATCTCTACTGCAGGGGATGTGAGTTTTCGTTCCATACAGCAGCGCCTGTTCACCTGATGATACTCCACAGAGCAATGCAGGTGCCAACACAAGTGCCACATCCATGTCCACCAGGGGCCTACTGGGCTCCCAGGGGTGCCGCCTAGCAAGATTGACCAGAACTCCAGTCAAACTTCCGCCAACAATAGCTGCCTGGGAGAGTCCTGTGCTCGCCTTCAGCCCTGCAGACAAGTCAATGAGTGTTAGCTGCGCAGCCAGCCTCAGGAGGTAGCTTCTGGGAGCAGCTAGTTTACTGGACCAGCTGCTTCATGCTAGATGTATAACAGCCGAAGGGGTGATTGTAGATGTCTGGGAATGCAAGGTCTGCTGCTTGCATCCAGCGGTATCACTGCTCTGATCCCTTCCAGCTGCTGCGAGTCGACAGCCACCTTCCCGAAAAACGTCCGACTATGCCCTAATGCTTCCGGGCGCTGGCGAATCCTGGTGGAAGCTCGACTTACCAAAGCCTACGATTACGTTGAACAAAGGGACGAAGAAAGCTCCTCCGCCAATACCAGCAGCATTTGACAATGCGGCAGCCTGCAAGGAACAGCCTGAGTCTGCAGGTATCACGCATTAGTACGGGACCGACTGCTGCTACTTACAAGAAAGGACCCCAGGCATCCCATCAGCACTCTGAACGTCAGTTTAAACGAGGCATGGCCGGAGCCAGGGTCAAGGTCGTCGCTGCATGGAGGATGGCGAGAGTGGTAGCAGTGAGGAAAGTTCATGCGTCCACAGCCAGAGGCATTAGTGCCCGTGTGGGGGATGCTAAACACGTCTATTCAACTGATCGGCAATCACCTTCTCCACCAGTAGTGTGAGGCGTCATGGCTTCCAGGAGCAATATTTGGAGCAGTGCCCCCTCTTCGTTGAGTCTGTACTACAGCCGTAACGATAATGCATGCAACCGCGAGAGCAATTACCGCTAGGCTGCAGTGATATCTGTCTCGGGTCGCCATCACAGCCAGCCTATACTGGCTACGCACATGCAGTTGTAACGAAGCTACCTATGCTGCATTCGCGACCGTATGTCTCTTGTAAGGAATCTACGTTGGCTCGGAAACCAGAATCGCTTGCGCCAGGTTCTGTACCGCCTCGTCACCTGGCGCTCCACGTGCTCGTGGGTTCTTGCGACACTGCTCCAGTTAATGCCGCAATCGTCTCCAAGTGAGAACGTGTGTCACCGTTGGAGGACATAGGGAGTGGGCCCTCATCCGCTAAGTCCACTGTGCTTTTGGCCGTGGATGCATGGTGTGCATTAACCTCCTAGCGCTCTGCCTGTTCCCTACACTGTTCAGGTGTAATTGAAAGCACCAGACAGGTTAAATTACATCTTGGAAGTCTGTAGCGGTTAATAGTACGCTCTCAAGCGAAGCGCTTCACCCACCCCCTGCAGAGCTGAGTTCCCCTACTGCACCGAGCAAAGGCAGCGATCCGTCGTTTTCGAAAGCAGCCATGTTTTTAAACTCCTAATAGCCGCCGTTAATCGCTTCAAAAGCACTTGGATCCCGTAGCTGATCAGCTATGTCCCTTGGTCACCCATGAGCAGATAGCAGTCGCTCTTGACCAGAATGAGCCTGGGGTCTGGGGAAGGCTACCAGCGCCTTCGAGACACTGACTCGGAAGATGCAGTTATGCTACCAACCAGCAGGCCGAGGTCCGCGAGCCCAGCTGGCGGACATGGCCCCCAAGGGTTGTCGGCACGATCGCTGCTATCTATCGTCCCACCAGCACCTACAGTGTCTGCACCACCATCTAGCTCAAGCTCAGCAGCCGTTGCTATCCCTGGTCGCACGGTGCATCGCAAGAAGGGCAGGTCAGTATGAGTGTGGCTGTGCTCAGAGCACTCTCGTGAACATGGTGCAGGTTCTGCAGTGATAAAACGGATGCAGCTCGCTCTCACATCAACAGCTCTGTGCCAAAGCAGAAGCATGTGTGCAAAAGGGATGCTGCATTATCCTGCCTAAGCTGTTCTATAGATCAACCCCTGACCAGACTCGCAAGGTACTAATTGTCTCAATTGCTGCCTGCTGGCAGAATAGGTCGCAGCAATATGTTGCTGCCTCTTGACAGATAACAGCGCAACAATTTACTGCTACCTGCTGACGCATCACATTGCAGATACTTGTGAATGTTCATCCACTATATGCCACTGTCGCAACAGCCAGCAGGGGTGGCTTCCTCAGCCGCCAAGGCTGCATCAAAAGCAATCTGAGCTCCTAAGATTCAGCATTGATTGTTGCATCTAATGCTCTGGTGGTCCTGCATATACTCTGGGGCCAGATAGAGGTGGACAGATGCAGAGGCGGGATCAAGCCCTTTTGCATATTTGATACAGACGAACTTCCCTGTGACGGGCTTGAATCTACTTTGCAAAGTGAGATAAACAGCCCAGGCAGTCACCACCCAACATGTACCATATAGGGTGATTTCAAGGTGGTCAACTAGGCAAAACAAATCAGGCCCATGCTAAACAAGCCACACAGCCTAATGCAGGCCAAGAAGTGAGTTATCCATAGGCCACTAAGTTCACCAGCTCTTCCTCTTAGCCTTAGCTCACCTTGAGAAGGGGAAAAGGGTCAAGAGTCTCCTTCCCATAGAGTCTACCCTTGTACGTGAAGTCCTGCCCCTTGTGCTGCCCCTTATGCTGCACCCTGCAGGTTAATGTCCTGGTGGATGCTGAATGAGGATGGCACTAGCTCTACTGCGCAGATGGACAAGAGGCAGCTGACACAAGTGAGCACTTACCACTAGCAGGGGAACCAGGGCCAGGACCAGGAATAAGGGAATGGCCAGATTCAGCAGCAGCAGCAGCAGATTGCCTGTGGGAAGAGCAGGTTCAGCAGTGTAAGAAGGCACAGCAGCAGGGAGAGTTGCAGCAGGCGAGGATGCTTCCAGCGGTAGCAGCAGCAGCTGGAAATGGGCCAGCAGCAGCAAGGAGCAAGGGGCATAGGAGGGCAGTTGTTAGTATGTGTCGGATTTAGGGTTAAAGCATGCATCGCTAACACACAGGCGTGCTTTGCCATCACACTTAAGGCAGCGGTAGGCCAGCACATGAGGAAGCTCTTTCCCAAGGCAAATCAAGGAAAAGAGGTGATGCCTTAACACAAGCTAAGGGCCTGCAACCTCCCAGCAGCTGCCAGAAGCAGAAGACCTGCTGCATTTGGTACATTGCAAGGACCCCTGCCTTGAAGTTCTTATTGGGGCCTTTTGCTAATTGAGTCTAGGCAGTGCCCATATCAACCCAAGAGAAACGCATGCAGCCTCGGTATGCTGCTTCACTGCTGGCTACTGTTGCTGCTGATGGTGCTGCTTGTTACTTGTTGTGGCTTGAGATTCTCATGAGTGACTGGAGGCCAACTATCATATGGTTGCAGGCATAGTCTGACAGCTGCTGCTGCTGGTGGTTGTGAACAGGTGATGGGTCTTGAAATACCCATGCGTGATCTGCGGCTGATGGACCCGGCCCTAGGCAGCACCTTTGACACTTACGCGCAGATACTTGTGCGTGAGAATGCCATGGTTGTCAGCATAGAGTATGTCAGGCTCATCATCAGTGCAGACAAGGTAAGGGTATTTTGTGGACATTCTACACTGTGGTTATTCACACAAGATAAAGAATATGTCGGGATCATCATCAGTCCAGGCGAGGTAAATGGTATTTTTATGGGCAAATATTGTAATGTGATCCGCACAAGATAAAGATCCTAGGGATGCACCAGAGAGTGGGAGTGATGCATGCTTCTGGTTCTATAGCTGGCACCCTGCTAGAATACCTCGCAGGGGCGGCAAGCAGCATGAGCATGTTACCGAGTTGCATGGCGAAGAGTTCACCCCGCTAGAATCCTGCAGACCCGTCAGCAGAGGGACACAAATGTTTGGCATTGCTGTCATATGAGACGATGGATTATATGGAATCCCCTGGACACTACTGCTGTCGGCTGAGTAAGGAGATTGTGTCCTGGCTCTTAATTTGGGTGAATGTGGATGAGGTGGGTGAATGTGGAGAAGACTCTATCTTGCATACTCTGTGCTAGAGGCATTGCCAGCCAGGGGGTTGCGCCGCTGTTCACCTTGTCCTTGACTTCGCATGCAGCAAAAGCACGCAGCGCCACACCCTCTGGGCTCACTGTCTCATCGCATCCTGTTGTTATGGTGTGCAGCTGCTTATTCCATTGGATTTTGAGCGGACAGACCAGACGGAGCGGTTCATCAAGTCTCTGGAGGCTGTGGTGCGGGAGAGGGCAACCTGTGTCATGGGGCAACGTGGGCACGACATGGGAGGTGAGCCAGGGAGTAGGATTGCTTGGGGTATGGGATCAAGTGTGTTTTGTTTTTGGTGTGGGATTGGGTTGATCTGTTATTGGGTACTAAGATGCTGGGCTTGGTTAGTAGGGTCTGATGTGGATAAAAAAGAATGGTAGCTGCAGGGATTGCACAGTCACTTCATGCGGATGCTACGACAGGGGTGGCATAGTTTCTAGCAATAGTGGTGGCTGGCTGAGAGGGGGGCAAAATGACCAGGAGGGAAGGGGTGCCAGTGAGGGAGAATGTGGGTGTCAGGTGGATTGGAGGAAGGGGAAGTGCCACCAGGCTAAGATGGACAAAGGTGAGGGACATGCCGAATAAAGCAATTTTGTATTTGGTTCTCAGTGGGATGAAGGACAGAGATACAGGCACGAAGGATGAAGCGGACCAGTGTGTGGTGGGAGTTGCCGAAAGATCTGCAAAATTACAAAAGCAAGGCAGAATGTAAGCACCTTCAGGCGGTGGGAGAAGCTGGCAAGACATGGATTGTGATCAATGCCTCCTCCTACCTTTGAGATCAATGCATCTGCCTCCTCATACATTGAAGGTGAAAGCATCTGCTGCTAAGTCTGTGGCATTTCTGCTGTGTCAACTTTTTCCCTGTGCTGCACCTTGTCCTTGCCGCTGCTGACCACGCATGTTGAACCCCGCTATCTCATCGAGTGCTCCTTCTGGTAATATGACCCTATGAAGTAAGATGTGACGAATGAACGTAGAAATGCATATTTGATATCTGCTAAGCACCACATGTTGCATGTAGGGATGTCCTATGCTCATGCCAGCAATGGCAACCGGCCTGGCACCCTAGACCTGGAGCAGCTGCCCTTTGAGCTGACGGTGCTGGAGCAAGCATTAGGGGAGGTGAGGATAAGTCCAGGAAGATCCAAAGCCAGAATAGGAATAGTGATGCATAAACATGACGCTGTCATATACGAAATTGCTGGGCAGGATCTTGGGTAGCTAGAAGGAGGGGCAGGGGGTTGTGGGAACCTGCAAAGGAGAGGTTTGTGGGCTTATGGGGGTTGCATCATAGCACGGGTAGAGGAGTTACTTCATGGAATCTTTTCATCCGGATTTCATTTTCAACAAGCATGCAGCGGACGCCAGATGCATTGGGATGCACATGGTAGTGGCTGTAGCTGCTGACATGATTTGATATTTGGCTGCATGTGGTGCAGGACATGCCAATGCGGGCCCTGACCTCGGCTTACATGTTTTCAGGGGAGTAGCCGACCATGTGCAAGATAAGCAAGCGACTATGTTGATATCCTGCTCTGCTCCTCTTGTTACTCTAAGCCCCACTTGGACCCCGCTCCTGCCTTACCTCCCATTCAAATCCTGCCCTTTCTTGATTCACCCGTGACACCCAGCTGCTTTGTTTTCTTCTCCTGCCCCTCTCTGTTCAGATCTGCCGCCACCTCAGCATGCAAGTGACTGCTATGGAGCAAGTGGCGCACCCCGCTTTGGATGCGTTGACGAAGGCATGCAACACTGTCAACTTGGAACGGGTGCGGAAGATCAAGACGCAACACCAGCGCCTGACTAATAGGGTGCAGTCGCTACGGGAGGCACTAGACAGATATATGGGTGAGCCAAAGAAGGGGAGGGGGAACTGGATGGACATGGGCTGGGGGTGAAAGCAGTCAGCAGGTGAGAAGGAAAGTGTGACAGCTGTTGGGTCAGGGGTGAGACGGTGGATACTGACAAGGAATTGCCTGTAAAGAACATTGGTCCTGCTCTTGCGGAACCTGCAGTCTGATTAACAGGTGTTTGTGATTTTTGTTGGTTGGTCTCTTGGTTAGCTGGGTTTGACTACCAGCATTGTGGGGAGTCTCAACTTCTTTGGGAAGCTGGCACCTTTTGCAGTTCGGTTGGGTTCAACAGTGGTGGACACTGACATACGCAAAGCATGGATAGTCGTGGAACTCATTGCGATCAATGTTCCTGGTGCTGCTGCCAATCCCCCATCTTTCGTATGCACAATGGAAAATACAGTAAAGAGCTGACAATGCCATGTTCTGGTACTTATGGCATTCTCTTCCTGCTGCTGATGCACTATGCCTGGTTTGCAAGAGCCTGCTGCTCTCCCTTGTTTCCTTGTCTGCTTCCAGAGGATGACCAAGATATGTACCGGATGTGTCTCACTCGAAGGCGGGAGCAGGAGCTAGAACCCGGGGGCAGCGACAACACCTTGTTGCTAGGGCGTACAGCAGCGCGGGTAGCAGCACTGAAAACTAGCCGCAGCCATGGGCACCACGGCCACAGCTTCCTGAGCAGAAGTCATGGCAGCCCCCCGGGGGCTTTTGACAGGATGGGGTCCATGCCTAACAGACATGGTGATGACAGCTGTGAGTGCCTCGGGGGTGGGGCAGTAGGGAAGTTAGCCTTTATGTAACAGACAGGTGATTGTAATTGGTAAAATCTCAGCAAAACGCCATTTTCCAATAACCTCAAGCAAGCAACATGGTGGGGTGGACAGTTTAACTCGATGAATAAGGGACGCAGAGGTGCATTTTCCAGACAGTCTGATACATTCGATGCAGCCTAAAGTACGAATGGAATGCTACTTGGTTTCTGGGCTTCTAGCTCTTCAACACCTGCATCCCTTGTGCTCTGCAGGTCTGGCTGCCTCTTGCTGCTCATTGCCGCAATCATAACTAGTTTTGCTGCATGCTGGGGGACCTTTCTTTGCGCTCAACATGGGGGTGGTTAGCCTTGCAGCGTGCCATGTGCGCCTCTCTTGCTATCTTTACATTTATTGGTGGGTGGCTTGCACCAGAACAATAAGGCACCGTGATGACCTTGGCTTGCTGTTTTTCACCTTTCCCTGCAGCCAGCAGCAGCAGTGGTTATGGTGAGCTGGTGGAGGTGGAGAACCTGCTAGAGAGCTACTTCATGATGGTGGACTCCACAGCAGCAAAGCTAGCAGGCATTGGGGAGTACATAGATGACACAGAGGACTACATTAACATAGAACTGGATCACACCAGAAACAGGTGAGGCGGGGGTTGATTAAGCGTCAACGATCCAAATGCAAATATTGGTGTGACAGGAAAAGGCTGTGGTCCCGTGTTCTAGTGGTGTGTAGGATGCGGTCAGCTTAGCCACAAACATATCAGATTGCTGGAGGATGCTGCAACAGTGGTGGCTCCTGCTGCTGGTGCTGCAGGTTTCCTATCCTGGGTGGCGCTGCGCTGGCTCCGCAATGTTGTTTCTAGCTGCCAGGTTAACAAGTGCCTGCACAACATTGGATGATTTTGGGATGAGCTTCTTTAATGGAGCCAACATGGAAGCCTGTCCGTTGATCTGCAGCTTTGCGAAACGCTGATATGCCATATTTGCATGGCACGTCGTTGCATGTACAGGTGCTAAAAATATATTCCTGGAAGCCAGCACAGGAAGGGATCATGGTACGAAGTAGCGAACTTGACTGGAGCTCTTATATGCGCGGGGGGTGGGGTGGGGGGTGGGGTGGGTACGGATGCAGGGGCATGTGAAAGTAAGCTACTCTACTGTCTGCATTTTGGTGGGCTCCAGCAGTAGGACATCCATTTTTTGCTAACCTACACCTCCCTGCTGGTGCTGCTGCTGTGTCGGCTCTTTCTGTCTTCTTGCAGGTTGTTGAAGATTGAGATCATGTTGACAGTGGCCACCTTCGCCCTGGCTATCTATAACCTAGTAGCTGGTATTTTGGGTGAGAACCTGGTGCTACCTAGCTCATGGACAGCAGACCTGCGGGGGTTCATCATCATCAACAGCACCACGCTTTCCCTTGCAGTAGGGGTCTTCTGCCTTACATATACGACAATGAAGAGGATGAAGGTCATCTGATGGGCAGTGCTTCAGTTGTGGGGGACTCAGGTGGTTGGTCTTAGGATGCAACTGCTTTGGGCTGCTTGTTTGCAAGGCGAGGTATGCAGATGGTTGCAGAGGTTGCAAGTTCTTTCGGGACGGCTGGCAGATGGCAGGAGTGTTCCAGCTTGCCCCAGCCTTGCTGTTGTGGGGAAGGCTTCATGCTTCAAATTGAGCACTAATAAGGCGTGCACTGGGGCTGTGACCTTCAACTTCCGCCGATGTCTGTTTGGATGTATGGACAGGAGGGCTGGTGTCTTGCAAATGGTAACATGGCATGTACTGTAGGAGGTGGACAGGAAACCGTCAACAGTCCCTGGATCATGATCGGAAGCGTTTACATGCACATGTGTTTTTTCATCATGCGTGCCTATGTACGGATTCCGACCACACCTGTTCGAACATACGTATCACAAATTACAGTTTGGATCCCAGCCGGAAGCACACTTCGGTCCGGCCGCGTTATCAAATCAACCTAGTGTGTGCTCATAGCTGTCGGTTCCGTTTCAAACTCTGATTTGGCACGTCTGCATCAAAGCAGCTTCTGCCCTGCTCTGCTCTGGGGTCTTCATGGGATAGCAGCATGGGAACGGGGCCGCGTGCAAAACTCATCAGAGTCTTAACGCAAGTCTTACCGTTGATCTGCTTCCTGAATGGCAAATTGATGTATGGCCATGTTCAACGAAGCATCAGGCAGCGGCACCATAGCTATGGCCCGTTCAGCACCTCCTATGTGCTCCTTCGGCTTGATGTTAGATGGTCTTGGTGTAGACGCTTTGGCAACACTCTTCCACACTCACTTGGCCAGCAAATCTTTGGCATGCCTTGCCCTTTCTTGCAAGCAATTCCGCCGCTTAGTACAGCAGTCTGTTAGTAGCCTGACTTTTGGTGATTCACATGGCCACTACCCTCAGATCACTGACCGAACTATGCTTGTGAAGCGCTTTCCCAACTGCAAGCGGATCAACTGCCTGGTCAACTCAGTAAATTACGTGTGCTTCGATATCCATGCTATCTTGGACGCGGCAAGCTGCTACAAGCGTCCTATCAGCAGCTTGACCATATGCCATTCTGATATGCCCGATGAAAAGCCCCTCTCAACGCCAGTCCGCCTCGCAGCATGCTTCTTGCCACAGTTGCAGTCGCTAACACTCCAAGACCACTGCTTCCCTCAGCTTACCATGGACGCAGTCGCCTCTCTTCCATCTCTGACCAAGCTGGAGCTGCAGGCTGCGGATTTCCAGCTCTACAGCCCTCCTGCAGTCATACTCATCAACAGCACAGTACTTAGCAACCTGCAGAACCTCAAGGAGCTATCAACATGCACCAGCCAGTACCAGAGTGTTGATGTCCCAGACTGTGATTTCCTATCAGCTCTCACCTCCCTGACCTCCTTGGGCCTGTACACCAGCAGCAGCAATCTCCAGCCCCTATTAAACTGCAGCTCCCTTGTGAATCTCACTGTCCTTACCCCTGGACGTTACCCCAGCAGCCCACGGATGCAGCAACAGCGCTCAGCCTCCTTCAAGTCCGCCAGCTTCAGCTACAACTTCTTAACAGCCTTGGTCAAACTCACTGGCCTGACTTTGTCAGTTGAGGTTGACCTAACCCCTTTGACCAGCATCAGCTCCAACCTCAGTTCCCTTACTCTCTCAGGCACCCTGCCTGCATCAGCCGGTACCCATCTAGCCCAGCTCACAGCGCTCACCCAGTTGAACACTAACTCGCTGAGGAACCAGCCGCTTGTGGACTCAATCCTTCCTTCGGTTCTGAAGCACCTAAGGCAGCTGCAGGAGCTCAGAGTCCAGAACTTCTACTATCCTCACTTGCAGGCCATATCTGCTGGCACAGCTCTCACCTTCCTAGGCGGCGACTGGGGTGAAGACTATGGAGGTACAGGCATAGAAGCAGACACTGATGATGAAGAGAGTGATGGAGATGATGATGATGATGATGATCAGGAGGAGGAGGACGAAGGTCCAGAAGCAGAAGAGGAAGGAGAGTCCGAGGAGGAGCAGGGGGACCTCAAGGAGAATGAGGAGGAACAGGTGACAGAGGAGGAGGGCTGGGAAAGGCAGGCAGATGGGGAAGGCTGGGAGGAAGGTGGGAGCTGGGAGGAAGGGGAATGCTGGGCCGATGGGGAGGGCTGGGAGGAGGGGGAGGGCTGGGAGGAGGGGGAGGGCTGGGAGGAGGAGGAGGGCTGGGAGGGACAACGAGAGGAGGAGGAAAGGGGGGTTGTAGAGGAGCCTGAACACAAAGAAGATGTGATTCCTCAGTCAGCTACCAGGCTGCAAGCCCTGCCTCAGATCAAGGAGTATGTGGGCAGTCAGTGCTGGGATGGAGAGGTCCTACCCTTCTGGGTACTGCCAAATCTGTCACAGCTGGGCCTGCAAGTTGTGGCATCAGCTGAAACAGTGATATCTGTGGCAAGACACTGCACACAGCTAGAGGAGGTTGACATGCAGGTTCATGAGGCTGTAGAAGGCGTCTTCCCGACAAAAGGCATATATGCCTTTGCTGGGGTCCCTCTGCTCCGCTCACTTAGCATCATACTGTCAGCGCCTCAGCAGCTGCGAGCGCTCTGTACACTCACGCAGCT
Source organism: Pseudopediastrum boryanum (assembly GCA_963556185.1). Classification (NCBI taxonomy): domain Eukaryota; kingdom Viridiplantae; phylum Chlorophyta; class Chlorophyceae; order Sphaeropleales; family Hydrodictyaceae; genus Pseudopediastrum; species Pseudopediastrum boryanum. The sequence goes on from OY744503.1 coordinate 3,941,815, forward strand.
CACAAAGCTGTATCTGGGGTCTGGTTCTGGAGGAGGCTCTGTGATTGCTGAGGCAGAGCTGCTGCAGTTGGTGCAGCTGAAAAGGCTGCGGGAGCTATGGGTTGATTCTGGGCCTGGGATATCAGCGGCAGCAGCTCGTGCCTTGGTATTGGGGTGGGATAGGATGGAGGACATGAGGGTGAGGTGGGATGCAGAGGCTTGGGAGAGATATGTGGAGTGCATGGAAACAGCAGTGGGGGGTTATAATGCTGGAAAGAGGGAGAGGGGGCAGCTCTGTGCAGTAGTGGTCAGAATCCCTTTGTGCGGTGGTGGTGGCATTCAGGTCATTTTTCCTCCTCTGTAATCATATATATAAATATAAATATATATATATATATATATATATATATATATATATATATATATATATATATATATATATAAATGCAGCAGACCATTGAGGAGTTAGTGCAGAAGATGGAGGCAGGGCAAGGTGCAAACCAGCAGAGTGAAGCAGCAGCTCAGCCACCTACTGTGCAGGAGGTTGAAGAAGCTGTCTTTGCCTGTCGTAATGGGGCAGCTCCTGGGGTTGATGGTATCGCAGCGCCTATGCTAAAGCTCAGTGGGACCATGCTGAAATGGTTGCACAGGGTCATTGTGGCGGTGTGGGAGTCAGGGAAAGCGCCAGTGGAGTGGAAACGTGCACTGTTGGTGGCACTGTATAAAGGCAAAGGAGAGCGCAAAGTGAGAGATAGCTATAGGGGGATAAGCTTGCTAAGTATACCGGGGAAGGTGTATGTCTTGGTCATTTTGGCTAAGATCAGTTCTCATATCGATGCACAACTGCTTGATAACCAGTCTGCTTTTAGGAAGGGGAGGGGCCTCACTGATGCTCTGTTCACCATACGCCAGGTCATCTCTAAGTCTGTAGCATTCGATCAGCCTCTATTCATGGCTTTTGTGGATTTGCGTAAGGCATATGATTCTGTACCGCGAGACACGCTATGGCGCATCCTGCATGTGTACGGGGTACACACAAAGCTGATAGAGTTGCTGATGGACTTGCATACTGGCACACAGGCTGCTGTTAGGATGGGTGGTGTGGTGTCTGAGTGGTTTGATGTGCATGGCGGGGTGCGGCAGGGATGTGTCATTGCTCCCTTGCTGTTCAACATCTACATGGACTTTGTGGTTCGGCAGGCAATGGCTCAGATGCCGGAGGGATGTGGGGTGAAGCTAGCCTATCATGCAGATGGGAAACTTGAGCGTGATGGGTGTGGTAGTGGTGGGTGTGTGGAGCTGTTGTCTGTTCTGCTGTATGCAGATGATATGGTGTTGCTAAGTCCCAGCAGGGAGGAGTTGGTGGTCATGCTGCAGGTGATGGACAAGGTTGCTGCTAGTCTTGGGTTGCGCATCAATGCAAGCAAGACTGAGATCCTGTCCATTGACAAGGATTGGAAGGAGGGGGATGTGCCAGTGCAGCAAGGACCAGAGGTGGTTATCAGTGAGGGTGTGGTAAAAGAGGTGTCACAGTTCAAGTACTTGGGAAGTGTGCTTGTGACTGATGGCAGGTTGGATGTGGAGTTGAATATCAGGAGGGGTAAGGCTGTGGGGAGGTTTAAGCAGTTTGAAAAGATGTGGGGTACCAAGCATCTGTCATTGGCTACGAAGGTGAAGTGTTACAAGGCATATGTGTTGCCAATTCTGCTGTTCGGGAGTGAGTGTTGGTCCCTGACCAAAGTGCAATCGCAAAAGCTTGAGCGGGTGCACTCTAGCTGCCTTAGGAGCATCCTGGGGGTCAGGCTGTCAGATCGGCACACCAATGAGCATATCAGGAAATCATGTGGGGTAGCCACCTTGTCAGCATACATCACAGCAAATAGGCTGAGGTGGCTGGGGCATGTGGGCCGCATGGAGGAGGGCAGGTTGCCGCATATTGCGTTGTTCTCTTCATTACATGGTGACATGACGAGGCCAGTGGGTAGGCCTCGCCATACCTGGGAGAAATGCGTGTGTGCAGATCTGAAGGTGCTTGGTCAAGATGAGGGGAGCTGGGAGGCTTCATGTCAGATTAAGAGTGCTTGGAGGAAGAGGTTGTGGGATCTTACGCACCCTTGGGAAAGCCAACGGTTAGTGAGGTGTAGAAGGCGCACTAAGCAAGCTATTGATAAGCATGTGGAGCGCTATGTGGTGCCTTTCAGTGGCTGGGAGGATGGTGGTTCACCAGTACCTTGGTGGTGGGAGCCACCTCCAGCCCCTACTAGGGTGGTGCTTGATCCTGCTGCCTCCCCGCCACCCATGTGTGATGGAAGTGGAGCAGGTTTTGGGTTTTAGTGGTGGTGTTTGCTTCCCCTTGGTGTGCACGCCGTTGCATCTAGCCTCAGCTTGTGTGTGGCAAATCCACCATCGGTTGTGTGGCTTCGTGATTGTGATCAGGAGCCTTGTGTTTGTGGCCTAGGTTTGTTTGGCCATTGGCATTGCTGGTCTTGCGTTTTGATTGATTGATTGTAATCATATATGGGATCAAGTAGGCTCTGGCTGTGCCGTAGTCCAGTGGCCCTGGAATTGGCAAGATAAGTGTATGAATTGCTGGGGCGGCCGTTGCATATTGGCACATCCCTTGCACCACAGCGGCAATCTTGTTACTCAGGAGTTCAATCAATGGTTGCCATTGTTTACTAGTGACATCGCTGTCATTTGGCACAATCTGCTCTGTAAGCTCTTTGCTCATGTTTGTTGGTGATTTGGTGCAGGCAGTGAGCAGGTTGCCCTGTGAGATCTTGAAGCCAACATGTAGCGTTACTACCTGCACCTGACCAATTGCTTAAGATCAGGCTGTCACAATGTGCTGCGTGTAGGCTTGCTCTTTGATGAGTTTCTAATTCTATCAAAGTGCTTGTTATGCGTGACCCCCTGTGGTTGGATGAATCAGACCAAAATGGATAGGTATGCTGGCCGAGCATTGTTGGTAAATCCCTGTCAGTGCTTGCAGCTTCCCGATGATTATGTGCAGGGTGCGGACCCTTTGCTGGCAGGCGCGTGTAATGGTAGCAGAATGGCTTTATCTGTTTGTTGCTGTGTTGGGCACGCTCCTGCACACCAAGCCCCTCAGTGACAAGTGTAGTGGTAGGTCAGTGGTGGGGGGTGCAGCGTCTGCTGTTCCGCCATGCGGTCCCATCAGCTTAGTCAGTGGCTATGTGCAGTCCATGTAGTGGGCTACCAGCAGCAGTCTGTGTGCAACGATAATGGCATTTGAAGGTGGGACCTCAGGTCATGCTGCTGCAATGCTGCTGCTGCTGCCTGTAATATTGAGGATCTGATCGGAGCATGAATTTGTGATTGTCGTGACACGACCAATGAGTGGTGTGTGCGTCCTCCTTATGCTGTAGTTTTGTAGCGTTTTACTGCTTTGCTGCATAATTATGAGTACCGCTGCTTTGCATGCGGTTGGGACTGTTCCAGCTTGTCTTTTTCATGCTTGACTATGCCTTGCACTGAGTGCACCAATGATTTATGCTTGAAGTGCCATGGGAGAGTTTCATGCTTGTGAGTGCCATGCCACTGATAGCAGAGGTATGTGTTTCGGAGCAGTCTCATGGGTGGCTCCTGTATAACAAACAAACAAATTAAATACAAGGAAATTGACCTGAAGTGTGAAGCGGTATGGTATGCATCTTGTCGCGCAATAAACTTACTGTGTCATGGGAGCCCGTGCCAGTAAGTGGCGATGGAGTCACATGTACACAAATGGGCAACTGGCTGGCCGTGTGCATGGGAACTGAGGTGAGCCTGTGTACAATAGTGTGGATGCTGCAATTAATGCATTCTATAGCTCATCCGTATATGAAATGTTATCATATGGTCTGAAGACATCGTAACCCCAGCTCATCAGTTCTTTTCAAGGCCCCAAACATGTGAATGTGCCTAGCCTCAGTATGTCTGATCGAGCAGGATGTGATGGACTTCGGGCAGCTGATCAGATGTGTTTGCGGGCCAGCTGCTTCCTGTCATGCTGCGTCATGATTTATTAGGCAAAGTTTCCTTGCCATTTTGCATGCAAGCAGCCCAGGCTGGGTTGATGTTCAGGATCAGAGTGAACCGGGGCATACGCCACAGTCTGACCGCTTGCATACGTCAAATACCACTTAACATTAGTTTTAAAAAGACCGCAAGTATTGGCATTCCTTCCAGCATAGTTACGTGACTCCAGCGCTGTGACATTGCAGGCACATGCCGAGTGGGACCGACGTTCGACGCTGGCTCGCTAATCTGTCGCACTATCAAAAAATGATTTGCAGCCGGCTTTAAGCTTGTAAGACATACAGGCATGGGACCTTAGGCTGACCAGGAAGGAGGTACCGTAATCACGGCAATCGACAGAACATCATCACATACCTAACAAACAAACAGAAATATAAGGGGTGGCTGCACCAGGGCAGACGGATATAGGGCGGACATAATAGGCGGAGAAAGACCTTCCACATATTTTTCAACCAACACATCTGGGTTCTCTTCACGTTCCAATCTCATCCCTTCATTCACCATTCATGTTACGAGATAGATAGATAAACACTGTCCATCCAGCGAAGCTGCCAAAATGAACGTGAGTCATGCTTGGGTGCTGCACGGCCCAAAGGGCTGTGCAGTGGTCTCTCTTAACAAAGTTAACGTGACGAGCGCACGTCTGGAGTTCATGCACTGCGGACCTGAGCAGTACCTACTTAGTCTCCAGTTCGTATGCGCCATTCAAACAAACAAACAAACAAACAAAAATTTAAGGTGCGGCAACCGAGCCCTTCTCTCCAAAGCCCCCAATCCGTCAAAATGAATCGTACTGCAACCCTATAGCTGAGTGATCAGCGCAACTCGGTAATGTCAAAAACCAACCAGCCTTCGGTCCTACTGCAGCCAGTAAAGGCACACCCGCACACACCCATTGCCATAAACCAAGACCTCAGGCTTCCTAATGCATCCATGGAAAACCTTCATTCGCCAGTCACGCCCAGCACCGCACGTTAACCACCTTGACCAACGATCCCTGAACACCGGACCCTAAAGCTCTATTGCTCCCCAGCCTCAGTTTCTAGCCCCTTAGTGTAAAATACAGTCACGAGGTGCACTCACAGCAGCAAACATGATTGACTGCTGTGGCATGCCCAAGTCTCATCCCCCTATTGCACCTCCTTACTCGCCCTTGTCCTTCTTTTTCTTCTTCTTCTTCTGCAAGCAAACACCAAATAAAGAGAGGGCAGCGATAAGCAACCAACATAACACAAAGGCGTAGAGCTGAGGGTGATACAGCTGTAACTGCAATAGCTCACAAAGAGACAACACAAGCACGACTGCCATTGGTGCAGCTTGGGCTCCCGTGATCTTATACTTGAACATTCACATACATGCACAATCTGGCTTCCACGTGCAGACAAGACTACCGAGGCACATGGCCCACCTGCCAGCATGATGGAACCTGGCAAGCTATACATGGGACGTCTCGTGCCAACAGGAAACCAAAAACGTTTACATTAGCCGTGTTTGTGCATGCATGTACATGCATGTGCCTTCCTTCCAAGAGCCTAGACTCTAGGCAAAGTGAATTCACTGCAGCTAGCTGAATCGACTTCACCACCACACATCGACAGCAAATCACGGCCTGGAAGATATCTCCCAGCTACTTACCATCCCCGCTAGACAGAAAGAGCATGTCCACTTAACGAGTCAAACCCAAAGATCTCTAAGCGGCTTTAGTCCTGAGAAGATGGCCACTTCATTCAAATGAGGCATGTTCTACGATCTAAGACACTGCATGTCCATAGCACAAACAAGGGCACCATGACTGGCTTCACCCATTGCTGCGCCCAAAGCCACCTACCTTCTCCCCATCTTCTACATCTGCCTTGTCTGCCTTCTTCTCTTTCTTCTTTTTCTTCTTAGCTGGCTCCTCAGCTGCCTCCTCCTCGTCTTCTGCTGGCCGATTGCTGCCTGCTGCTGCTGCTGCCTCCTCGCCCTTGCCCTCCTTTGACTTCTGCAAAAGCAAAGCAGCACGAAGCCATTTAGTACAATGCCCAGAGCACAGCTGGCGGAACCTGGCTTCATTGTAAAATGCTGATATGTTGGTCAGCCCCGACTCCAGTCACTGATATAGCCAGATGAACTATCTTCAGTCTTGTACTTAATGAGGTAGACACTGCACGAGGTTCTTGGGTGGTCCACCTGCATAACTCCTTTCAGTTTGTCGGGGAGAGCGCAAGATACCAAGATTAGGCGCTGAACTGCTTCCTGTCATGCTGCGTCATGAATTATTAGGCAAATTTTCCTTGCCATTTTGCATGCAAGCAGCCCAGGCTGGGTTGATGTTCAGGCGTTTCTGAGGCCGTTCGTCCGCCATGCCAATCAGAGTGAACCGGGACATACGCCACAGTCTGACCGCTTGCATACGTCAAATACCGCTTAACATTAGTTTTAAAAAGACCGCAAGTAGTGGCATTCCTTCCAGCATAGTTACGTGACTCCAGCGCTGTGACATTTCAGGCACATGCCGAGTGGGACCGACGTTCGACACTGGCTCGCTAATCTGTCGCACTATCAAAAAATGATTTTTAAGCTTGTAAGACATACAGGCATGTGACCTTAGGCTGACCAGGAAGGAGGTACCGTGATCACGGCAATCGACAGAACATCATCACATACCTAACAAACAAACAGAATTATAAGGGGTGGCTGCACCAGGGCAGACGGATATAGGGCGGACATAATAGGCGGAGAAAGACCTTCCACATATTTTTCAACCAACACATCTGGGTTCTCTTCACGTTCCAATCTCATCCCTTCATTCATTCATGTTACGAGAGAGATAGATAAACACTGTCCATCCCACCACATGCAGCGAAGCTGCCAAAATGAACGTGAGTCATGCTTGGGTGCTGCACGGCCCAAAGGGCTGTGCAGTGGTCTCTCTTAACAAAATTAACGTGACGAGCGCACGTCTGGAGTTCATGCACTGCGGACCTGAGCAGTACCTACTTAGTCTCCAGTTCGTATGCGCCATTCAAATCAGGTCAGACTACAAAGCAGCACAACCGAGCCCTTCTCTCGCTCCAAAGCCCCCAATCCGTCAAAATGAATCGTACTGCAACCCTATAGCTGAGTGATCAGCGCAACTCGGTAATGTCAAAAACCAACCAGCCTTCGGTCCTACTGCAGCCAGTGAAGGCACACCCGCACACACCCATTGCCATAAACCAAGACCTCAGGCTTCCTAATGCATCCATGGAAAACCTTCATTCGCCAGTCACGCCCAGCACCGCACGTTAACCAACGATCCCTGAACACCGGACCCTAAAGCTCTATTGCTCCCCAGCCTCAGTGTCTAGCCCCTTAGTGTAAAATACAGTCACGAGGTGAGTAGATTGTAGAAGTGCTCATACCCCCCTTCTACAATCTACTGAGGTGCACTCACAGCAGCAAACATGATTGACTGCTGTGGCATGCCCAAGTCTCATCCCCCTATTGCACCTCCTTACTCGCCCTTGTCCTTCTTTTTCTTCTTCTTCTTCTGCAAGCAAACACCAAATAAAGAGAGGGCAGCGATAAGCAACCAACATAACACAAAGGCGCAGAGCTGAGGGTGATACAGCTGTAACTGCAATAGCTCACAAAGAGACAACACAAGCACGACTGCCATTGGTGCAGCTTGTTACAAAAAATAAATAAAAATAAATAAATAAAAAATAAATAAACAAAAAAAACGCAACCAGCAACCCGCGATCTTATACTTGAAAATTCACATACATGCACAATCTGGCTTCCACGTGCAGACAAGACTACCGAGGCACATGGCCCACCTGCCAGCATGATGGAACCTGGCAAGCTATACATGGGACGTCTCGTGCCAACAGGAAACCAAAAACGTTTACATTAGCCGTGTTTGTGCATGCATGTACATGCATGTGCCTTCCTTCCAAGAGCCTAGACTGTAGGCAAAGTGAATTCACTGCAGCTAGCTGAATCGACTTCACCACCATACATCGACAGCAAATCACGGCCTGGAAGATATCTCCCAGCTACTTACCATCCCCGCTAGACAGATAGAGCATGTCCACTTAACGAGTCAAACCCAAAGATCTCTAAGCGGCTTTAGTCCTGAGAAGATGGCCACTACATTCAAATGAGGCATGTTCTACGATCTAAGACACTGCATGTCCATAGCACAAACAAGGGCACCATCACTGGCTTCACCCATTGCTGCGCCCAAAGCCACCTACCTTCTCCCCATCTTCTACATCTGCCTTGTCTGCCTTCTTCTCTTTCTTCTTTTTCTTCTTAGCTGGCTCCTCAGCTGCCTCCTCCTCGTCTTCTGCTGGCCGCTTGCTGCCTGCTGCTGCTGCCTCCTCGCCCTTGCCCTCCTTTGACTTCTGCAAAAGCAAAGCAGCAGGAAGCCATTTAGTACAATGCCCAGAGCACAGCTGGCGGAACCTGGCTTCATTGTAAAATGCTGATATGTTGGTCAGCCCCGACTCCAGTCACTGATATAGCCAGATGAACGATCTTCAGTCTTGTACTTAATGAGGTAGACACTGCACGAGGTTCTTGGGTGGTCCACCTGCATAACTCCTTTCAGTTTGTCGGGGAGAGCGCAAGATACCAAGATTAGGCGCTGAACTTTCTTAGTACTGGTAATAGCCAAAGAAGTTCATCTACTTTGCCCATAAGGCTCACAAGCACGCCATGAGGGAAATCACCCATAGGATTGCAATGCCAGGAAACAGAGAACCATCTCTTGGCTTATCCACAGAAACATGCATAGAGAACACCGTCCTATTCGCACACAGCCTCTCCGCTCACCTTTTTCTTCTTCTTGCCGTCTGCTGCTGCTGCATCTGCTGCTAGTGCTGATACATCAGCATCTGCATTGTATGCTTTGGGTTGGCTGGGTAGTGTGCCATTGCCAGAAGGCTTGTACTTCTGTGGCTGCTGCTGCCCCCGCGCCTGTGCACTGTCAACACCCAAACTGTGACCTTCTAGCTGCCGCAACCGAGCCTCAACCTGTGCAGCAAGAAAATCACAAAGCCAATAGCATCAGGCAACAAACCTCGAGTGCTTGCTGCAGATGCATGACAGCTCTACGTATATATTCCCAAGGGAAAGTCCCCCAATCAGATCTGATTGAGCGGTTGCACAACGAGAACGCAAGAAGGCAGTCGTGCTCTTACCTGAAGCTCCAATTGTTGCCTGGTGAATATGAACACCTTGCAACCCCAAATGCACAACAGCCACCCGCACTGTGCTGCTTCCCCCCAACCCTAAATCATACATTATTTTGTTATCGGCAGCATGCATTCATGGTACATGAGACTGTCAGTGGCGAATTGGAACACTTCTGCTGCCTGCTTCTGCCGCTGCATTAAACAGCACCTTGCAACTGCATGTGACATATGCCGTAGCAAGCTGGACAACACCCAAGTCCCATCCATTTTAATAAAGAACGCTGTACCCCGCTGCTCGCCCAGGTGCACTTTGTTAGTATGGGATACAGGGGAGTAGGATCCTGGAGAAAAGGGTTCAGCCCCTCTTCCAACCACCCCGCTTTGCCCACCTTTTGGCGTGCGTCCAATCCTACTGCAGCATCCATGTTGTCTCCTAGTGCGTCCACTCTGATGGCCAAGGCACACTTTGCTGCTAGCACACGGCTGATCTTTCCCTTGAACTTGGGCTGGCTCTGACCTATGAGGGAGGCATGGTAGATCAGCCCGTACTTGGGGGTCTCGTGCTTGGTCTTCAGGGCTCTGCAAGTGAAAGACCAAAACAATGGGGGCAGTCTTGAGTGGACAGAGCACTTGATGCCCCCAACGACATATAGCCACACATGCAGGAGAAGCTTCTTACCCTTCTTAGCAAACAGACACCTAGCAGGAACACTCGGATACAAAGACATTCCCCTGCTGGTTGAAAGAGAAATTCGTTGCCTCCTTAAGGCTACTTCCTCGCTGCAATCCTCTCACACATCCTAGTGTTTATTACATTCCCTGTGATGCTGCTATCCCAGACTCCACTACAGCTCCAAATGCTCCAACACATTTCCCCTCCATCCCTTCACAGACCCCCCTCCCCAAAAAACCCCACCAGCCACTCTCCAACCCACAACCAGAATCCATATAGGCATCTCACCATCAACAACCTAAGCCACTTCCTTACGCCCATTGCTACAACCACCTGTCACCCGAATACCGGTACCATGCTGCCCCACCCCACACCATCCATCCCATCCCCTCGCATGCCCCCTCCTGTCACCTGAACAGCGCCTTCTCTGCCCCCAGGATCTGCACAGTTGATGCCGGCTGCTTAGCCAAGTTGATGAGGCTGCCAGCATGAGCAATGAGGCGCGCACCCACCAGCTCACCCACCAGCACTGTCAGGTTGGGGGCAATGGCATTCATGCGGCTGCGGAGGTAGTCAAACAACTGGCCACGGTACTCTGACAGGTCAATCACCTGGGAGGACATGCAGCAAGAATTGTCAAGAAGCACTGGGTAGAATGGTTTGAGAGCAGTGGCAACAAGAGCAGCCAGGCTGACAGGAAGGGCCAGTACCTGGAACCCTATGTTAACGAAGCTGAACAGGAATCGTTGTGTCCAATTCATGCTTATAAGTGGGCCATAATACCTGTATTCGCAATCATGCTCTCATACGCTTCCTGATTGCTGAAGTGATATGGGACTTGAGGGCTAAGGGGAACAAAAAAACCCGTGTACAGAGTTCATGCACCCTTACCAGGCAGATCCTTGACTAACAGTGACAGACTGCTGAGAGGACTTACACCCATTCGACAGAAAAGCATTGTTCCCCAAAACACCACCCACTCCGCTTTTACCTGGTCACACAGAGCCATGATGTTATCCAGATCCTCAATGCTGATCTCAGTGCCCATACTGATCTGTGCCGCCTCCTTCAGCTGGCTCTCCATCTCCTCCTCAAGGATACCAGAGAAGTCCAGACCAGCAGCCTTGTCACGAGTACCCATCTGCTTGATCTGAGGGAGGGAATTAGGAGGACACAGAAGTACATCATGAAGGACGGAGAAAGTGAGAACAGGGATTGATCTACTGTTCACGGAATCAATTTGAGAGAGCTTGCATGTTGTCAGAACACAGTTGATTTCACGAGGGGAGCGAACGGATAAGCCTTACCATACCTGCACATTTTGGAACATTAGAATGCAGAGGAGAAAGTCTTCACAACTTCATTGCACCATGAGATATCTAGCCACACCGCACGAATCAAGCAATGGTGCTACCCAAATGCTCCCACAGCAACCCCATCACAAGCCTTCATCCCTACCAGCATCCAGAATGCAGCTTGGCTTTGCACTGAGAGGTCCCCTGCAAACACTCACCACTTTAGCATACTTGATGTTGTCATTGACGATCTTTGTCATCTCTGGGAAGTGCCATCCATACCACTCCCTCACCCTCATGGCATAGGTGTTGAGCTCCTTGTCCAGGTCATCCAGAAGACCAATGGCTTGAACAATCATGGTGTCAACCTGTGACAGAAAATCCCAGTACGGTTAACGGTGCATGCCGCCTGAGACACGTAGAGTCCATTTTTTCTTTAAGATGTATACTTCTGATGAACAGCCTCCTCCCATTGCGCAATGCATCACCCTACCGTCCATGTATGCGCCTTTCCTAGCTTGCCGCCATACCTTTGCAATGCCTAATTGGAACAGCACATCCACATGCAGTTGCTCTCATTCTGAGGGGATGGGCCGGCGTGACTGCATTGCCATAACTATAGATCTCCTCTAAATCTCCTCGATCCATTCCCTTTTCCCAGTTGTTGCCCGGCACTCCCATGCACTGCATTGCACTCCCATCTGCTGCTGCTTGGGATTCCAAGAGTCCCCCCAGCCTTCCCCACTACCAGGCTTGTTGCTATGGCATATCATAAGATGTAATAGTAATCATTCTCCCACTGTCCAAGAAGCTTTCTGCATCCCAGACCTCTTGCCAGTTGTTGCCATTGTGCTGGTCCCGCCTCAATTTGCCGCCCTTCATAAGGCTACCTTCCCCGTGCCCCTCTGCGCGCCTGTCACCCACCTTGTCAGGGCTGAACTTGAGCTTGTACCTTGACAGGCTGTGACTGAGACCCAGGGACATAGAGGTCATGTCTGCGCCAGATAAGCCACTGCACAGGGTGACACACAACACACAGGTCAGACGTGATCTATACACCAGCAGTTACAATCTAGCAGTCTCCATCCCCTGTCAGGGTTCCGGCTCTTTCCACGCATATAAACTGGTCAATGGACCTGCAGGGCTGCAAAGTCGCGCCCTGAATTATCCCATACATTATACTGGTCCTTACAATGCAGCAGAACCTGACATGGCCATGGCTGGAAGGAGACGAGGGACATATTCACACCCCTGTCGGCCAGAGAGTAGACTCCCGACAAGCATTGAGGAGGATCAGAAAAACATACAATGGAGGACAACAGAGTGTGCAACTATTAGGCCCACCCAATGGAGAGATAACATCTCCTGTCAAAGCCCTGCAGCTGGCTGCGCACTTTAGATGCATACTCTAACGCCCTCCCCCTTTGCCCTCATCTGAGCAACCCCTGCAGCTGGCTAAGGACCCCAGTGGCAGGCTCAGAAGCCCAGACTTTCAGCATTTTAGCCACCCCATTTTCAGCACGCCATTTTCAGCACCCCACTTGCAGACTCAGCAGCCAAAGACCCCCCCCCCCCCGCCTGCCCCCGTACCACCCCTTCCTACCTGATGAGTCCCTGCAGCTGGCTGCGCACCCCTCTGGCCAACTCCTGGATCTGTGAGCTGAAGATGCAGCTGATGCCCAGCTTCTCCTTGATGATGTTACCCAGCTTGGCATCCAGCACTGCAAGGGTGTCCTCACCAGCATTCTTCTTCAGGAACTTCTTCAAACCTGGGTCAACACAACACCAGTGGCAGCAGGAGCAGTACGAGTCAGCATGGGATGGAGGCGACAGATAAGGGGCAGCAGCAGCAGGAGTAGCTGTGCGGTTCTCCCTGGTGTGTACGTGCTGCTGAATGCGACCCGCGCCATCGCATATGCATGTGAGGGCAAGGGTGGCGGGCATTTGAAAGGGGTAGGGGGAGAAAGGGCATATGATACAGCGGAAATCTGCATGCTGCTGGTAATGGTGCATAGCCACACAAAAGCCAGCCCACAGTTTAATGGCCGTCTGCTGCTGCCGCAGCTACTCAAGACATATAACTGCTGTAACAATTGGACCAAGACAGCACCTCGGGCAGTCAAGGAAGTCCCAGCTGTCCGCAGCAGCTGGGCTAATGGAAGCTTAGGTAGTAGCTGTGTGTGCTAGTGGCTGCTGCTTGCTGTGGCTGCTGCTGACCTCAAGGCACGACCCATGTTTGGACGCCAAAGCGAACTTGGGAATCCTGTGATCGCCACGTACAGCTGCTACCGCGCACCTTTGCTGAGCTTGCTGTCCACCATTGCAGCTGCAGCAGCGAGAGCCTCTGTGTTGTTCTCAAACTTGCTGAAAGCCTTCAGCTTCACGACCTGCCAAACAGTACCAGCTCAGCAACGTAGGTTTGCGAAATGTAAGGCGCATATGCTAGATCTGACTTGTCTAATACCTTCTTCGCGTCATCAAGGCTCTCAAAATCCTTGTACAGATCCTGCGCAGGCACCGGCGTCACTCGCTGCCGCAACAGACGCTTGGAGCTGAGCAATGATTGTTACCTCTCCAGCCTCTAGCTTGCTCTCCTTTACCACTTTGAAAAGTGCAAACCCCGCAGGGGTTTCAAACAAGAGCAGCATCTTGGCAGACCACTTGCTGGAATGACCGACACCCAAGAAAGCTGGATAGCACGGATTAAGCAGCTGCAAGAGGCATGCAGAGAGAAGCGTAGCAACCCTGGAATGTAGTGCGCTGCTCGTCTTACCCCCGTTCAAGCATATGGCAGGAATAAAGCCTTGCGGCTTGGGTATTTCTGCAGTCAGCCGCCCCCGGAGCCAAGTGACATGGGTGCCGAGCTGGTGCGAGGAGGTTCGTGCATTGATGCAACAGTCTTTGCTGTGGCCACGCAGTATATTACCATGCGATTTGACATGGAAACACGGGGTACAGTCAGGTTATTGACAACACGCTCGACTATGGTTGGAGCATGCAGTAGAAGCTATGGCGCCGTTTGCTGCAAGTACCGTGCACTGCATCTCTGCTGCTGGTTCTCATGAAGTCTGCCCTGTAAGCCGTCTCCGCTGCTGCTGCTGACTGTCGCCCGCGGTGCACTCGCCACCACCGATGCAGCCCAGCAGCAACGGACGATCGATTCGAGCAGCTGCGTCTGTTCTCTATCTCTACCGCCCTGGCCCAGCCCTGCTTCATTACCTACCAGCTCTGGCCTCCGCGTCCGCTGCTGTATGTTGCTCAGCACTAGCAGCGGCTGCAGTAGTATTGACAGGTATGTTGGTGCTGCACGGCCCGAAAGATGTGCAGTGATCTAGCTCATGTAAATCCATGCTGCTATAGCTAGAGGCCATGCTGGTCATCATGGGTTGGTACAGCTACAAGGTCCAGTCTTGTACTGTGCAACTGCATATTTTGACTCTACTAAGCGGCAACAAGTACCAGGCTTGGTCCCTATCTCACATATATGTGGTTTCGTCATGGGGAGCTGTAGCACACTTGACTTAGCAGCAGGAGGACGGGACCAGCAGCTGCGGTGGAAATAATACTAGTAGCTAACCCATAGTTAAGAGCTGGTTCTTAACATACAAGGGTATAATTGGCATGCTGCACTGTACAGCGTGAATGAATCATATTCAGGTGGGACAGGAAAACGGTTAATCTTCTTCATATTATGCTGCATGAAGCTATGAGCTGATTAGTCGCAGTGGTGTGCTGAAATTTACAGATGAGACCACCTGGTGAAATACCAAATTAGACACAGTGGATCTGTCCGGTTTATGGAGACTACACGGATAAGCGCCATGCAAACACCATTTGACAATAGAGAGTAGTAGAAGCAGCAGGGGCAGGGGCCACTACAAAGGGTTTCTGCGTATTAAGCTAGAATATCCAGGAAAAGATTGGCCATGGTAAGGCCGTGGTGCAGGCCATCAGATCATTAGCCAAGACTGCAGCCTCAAATCATTTTGCCACACCAAACTCGTTCTCATCCAAACACTGGTAGTCAAGACCTTGAGTTTCTCTGTTGTTGCCATCAGTACAATGTGGCGCTGCAGATACGTACCCGGAACAGGAGAAGGAGAAGTGGTATCCAAGCTGGTCAGGCCAGAGTCTCCGACTGCAGTCAACGCCCCGCAGTTGTTACGAAAGAGCCTCATAAGGCTAGGACGCCCAGCCTATTGTCACCCTGCCCAGACAAACAAAGAAACATCTGCTGAACCTGCTCATGCATCCCATTAATCCTTTGACCCTTACTAATCTGGACCAAAGGGTTGTCCAGGAAATCGAAAGCAATGGATCCGTAGATCCCTTATCCCCCTTCCCCTCTGAGAATGAACCAAGATTGAAGACACTCCACCTTACATCAGTCACTATTGGGCTCAGCTGGGATGCGCTGCACATACGACAGCAGCTGCTGGGGGAAGCAGCAGCAGCATAATGGTACGGGGGGGGGGGGGGGAAGGCAGAACAAGGGGCAGAAAGAGACAGAAGAGTACTGCTGACCTGCCGTGTCCTGCTCCTGAACTACTTGCAACTGCTTTCTGCAGATCGACAAACATAATTCTCCCAGTAGACCCCTATGCTACATGCGATCCGATGCAGCTTGGTTCCTGTGCTGTAACCAGCCAGTTTGCCATGCCCTGAACAGCTGGCCGAATCATCCACAACCAGGAAAAACAACAACTATAACAACAACAGCTTGAACGAGGCACGAGCAAAGGGTGTAGGACGAAACTAACTGTCACGAATGCAAGTGATCTGCATTGACCAACTAGTGAGGCATGCCATAAGCAGAGCAGCATCTCATGCATGTATGATATGAAATCACGGGGGATGTGGGTGTGGGCGGAGAGGGGGGGAGGGGGGGAGGGGAGGGGCTACACTATCTTGGATCTAGCAGGGCTTGAGACTTGACTGCGAGGTTCACAGGGCTTGCACAGAGTTCGTTATTGACTAGCCGATCCTTACGGCCAACCCTCATCCATGCCCCTAACATGGACATGATACTTTATCATGGCACACAGTGTTTTGTGCTGACCCCCAACAACAGCTGGGAATGATGCTGGATTGGCGTTAAACAGCAACAAGCAGCATGTACCATGTGAATTGGGATCAGTTTGGCCATGAGTAGATGGGCCAAATGCCACAGGTGATTCCACTGCCTGTACTTCTACACACTCTTCATGCTTATCATATTATCAAACTTAGCTCGACGTAGCTTAAAGAGGGAAGAGCTGCTTACCAGACTTGGCCTCTGAGACGGCAGCAGATGGCCAATAAACGGCCCTGTAAAGAATTATACAACACTATCTCCCTTATTCTTGCTGGCACTATCTCAAAAGGAAGCAAACTGGTTGAGTCATGCTTGGGTGCTGCGCGGCCCGGTGGGCTGTACAGTGGTCTCTCTTAACCAAAGGAAGCAATAGGTATCAAAAGGAAGCAAGGGGTATCGGCACCAGAGAGAACAAATCCGTTGGGGCACATATATGCAGCCCCCCTCGCCCAGGTGGACACAAAACAAAACCACACCCCATTGCCCATTCAGAAGTGATTAAAAATTAAAATTAAAATTAAATTAAATTAAATTAACATTAAAATAAAATAAAACCAGAGTTGTAGACCTCCAGGCACCCATCGTATAGTTTGAATCGTAATCTGCTTAGAAATAAAGCGAGCTGACCTAGTTTCGTCAGCAACATGAAGCGGCGCCACTTGGTCCCTCCTTGTACTGCCCTTTGCTCCTGCATTATGTCTTAATCCTCCAGAAACCTCCTACACGAGATCATCTCCTGTACAAAGCTGATGTCAGCTGATGGTCACGGTCCATGACCAGGAGCAGCACTTCTTTTTTGGCCAGGAGGGCTACAAGGTGTAAGTTGCGAGTCACCCTTGTTACAGGTGCACAGTAGTGCTCACAATGCAGCATGATGTGCACGAGGTCTAACACAGCCCCTCCGTGCTCCTCTTGGTACCCTGCATGTGAAACCTCTTCTTCTGCAGATTTAGAGGGTGGCATCTACACCTTAAGTCAACCCTCTGTCTCCTGAGGTGGGGTGGCATGAACCGGGGATAAGTGCATTGTACTTCCAAACATCATCCCTGACCAGTTCTTATATGAAAACCTAGTCGGAAGAGTGCTGTTGCAGCATTCGTCGGAATGCTTGGAAATCTGCTTATGGGTTGTGGAGATGCAAGGCGTATGCTCCACTCTCTCCTCAGCAACAAATGATACGTTGCAGTTCCCTCTTTGCTGTCCTCTGCATCAGTTTGCGACTGTTTTCCGTCCCTGCACTTCTTATACAAGCTCTCTGATCATTCCAACAGTTGACATGGCTCTCAAGAAGAACCATGCAGCCCCATTACATTGCTTAATTACTATGCAACTTAATGCTCTCAGTGTTTTAGCAACATCGTCCGTGAAGGCCATGTACCGACTTGTCCTTGCCAGATATTTATAGCAAAGATGATGTCTGTACCTTCTCTGGCTTGTTATCAGGATTAAGTTGGTCTTTTGACATCTTGTGCACATGTATGGTCCAAAATTGTGTGTCCCAAATGACAGCACAGGGCGCCCGCACTTGGTTATAAAGAACGCCACATACACTGGCTGGCCTTTATAAGCCCTTCTGGGCCACAGTATAAACCATCATGCTGATCTATGCCTTTGAGTAAGGGTAGTTCCCTGGTCCGCAGCAACTCTCCAGCTATGCTCATAGCTTTCAGCTCATGCATAACAGCACTAGATTCTTTCCCGTCTTCACTCAGAGGCAGAGTCCCGCCTCCAAACGTCAGAGCCACCCCCTTGAGATGCTCTGGTGCTGCCTTTCCACTCCTGATTACTATGATTCAAGCGTGTTTTGCTCATTCCAAATAGCTATCAAGGCAAATGCAGCACATTTAAGAATTATTGAAGTTGCCATCCATCGCCAATCACGTGTAGGTTATCATCAGCATCATGGAAAACTCTGGCAACCTTTCCTATATCTGCCCCTACCCTGGGACCTCATCGTTTAATACGTGATAGAGATGAACAACCCAAGCAGTATCCTGCTGGGCTCGCTTCTTTGTTCACTGTTCAATCAAGTTAACATCTGAACCATGAGATGTTCAGACAAGGCCACCATCGTTGAACTGTTCACGATAACCCCAAGCTCACCTAGGCATTTCAACATCAGCCCAATGTGTGCCCTGCTACTCTTAAGCTAGTGACATACTGGATACTAAGATAGTCAGCTCTTTAAGACCGGCAGCCCGGTACCTTAATGTCATAGCGATGCTGACAGTACACGCAGCTTCTCTGAAGTTTTTTAGTCGCCCAAAGAATGTAGCAGTCATGTTCAGGGTGACTCACATGTATCGAGCGATATTAGACCGATGAACTGCAGAAGTGTCAGACATAACTCCCGCTTGCTCCTCTTGGCAAGGCTCGGTAAGACTGGTGCTGAATAATGCAGGCCACAAGTATTCAATTGTAAGGATGTTGGAGCTAAGTATGCAGGCATTCTGCCAGCCTCCACTTATGGTACGGTTGGATGTGCCAGCGAGTAGACAGGACATTTTCCAAGGGAAGGCGAAACCAATCCCAAAGGAAGGGTCGTATTCGTTCTGGAACCACGCGAGGCTTGCAGACAAGTCAAAGAGTGGTCCCATGCAGTGCTGGCTGTGGCATTGTTGTTGTTCCTCGAGGTCACTAGGGTTTGGGGTTTAGGGTTAAACTGATCCGTCACTTGCCTTCGGAGCTCTTGTACTCCTGCAGGACTCGAGAGGAAAGAGGCTGGACAAAGTCTGGTTTTGTAGACTGCCTCATATAGGAGCGTCCGTGGCTATCGCAGTGGAGCAAGAATAGCTTCTAAATGTAAAATTACTGCGCGTGTATGGTGTGTGTGCGAGGCCGGACTTGATACTCAAGCGCTTTCAGATGTTCGCAGGACTGAACGAAAAACGTTCTGGTGCTGTGTTTTAAAGCTCTGAGATGCATTCGAAGCGATACTGTCTCCGCTTAGGTACTGTCTCCGCTTAGGTGCCTCCTACGCAGCCTAATGAGCCATGGGCCTGCCTTTGGTCCCAAGCGCATGCCCCCGGCTGGGACATGGTCACAGCCAGACCCCATCCAAGAGGGTAGCTGGAAAGCCGCTTGCGGCTGTCAGTATGTATGCTGGGTCATGTGCAGTACAAGGTGAGGCAGAATAAAGGCCTCAGCACGGTCGGGGGGTTGCGCGCTTCACAGGACGATTGCTGGGCTTGCACGCTTTGTTAGCACGTCAAATCCAGAGCCTGTAGCAAATCATGTAGAGGGCATGTATGCCCGAGTATGAGGTCAAGCTTGGAGTGGATATCAGTATATGTACCTTGCCCATAGTGTACCAACCATGCATCCCGTCCGTGAAAGCCAGGCAAGCGTCAACAGCTTGAGCTTTCAGCAATGCTACATTTTGCTTTTCACGGGAGAACTGTATTCTGTACACTGATATATACTGTGTACTGACATGTACTCTTGCTTGTATGCAGGGCAGTCATCCTCAACTGTGTGGCGATGTTATCTCTGCAGCGCTGCCGAGTCTACAGAGCTAGGGTGTTTCCGCCCTAGCACTCGGGCCGTTCAATCGGCTCATCACAGCCCTGCTTCACAGGCTTTCAAACCAGCACTTGTTGCTGTGCCTGCTGAGGTGCTGAGAGATGCAACCCGTTCATGAGGCTCTTCGGGGCGCTTGTGGACGGCCATCTCGAGCCAAGGGGGTCAGGTTGAAACTTACTGCTCCAAGCTGTGCAGAACGACGACTTCAAGGTGTCCGCTCCACCAAACTGTCTAGCAAAGGTAAGGTAAGGGGGGCTTGGGCTTTGCTCGCGACTTTATTGGTAACTAATCACTGACTTCTGTTACATTTCATGATAGGCCATAGCAAAAAGTGCCATACCACCAACTACTATTCTGAACTGAAGGTGGTCTGTTGATATAGCAAGTCCATGCGTACCTAACAGACCTTATGCTTTCCAAGATTCCAGAACATGCTGCAAATGCTATTGCCAACTCCATATTGACACCAATGCTTGTTGTTGTTGTGAATGCAGGGCATGCAAGACATCGACCGTGTGAACATGTAATGACTCTTCAGCGCTGCTGTGGGGTCAACAGAGCTAGGGTCTTCTCACCTTAGCAATCGGGCCGTTAAATCGGTTTGTCACAGCCCTGCTTCAGAGGCTGTCAAATCAGCACTTGTTGCTGTGCCTGCTGAGGTGCTGGTAGATGCAACCCGTTCATGAGGCTCTTCGGGGCGCTTGTGGACGGCCATCTCGAGCCAAGGGGGTCAGGTTGAAACTTACTGCTCCAAGCTGTGCAGAACGACGACTTCAAGGTGTCCGCTCCACCAAACTGTCTAGCAAAGGTAAGGTAAGGGGGGCTTGCTGTTCCAAGCTGGCAGGGCAAAGACTACAAGGGGCCCACTGCACCAACCTGTTTAGTAAATTTAAAAGATGGGGTGTGCTTTACTCAGGGCTTCACTGATAATTTAACACTGGCTGAGCTCAAGCATCTCTTCCTGTTCGTACCTATCAGACCTTATGCCTCCCGCACTTTGCAGAACATGCCCCGCAGATGTTACTGCCAACATCATATTTACATAGAGCCAAGGGGGTCAGGTTGAAACCTTTCTGCTCCAAGCTGGGCAAAGCAAAGACCAACATCGTGCACTTTTTTCAGCAATGGTAAGAGAAAGGAGTCTTGAAGTTTGGGTCTTTGAAGATGGTCATGGCTTGAGTACCTTACTCTGGCTAGTATTGAAGTAAGCAAAGGTGCCCAGAATGCGCATCGGCCCATTGAGAGTGCCCAAAATGTAGAATGCAGTGAAGTGAGGTTTTGCTGCAGCCATTCGCTTGTTAAACATCCTTTTCCAACTCATTCTTGTCCCGCAGTATCTTTTGTGAATGACTGGATTTGTTTGTCTTTCATTTTGCAGGGTTTGCTAAGCTCTTCCCGTTTGATGATGTGGGTGTGCAGCACTGCTGCTTACCTCACAGCGCTAGGGTATTTCACCTCTGGCACTCGGGCTGTTTAATCGGTCTCGTCATGACCCCGCCTTCTGGGCTTTGAAATTGGCTCTCGTGGCTGTGCCTGGGAAGGTGTTGGGGAATAGATCCTCTCACGGGGCTCTTCACGGGGTGCCTGTGAGAGACGCTATCCGAACTGAGGGGGTCAGGGCGGAGCTTGGCTGAGCCTGAACTGAGCTTGGGAGGACAACCAGAAGGATTGGTGACCTTGTACCCATGTCATTTTGGACAACGCAAAGAACCAGGATCAACCTCGTGCACCTATTTGTCAAGCAAAGGTAAGGAAATGGGGCTTGAGCTTTTTGCTTTTCAATGATGGTCACGGGTACAGTGCTAACCTTGCTCTGGCTATTGTTCTGCCAACATAAGCAAATGTGCATGAATTGCCATTGGCCCATTGAGAGTGCCTAGGGTGTAGAATGCAGTGGAGTGTGGTTTTGCTCCAGCCGCACGCTTGTCCAACATCCTTGTTCAACTCATTCTTGTCCTGCAGTACCTTTTGTTGAATGACTGGATCTGTTGGGGTTCCATTTTGCAGGGTTCGCTAAGCTCTTCCCGTATGATAATGTGGGTGTGCAGCGCTGCTTCTTGCCTCACAGCGCTAGGGGTTTGTACCTCTAGCACTCGGGCCATTCAATTGGTCTTGTCATGGCCCTGCCTTCTGGGCATTGAAATTGGCTGTTGTGGCTGTGCCCGGGAAGGTGTTGGGGAATAGATCCTCTCACGGGACCCTTCACGGGGTGCCTGTGAGAGACGCTATCCGAACTGAGGGGTCAGGGAGGAGCTTGGCTGAGCCTCAACTTAGCTTGGGAGGACAACCAGAAGGATCTGGAGACGTGGTCGTCATCTAAGGGTGGGTGGAAATGTCCTAGGGGATCTTTAATGCACTGCAGCTTCTCAGGGTTGCCTTGCAGGCGCAATGCATGCATAGGGGTCCAGTGATACACATCAATTGGTTCAGCAAAGGTGGATTTGCCTCTATGATTGTTCATCGGCTGGTAATCTATGCCCTTCTGGGCTAGTTGGCTATAGCTATCTGGTAATCCGGCTATGCATGCCAAAGTCAGCGCCAAGACTTCACTTTTAACTGTGAAGGCTCCAGTGAACCAGTTAAGGCTTCTTTATATTATTACATTTCATGATATGCCATAGCAATAAGTGCCATAGGCCCCGCACCTCAAGCTGTCACAAAGAGCAGCGAGGTGGAACAGAATACGGGTAAACTTCGACATGTATGACAATATATGCATGCCTAAACATGAGGTCCAGCAGCTAGGTCAAAATCACCCAAAACCTCCACTGCCCCAATGCATGAAGTCTTTACTGAGCAATGAGGATTTATTGGAGCGGTTGTCCGGCTATGCATGCCAAAGTCAGTGCCAAAGATTTCACTATCAACTGTCAAGTCTCCAGTAAATCCGTTGAGGCTTCTTACACAGCATGAAGTCTTTACTGAGCAATGAAGACTATCTGGTAATCTAGTCATCTGCATAAACTGGCCACTGTAGGATGCCAGTGAGACCTGAGTTCTCTGCAATTGCACACCTGTTGTAAAGTTAAATTTCTTATCTACGTCTTGCATTTTCTTGAGTAACATGGTCTGCTTGTATTTCCTGTTGCAGGTCTGCTGAAACCCTCCCGTATGGTAGTTCTGGGTGTCCAACGATGCTGCTTGCTTCAGAGCTGTAGGATGTTTCCCCACTCGCGCTGTTGTCTCTGTGTGGACATTTGGGCTTGTGAAAGAGAAGTTCTATTGAAGCGAGGTGGCTAGAAGTCATTTGGGCTTGTGAATTGATAATGTTACCTGTGCCTGGGAAGGGGTTCGGGACTGGACTTTGTCCGGTGGCTGTGTACGGAGACAGTTGGTATGTTGCAAGACTTGCTACTGTATATTGGCAGAATGTATTGATTTGCGCTCAGGCACGCACCGGGTGGTCGGGATTGAAACATGCCCCGGAGGCAGCTCGGTGCGGTGCAGCATGCGATTCAGTCGGCTACTGGAGGACTTTCAAAACATTAATTACTATCCGTAAGTCTGCTCTTCTTGTAGAGCCTATCAGGACACGAAGAATTGTCCATTTAGAACACTGGGGCTTCGCTGCTATAAACACTCACTAGAGAGTGAAACTGAGCGGTCCCGATGAGCTTGCTGCGGAGCGACTCCCCCGAGTAATGATCTTTTCGCAGGCCTTTCAGGGATTAGCGAGGATAGACTGCTTTGTTTAGCTTTGTTTTCGTTTGCGACAATGGGCCAGTCTGATCTGAAATGTTAGCCGCGTCTCACCTGTCTCGGATGTGGTCTTCGCTCCAACAGATTTATTCGTCCTTTTCAACGGATTTCGTGTATAATTTGTCTCAGCAGAATTATGGGGTCAGTATGGAGGGAGAATTTCCGGTAAGGAGATTGCCCTGCTCAGCAGTGCTGGGAGTTCAGCGGAGATGCACACTGACTGCTTTCGACTGTGAAAACGCCGAAGTGCCGACGTTTCGGCAGAACGTCTTAAACTCGTCACCAAATGTACAATTATTCCAACAGACATTCATACCAGCCGCGTGCATGCTTGGCCCCACTCATGCACCCAGATCCCCGCACAAGATCATCCACAACCTTGCCCTCTCCCTAGGCCTTCGCAAACGACTACACAAGTTCTATCTAAGCCTTCGTACCAACACATATAGTGTCTGAGGACCTTTGCTGCCAATCAAGCTGCTAGCTTACCAACAGCATCTTCATCCTCTGGCAGCAAGCAACTCCTCTTCAAAAACTCGTACGTGCTGACCATTGCAGTTCCCCACATCGCACTACTCATCATGCGAGGTATGACCCCCCGCCACAGGCCCCCCACCCCCTGGTCTGACAGGAGCTGCAGCAGGACCACACGCCAGCTTGGACCCCCACCAGGACCACCAGCATCTGCTACCTGCACAACATCAGCAACCCCTTGTAAGCACGTTCATAAATTGGGACTACGACAGACTTTCAGAGCCTTCTTACGTGAGAGATTATCTGCAGCATTGAATAGCACTGGTTGAGCAGTTGTAGGCAGGCTGCTCATGTTTGTCACTTTCATACATGTTTTGCTATAGCAAACCTGAACCCTACGCCTCCCTCCACCATCTCCTCTAAGCACCTTGTTGCTATATGTGGCAGCTTGAAGTGTGCAGCCCATGCCAACATTGACAATAAACATACAAGTTAAGATTAGGGGTCAAAGCTCGAGTTCTAGGGGGTCAAAGAGTGAGTGCACAGGGGGGAGTGCCCCCCCTCGCACTCTCCCCTGCACATCTAGCAGACTAGCAGACTGCACAGCTAGCTGACTTATGATCATTGACACGCTAGTAATAAGCACAGAAAAGCAGAGCTGCATTAGCTCTCCCCCCTCCCTCACCTGCAACCTTGTTTTGACCACATCCAGTGGGTTTGTACCCAGGGAAGCAGTACACCCTGCTAGTACTGCTGACACTGTCTGCACCACCACCACCTGCCCAGTGCTTGCAGCTTGCCCACTGCTGCCCATACTGCGACCGCTGCTGCTGCTGTCATGTTCTGGATCCAGATTTATCCATATAAGCTTCTGCCAGAAGCCGTAGCTGCCCCACCAAACAGCACTGC
The DNA here is from genome assembly GCA_963556185.1 of Pseudopediastrum boryanum. NCBI lineage: Eukaryota > Viridiplantae > Chlorophyta > Chlorophyceae > Sphaeropleales > Hydrodictyaceae > Pseudopediastrum > Pseudopediastrum boryanum. Next base: position 3,966,643 of record OY744503.1, read on the forward strand.
TAGGGGCGAACGTAGCAACGGAGGGCCAGAAGCCCCGGTATAAGCCCTTGAAGCCCTCCTGCGCCACAATTGCACGGGCCATTTGGAACCCGTTCTTAGGACCTAGCGGAGCGGACTTGGCTGCTGCACTGCTGCTTAAACCACGAGAGACAACTCTACTGCTGTTCAGGATGCCGCTAGTACTGCTGCTGTTGCACACGTTGATGGTGCTACACCGGTGTGAGCTATTGGAGGATGGATAATGGGCATGACTGCTGCTACTGGTACCGCTACTGCTGCTGCTGGTATGGACTGGGATGGTACTCCATGACTGGTGGGGCCCCTGCCTTTGTAGTAGCTGGTGGCTCAGATACAGCTGTATCCTTCTGGGCGCATTGCCTCTGCTGCTGCTGCTGCTGGCAGTATGCCACTCGCTGCCTGAGTGGTACTGCCGAGAATTGGCTGGTACTACTGTTTTGGGGGCAGTACCAGCAGCAGCAGCAGGTGGAGCAGAAGAGGAAGAGGCTGAGCTAGCATTAGGAGCAGCAGCCGTTGCTGCTGGTGTACGGGTACCTGCATGAGCCGCGTTGCTGGGAGTGGTAGTACTGCTGTTCACGGTACTGTTACTGTTGCTGGCGGTTGCAGGGTTGCTCGTGCTCGGAGCTGCAGCAGCTGCTGGCTGGGGCTGCTTTTGCTGCAGGGCCATCTCATCACCCTGCACCATGAGTCTTTGGCTGATCACATCAACTGGGACGATTACGATCTGGGTGGAGAGGGAAGCAGCGGCACCTGCTAAGAAGCTGCTGGTTGCTGCTAGGGTTGTTGGTGATAGCTCTGCTTGCTGTCCCAATTTTTGCACGGCAGATTTGGTCATCTCTAGGGTGCTGAGGTATATGCTGCGTGAAGGGATGGTGCCAAACACCACTGTGCCAAAACCGCGGTAAAAGCCTTTGACGCCTTCACGCTGCCATATGTTGACTGCCGTCTGCTTGGTGCCTGAAAGTCCGCCTGAGACCTTGTTGTTAGCCATCTGCCGTGTCTTGATGACGCTGAGGGGGTACAGGGCAGTCGTGACACCTGAGAAGAGGCCAACTCCCATGAAGAAAAACCTCCTCTTGTCCAACCTGTATAAAGTGCGAGCATGTCAGTAAGCTGTCAAGTTGCATACGAGCGCGTCTGCCATCGGCACACTGTGGATATAATAGAGCACCCTTTAAGAGGCAATAGTGCATGGTAATGATCAGATTGTAGAATTTCTTCCAGACGAGGAGGATGCTGTATGACAGACGCAGACTAGAAGGTACGGACCACGCACCTGTCCCAATTGATCTCTGCATCGCCCATTTCGGTAGAAAACCCTTAGTAGCTGTCCAAACCGTCGACTTCGCCCCCTTCCAAAGAACACCACCGCTGATAATCACACATGGCAAAGGCAAAGCCACCAACGTCTTAAGCAGTTACAGAACGAGGGCTTTCAGGGCACTTCTGCCAGTTAATTCATTCCTGGGGCCCAGGCCTGCGGTCATCACTGCATCTATGCGGTGGCATCTGCCACTCTAGCTAGGGCCTAGGCCAGGGTTCAGTACCGCATTCCTCTGAAGTCTGAGTCTCGCCTGCCGCAACTTTTATCTTCGACCGCCAAGCAGAAGGGATGTCAGCCATCAATGTAGCCTCTGAGCGCAGTTTCTCAAGGGTGATTGCCTCCTTCAATAGATTTACGACGCTTGAGTGTTACGACAAACCAAACAGGGTATCTTGCCATATCTTTCGAATTAAGGGATTGCAACCAGCCAAGAACGCTCACAAGCAAATTGGGCTCGCCCTTAACGACGGAGCCAGGAACTGGGGTTGCGGTGCATTCGGTCTGCGGCTTTGAAGAACTCTCACTTGCCATGCTTGGACACCTCTGGGGCGCGTGGGGCTGCTGAAAACCCAATTTTGTCTTCATGGCTACGGAATCTATTCCTAGGAAATGCCTTTCCTACAGCGACCTTGCGACTATACGGCATTTTGAGGTTTCGCAGCATCAGTCCGGGCCTGCAGGTGACTACCCATGGCAAAGGCACCCTATGTTCGTGATCTGTCCTGTCCGGTTTGGTAATCGAACATGTCTTGCTGCAGGCTTTCGCGGGAGCTCTTTGGAAGTCAGGCTCTGGTGGGTATGCTTGCAAAAACCTAAGGCTGCGTCAGCGTGGGGGGAGGGGGGGAGTATATCGGGATAACCGCCAACATAAGCAGGATACGCTGTTTCCTGCTGCAGCGGTGATAGCTTCGTACATATCATGATTTGTCACGCTTTGCCATGCTTTCGGTTGTTTTAGGCAATATGGTTGGTTGCCTTCACAGCTGTGCTCTGAGCCCCAGTGTTCGGCAGTCCTGCTTTTGTCTACCCTTTGCACACCTTAAGCACAAGCTGAGAACCTGCATTTACCTCGGTGCTTTGCAATATGCTCTTTAGGGGTGGGGGGCTCCTGGATTGAGCATTGTTTCAAGGCCTACTGCATGTAGTAGGTTGGGGCAGTTGCAAGCTGTGGGAGGTAGAAAATAAACTCACACATCATTAGCATGCCATTGTTAACCGCATGTAACAGCTGTTGAGTCACATGCTGCTTAAATAGGGTGATGTCCCAGCACATGTGCAGCCCAGGTTTGGATGGTCCTCAACATATTAATGCTGGCCATGAGGAAGTTGTGTGGCTCTTCCATAGAGGGCGGCACGGTCGAGAGACTCACTGACACATTGCGCCCTTCTAGGTGCCACCTTGGAATATACTTTCTCACCTGCTGCTGTCACATAAGATACTCTGATTGGACCTGTGCTTGCCTTTGTGACTACAGCAGTGAAAGGGGCCTGCCAGAGGACAACAAGCCCATAAAGCGCTCCCGCAGCGATCAGAGCCTCACGACAGCAGTGTTGCTAGGGGGCAGCTCCTGTCACGACTACAGCCTTGCTGTGCAGTATGGCGGCCAAGCGCACCGCCACCCGCCCTCCCCTTTCACCCGCTGCACACGCCCCACCCTCCCTGTGGTCCTGTCAGACCATGGCAGCAGCACTAACAGCCTTGTCAGCTTGGACTCTGACATGACTCGCTCCTCCACCTCCCTGCCAGCCCTCCAAGCACTCTTACATGCAGCCAGCGGGGGGTTGCCGCCAACCAGCAGTGTCATGAACATATCAACTTTGACTCAAGTCAGCTCTGCGGTTAGCTTGTACCAGGCTCAGGCGCACATGTGTCCTGAGCTCGTGCGAGTGGAGTCAGAGGTCAGCATGGATGCCAGTTCTGAAACGGCAGGGGGCGGAGACAGCAGTGGGGAAGGAGCTGGCACTGCTGGAAAGGGCTTGGCAGTCTTCACCGGGGGTGCAGGGTCAGAGGGGTCTTCTGTAGGTGCTTCGCCTAGTTCCTCTCAAGCCTGTATTGCTGGTATTCTCAGCAGCAGCGGTAGCAGCAAACAGCAGCAGCAGCGCCCGCCTATGGGACGTTCAGCATTTGGTGGGAGTGTGCGAGCTCGGTTGCAAGCCTTCCTGCCCTCCTCTTTGCTAAGGGGTGCGAGTGGTGAGCTGAAAGCAGCAGCTGGTGCCGAGGGGGGGAATGCTGGTAATTCAGCCTCAGTCAGTGTGCAGCAGCAGCAGCAGCGTGCTTCAGCAGCTGCAGCAGGCACAGGAAGGAATCAACGCATGAGCTGCCCTGGTGGTACAAGCAGCAGGAAGCAGGAAGCAGAAGTATTTGTGGCTGGTTCTTCTCCATCGGGTGGGGGATCTTGGAGGAGCTTGTCCAGCCCTGGCAGGACCACAAGCAGCCCCTTGAGCAGCAGCAGCGGTGGTGGTGGTGGTGGCAGTACGCAGGGTTGCTTGCTTGAGGCTGGGCAAGGTTTGGCTCAGGCTAGCAGCTGCCCATCAATGCCAGCAGCAGCAGCAACTGTGGAGGCTGGAGCAGCTGCCAAGCCTATCACTCCACCTGCAGTTGCTTGTATTCATACCTTGCAGGCGAATCTGCTGCAGCCGGTAGTACCCCCTGCGAAGAAGCAGGCATCGTTTGAATCGTCACCACCACGAACAGCAGCCCCAGCAGCAGCAGGAGCATCAGGAGGGAATGGGGCGAGGTTCTCAGGTGGCATTCCTCCTGCTGGTGCTTTTAGCAGCGGTACATTTGGGGGTTTTGTGACTCCTGCTGGGGGCAGCAGCAGTGGCAATGGCAGTGAGACCAGCAGCCACCACAGGCACGTGCTGGGTGACCGTTATGTGACGGATTCCTTCACATTTGCACCTCTGCCAGGCCCGGCAGCAGCAGCAGCTGTGGCAGCAACACCGGCAGCACATGCAGGGCATGGGGTGCCTCCTTTCTCAGGAGCAGCAGCAGGAGGCCGTGCCAGCACGAGCAGCAGCACCAATAGTGGCATGACATGGGGGCAAGCTGCAGAGGCAGCAGCAGCGGGAGGAGGGCAGGAGGCGGACCCAAGACCACCAGTGGCAGCAGCAGGTGGTGGCTCAGGGAGTGGGACGGCATTGCAGCACACGCAGTCGGCACCATTTGGTTCCTCGGCTGTGTTCTCTGCCCCTTTGCCTGGGGGTCGGGTGGGGCTGCCTGTCATTACCAGAGGAGCTTCTATTGGTGAGTCTAGGTGTGGGGTTGATGTGCTGCTGTCGGTGAACAGGAGCATTATGCAGGTGAATGGACTAAGTGTTGCCATGTACAGTGTGACGCATTGATATCACGGATGTCAAGTTGAGCATATGCTGCAATAGCCTTCATTGTAAGTGGTTTAAGTATCTGCTAATTTAGCTTCTAGCTACTGTAAGCTGATAGATGCAACCCTCGCGTACTATTGAAGCTGTTATGATCAGGCACATGCATATATGTTCATACGTGTCTGATCACAAGCATTGGCTCCCTTCACATTCCACTTTTGCCTAGGGATCCCTTCACATGCCACACTTCACATTGTACTAGAGATTGTTTGCCGGTCTTAGGCTACAGGGACAGCTGAGTGCGCCACCGGCGTTGGCTTTCTCGGACACTGGAAGTTCATTGTGCTTGTGCCTATGTTGTGCACATGCCTGGTGCTATTGTATGATGGTGTGTGAGCAGCTGCTGAGGGTTGTCTTGTGTTTGTATCTCTTTGTGCAGATGGTGCTGGTGCGTGGTCCTTTAGCAGCCGTCGGTTGGCATCTGTTTCTGCTCCTGGTAACAGCACCTCGGGCCCTGGTCTGAGACGCCGCAGCAGCTTGGAAGTGACCATGCCTTGGAGGGCCCAACTGGAGGGTGTTATTGCAGCAGCACAAGCTCACTCCAGCCCATTGCATAAGCAGGGGCAGCTAGCTGTGGAGGAGCATGGGGAGGTGGTTGATCATATGGAGGGTGTTTTGATGACTGGGGAAAGCGATCAGGAGGAGTCAAGTGAGGAGGGGATGGACCAGTATGATTTGGAGGAGAGGGGGAGGATGTGGAGTGGAACCAGTGTGGAGAATGATGTTGGTGGGGATGGGGAGGGAGCGTCAAACGGTGTGCAGCAGTGGCAGCAGCAGCCATCTCGGCTATCTGGAGGCGAAAGGGGGAGTGGCTCAGCAAGAGGTCGCGGCTCTGGGTTTGGTTTCCAGAGGGCGAAGCAGCAGGAAGTGCTGAGTGCATTTGGTGGAGATGATGGGGTAGTGCGGGGGAACTCTGGAATGCCTTACAAGCTGGGGCAGCAGCATCAGCAGTACCAGCAGCAGCAGGAAGAGCAGCAGCAGCAGCGGTTGGTGGCCAGCGCCTCAGACCGAAGCAGCATGGAAAGCTCAAGCAGCAGCAAGCAGCGGGATGGGCGGCTATCATCTGACATGCGTAACTCGAGCGAGGGGCCTCGGCGTGTCAGCAACAGCTCAACAGGCTCTGGCCCCCGCCTTGGCAGTGCTTACTACAGCAACAGCAGCTCTTCAGGTGGCGTTGCGTATGAGCTTTTTGTGCGGCTGAACCATGCGCGGCAGACGCTGGATTTTGCTAAACGCCAAGCAACGGCTTTTGCGGAGCTGAACCGTACGGAGATGCACATTTGGTCGGCCCTGGATATGCTGAATGGTTTGCGTGAGTACGAGGCTGCCTTGCTGAGTGGGATGGACACCCATGAGGAGCCGCTGGACCCGGACATGGGCCTGCAGGAGCATGCTTTGCAGGTGGGAGGCTGAGGGGACAGGAGAGCACATGGCCGCAGGGGGCATGTGGTATCATGTAAATGGGGTGCACGAGGATGGATGTATTGCAGGAACGAATGGCTGTTTTAGCGGGGAAAAGGGGTATGGATTTTCTTCATTTTTTAAGAGTTGGTTCCGAGCTAGTATCTTTTCTATCGTATGTGGGAAGGATATTCATCTGTGGAAGGGAAGATGCTGGGTCTTTAAAGTAACTTCCTGAAGGTATTGCTGCACTCTGCCCTCTGATCCTGCGAGTACACATTGTATGGTAGTCTGTCTCCATATGATCGATGCATTTCAGGTGCCAAGAGCAGTGTTTCTGGGTAAAGTTTGTGACAGGCACGAATTGGCATCAGTCTGTTAACATGCACAGATGCGAATATAGCTCCTGCCGGAACCTTCAAATGCAAATTCAGAAGGGGTGCGTACAGAACAAGGTTCCGGCAGGAGCTATATTCGCATCTGTGCATGTTAACAGACTGATGCCAATTCGTGCATCTGAAATTGCAGTATGTAAGCCTGTTTCTTGTGTGTCATAAAATCGTGCGTTTGTTCTTGATACTTTGCAGTTGCGCGAACCAGAAGTATTGGTGGTTCCTGCCTTCATACACCGGTGTAGACAGGAATATCTGAACAGGAGGTAGCTATGTGTCCGTTGCTATTCAGGCGTATGTTCACTATAATGTCCTGCATGATCCCAGTGTTTTGATGTGAACTGGGTGTTCACACTCTACCTGTCTGTGTGCTGCAGGTTGCCGAGCTGTGCAGGCTGACTTTCCCAGACAAGCCCTGGTTGCACCTGGTGGGCCTCATACATGGCCTGGGCAAATTGCTGGCACATGAGACCTTTGGGGGCCAGCCGCAGTGGGCAGTGGCAGGGGAGAGCTATCCACTGGGCTGCCGCTTTGCCCCACAGGTAATGGTTAGCGAGTAATGCTTGTGGGTGAGGGCTGACAGTGCTGGTAGTATTGACAAGGCAGAATGGGCCAGGGGATGTATGATAACGCCAGCCTCTTTCTTTGGAATGGGAGCTGTGCTTCTGCATGTGAGCCAGTGTGGCTGCAGGTGGAAGCAGCGGAGCACACTGCCTTAGGCATAAGCTTCAGGCCAAGGTATCTATGCCAGCAGCTACCTGGCAGTATGGATCGTCGTGGCATCCCCCCAGTGTACACTGGAAGAAGCTGTTCCAGTATTGTACTGACTGTGTTTCATGCTTTAATGTGTGCAGATCGCCCACAGTGAGTACTTTAGTGCCAACCCTGATCGTCGGCGTCGTGCCTTCTCCACCCCCCTGGGCATCTACCAGCAGGGGTGCGGGCTGAAGAATGTGTTCATGAGCTGGGGGGCACCGGAGTACCTGTACATGATGCTGGTGCTGAACCAGGTCAACCTGCCAGAAGAGGCGCTGTTCATTATCAGGTAGGGGTACGTTAGGAAGTTTACCATTTGCACATCAATATTCTGGACCCTGCATCTCTTTTTGGGCTCTAGCCGGCCGGCTGAGCGGTGGATTAGCAGAAGTAGTGGTCTGGCGTTTCAATGTAGGGCGGCGGATTTCGGCACAGTGATGATAGGGTGCATGTGTCTTTTGTGTTGCACACTCCATGGGGTTGCGGGTTGTCAGGTTTTTTTGAGGATATGGAAGGATCTTCTGGGATGACACAACAAAGCCTTGGCTTTATAATGGGGCTCTAACATCAGTGTCACAGATTATTCTGCCTACAGAGATTATCTTGCCCTATCAAACTAAAACTATCTGTCGCTAGGCAATCCAGCATAGGCTCAGCTCGCCAGATGTTTCTGCATTCACCCCTATCTGTTGCTTTCTGACTGACTGACTGCTTGCCTCGCAATCACCGCCATGGCCACAGGTTCCAGAAGTTCTACTCCCTGCCCAGTGGTGCTTACCGGCATATGCTGTCCCCAGCAGACCAGGAGATGCTTCCACTGCTGGCCTTCTTCCAGAAGCTGTCTGTTTACAGGCGTGTGGAGATGCCCCCAGAGACGCTGCGTGGCGAGGCGCTGGTGGAGTATTACTCCCAGCTCATCAACCAGTACCTGGGGGAGGACAAGCTGTTCTGGTAGGGGGATAACCGGGGGCCCATATTGGGCTTCTTACTGGGCTGTGCTACTTGGGCTTCTTGCTGGCTTGTGCTCCTTGGGCTTCTTGCTGGGTTTATCACACAATGGGAAGAAATGATGGCTTAGGCTGTAAAGGCAGAGTGGCACAAGGTGGTCTGGCAGCAGATACGTGCTGTTTAGCGATATGTCTGGTGCGGGCGCGCTGTATCCGGTACAGGTGGTGCAGCAGTGTGGGGGTTTAGACTAGGAAGTGCTTAGCGGTCTACATGGCCTTGTACTATCTCAACTGAGGAGGTATGTAAGGAGGATGAATCATGGAGGAGAGCTTTAGTTACTTGTCCAATGGGTCTTTGTGATGAGGCCATTGAAAATAGGCTGGCCTGTCCTGTTTAGGGTTTAACCATGTTACAACATGAAGGCATGTTGCAGGCCATATCTATATTCAGGATAAGGGCTTGGGAGGTGATGAGATGGGTGGGTCACGTGGGTAGCTGAAGGTGGAAAATGTGAGAGATTAAAGGGGCTCTAGGTGTATTCTGCTCTCCTGTCCATGCTGACTATCTCAGCAGGCAATCGTTTACATCAGATGCTGCCTGCGGTGTGGGTATGTGTGACTCTTCTGGAGTGTGTTTCCACAAATACCTGGTTGCGGCTTGAGAGGGGTTGCTCGAGTGGACCAAAGAGTAAGAGGGGAGTTGACGAGTTGTATATAGCGGGCGGCCCCCCAAATATTTCATTGGTGGGGCCGCGAGGGAATGTGGTGTGCACTGAAGAGACCTGCTCTTGCAGTGAAATCAGCATGCCTTGGTTCTGTCATTTAAGCGGTGTCAGTTGTTGGAGTGGAGCTTGTTGCGGCGGGTCAAAGATGAGTGGGACTTTCACAACCGGTGCATAGATGTGCTGCTGTTTATACCCAGCAATGTGGCAGTACCAGGTTCTGGAACAGAATCTGAATCAGCAGGGGCCGTAATGATGAGAGAGGTTGTTGTGGAGAGCAAGAAGCAGTTCTCACACGCATGGATCACAACCATGTGAATAAACTGTCTTGTGGGGAACGAGCAAACGTTGGGAATTGTTATTCCAGCTTCCAGATGAGAAGTACACATATAATGCATTACAAGCAAACAAGTGTGGTGGAGAAGCTTTTGGAGAGTTAAAGGAGCAATGTTGGTGACAAAGGGAGTGGGGTGTTACTGGGGAGCCTGGCGTGCAGCTGGAGTGTGTCTACTGGTGTATCTCTTTCTGAGATGTTTCGACTGCTTCTGAGTGTACAGAGGGTCTCAGGAGAGGTTTGCTTGCTAGGTTGCCAGTGCAACTGCCGGAATGCAGGGGCCATGGGGATGCTGAGTTCTGCATCGCCCTGGAGAGCGTGGTGCAAGATGTATTTCATTCCCATCTAGCTGCATGGAGCTAAGAAATCATACTGGGATTGCAGTTTCGCCAGGTTTCATGGGATCTTGCTTGTGCAGCTGTTGCTCCCTGGGCTTTGCATAAGCTGATCATGTGCTTGATGTGAGCCGCTTAGGTGTTTAAGCTCGTGAGATGATGTTATTGTTGATGACATATCTTGTGGACGTGCAGGTTGCTGCCTGTAACGGACGATGGCTGCGACAGCAGGGCAGTAAGGGATTTTTGTATGTTTCTTGTCGATACAACCCAAGGAAGTGCTCTGGTCAGTGCTTGCACTGCGCCTTGCTTCATTGCATGCATGCAGTGAGTAGTGCCCTGAGGTGCTGGCTGTTCACATCAAGTCACCCAGTATCTTATTTCCATTGCTTCCCCTTTTGCGCCCTTTCTGGTATGAAATTGCACAACACGAAGCATACCCTAGCACCAGCTGTTGCCAAATGTTGAAAGACATCCAGTGTTGTTGAAGGTCTCTTCTTTACCGAGACCTGCAAGACAAAAGGGCTTGTGGGTTGTAGCTCTTGCCCATGTGCCGACGTATGTTGGCAGATGATGCCGGGATTGCTGCAGCCTAGTGCTGGCCATGTACGCTTCTACTCGACCAGCTTGCTGCTCTGCATCACAGAGTTTTTGTGTATTATCTTGGGGGCCTATATATCAATGATGCGTGATGAGGAATGTACGGTAGGTACTACACAAGATATTGAGCTGGTTGTGTAAGGGCATGTGTTGTTCTGGTTTTGCAAGGTCAGTGCAGCAACCATGTAGATTTGAACACCATGTGCTGCTGGTACATGGTACCGGTGTCACAGGGTTGTGTGCTGGTGCTCCTGGTAGACTGGAGTGCGCAGTTGCATCATTGTCCCTGATCTCTCTTTTCGGCTTGGTATTTAAGCGCTCAAGGGATCAGGGTGGTTATGAGCATGATTGAAGCATTTTCGTTTTGGGGATTCAGGCTGGTGTGGCTCTCTCTTGAGTTGCGCTGCTGCTGTTGCTGATGGCTTGTGTCCTGGGTTTTTGGGGCGCAGTGAAGCAGCACAATGGCTTAACAGGGGAGTGACAGGAAAGGTAGAAACCGCCTCAGCCCTTTTTCCTTCAACAGTTTTGTGATGTGCTCGTGGTGCATTTTACCATGGGCATGCAATGGGCATCGTTCGTTCTAGCCCAGCCATTTCTCTTTTGCTCAGCTTGTACCGCCCTTATTCTGGGGTTTGGGTGGATTTGGATATGGCTGTGGCTGTACCAGTTCCTTGTTTTTGAGGGGTGTGGAAGGATCGGGCTGGCGGGGCATGCATTATGTTCAGCACCAATGTAGAGAGTAAGTACTGGACAGCGTGTGATTTGAGCAGTAAGGGCCAAAAACATGTAACAGGGCCGGGTCTTGTGTGAAAGCAGCAGCTCTGGCATTTAGAGTTGATGCAAGAGACAGTGCATTTTGCACGCTACTGCTTCTGTGTGAGCTTCGGAGCAGTAAACTGTGTAGGAGTGAAAGCGGGCTTCTGTACAAGGGTCTATGCTTGGTGCTGAAGTGGGAGGGAGGGGCTTGTGAACGCTGTTGGTTGTATTTGCCCCAGGGGCTCAGAACTGACAGGGTTGGCTGCCCACAGAGAGTGTAGCTTCTGTATTATTGGGGGAATGTGCCTGTGATACCATTGCAAGGTTGATGCTGTTGCACACTGCATTTTTGTGTGGCAGCAGCAGCAGCATGGCAGTTGTGCTGTTTGAATAAGGATGTTCCCCTGCCAGCAAAGCAGCTGGCAGGGGAGGGACTCCATCGGCTCAGAGCTGCTTGTCGCCCACTTCAGGGACATGAGTAGCCAGCTAGGACACAGATCAATCCCTGATTATCTCACTTTTTGGCACCTGTTTTTTCTCCTTTTCCGACGGCGTTATCAAAGCATGTAGGTCTCAATTTTGCTTGAGCAGGCCAGTGCAAGCAGTAGCCTAGGGATTGGTTCAGGTATGAGAATGTCGGGGCTGGATGCAAGGTGGAGGTGAACGCGCTGCCACCCGAACAGCTCCGCTGCAATCATTGTCATGCTGCCTGGCACCTTCCAAGTTGGATCTGCAGTCAGGCAGCAACCCTACTGTGCAACAGACAAGTCGTGATACATTATACTGTGCAGTGTACTTTATTCGGAGGATCTCTTTGCATGGTATGATGTCTCGGCATGCAGGGCCTGGCGCAGGACCATGCTACGGTCAGATGCCTTTGTTCCTTTCAGTGTTTCTGGAAGCATTGCGCCTGTTGTCAACTTTATGATGTAGATCACTGCACAGCTTCCGGGCTGTCCAGCACCCGCATTTTTACAACGCCAAGCAGTTTGTTGTCAAAGTATGGGAGTCCGACTACCACCTTGTACATGTCGGCCTGAAACCAGCAGAGGTGTTTCTTTAGCTTATGGCCTTAGGGGTCACTGCAGTTGGCTGGGGCTTCTCATGATCACTTAACGGGTGGCTGGCCTGCATGCATTACAGGCAACTCCATCTGTATCGCTTATGCTGTGTAGGGGTACTGTTTGGTACGGGAGGCGCATTTAGGAAGTGCAGAATGTGGTAGACAGGGTCAAGGCTCTGGGTGCTTTAGACTGCCCAGGTGGCAGCGGGAACAGCTTGCTTGCTGTATTTTATGCAGACGGTGTGGTCATTGCAGAAGTGGGACTGCTTTCTGCATGCATTGCTGGCTATCGGACTTACGGGATGAGCAATGCAACAGGGTCGGTATGAATGAGTACATATTGGGTTTTGCACTTGTGTAGCCATGCCGTTTGCAAGCCTTAGCGCTCCACATGTGGTGTTGCATGTCCTCTACCCCGCATCTGCTTGATGTGTCATGTTCTTGTCGCATGCCACATCCCCCTCCTCGCCACATATCCTGATCTATCATCCCCTGTTAACCTCGGCGGATGGAGCAGGTGCCTTAGCGCTCCACATGTGGCGTCCGACCATCCCTGCTTGATGTGTCATGTGGCGTGTATGAGTAGCAGGTCTGCGCATGTGCCTTGAGCTTTGTTGCAGAATTGATATCGAGGTTGAGCATTGCAAAGGCAGCAAGCGAAAGCACCAACTCGCTGTTTTGGATCGCTCCCTTGCACAAGGGCCGGCATTGTGCGGTATGCTGCGTCTCTGTTGAAGCAGCAGAGAGTTTCCCAACTTACAGCATTTGAAGTGAGCCAACTTATCTTGTGTCTGAAAGATTCTTTCTGTGTAGGGTTTTGCAAGCAGTTAGTGGTACTTCCTGATGAGCTTGAGGGCATCTTATGAAGAGGCATTGTTTTCCGTGCATGAGGAATGTTCTTGGTCAAATATCTTGTAAGGAGGGCCCTCGGTGAGAGGCTACTTGACCTCAGTGCAGGTGCAGTTTTGAAGTATCCTTTGAAGTACAAAGTGTGAGGTGTCAGACATGTTGATTTGAAGTGTTTCTGATGTGGCATGGGTGTTTACCACCGGTGTTTAGCAGTGGTTGTGACAGTAAAGAATACAGGGTTGTGTGTTGCTTTGTTTTGCATGTCAGCTGTTGCTTGGCCATGACACAACAGAGAAGTACCTGCAGCTGCGGAAAAGAAGTTTTGAGTGACTGCAGTTTTGTCAGCACAATACTGGAGGGATTGAGACAGGCGTTGCAATATCTTTTGAGCCGATTAGTGTCAAATTCACGCGCGGGGTGAGGTTTTGTTGGTTGTACGCCCTGCTGCCCAGTACAGCACAAGAGTTTTGCAGTGCAGCTTTGGACACTCATGGGACCATCATTCAAGAGATGGTGTTACCTATTCTTGGGGCAATGTGTGTGTGTGTGTGTGGCTTTCTCTGGGGAATGCACGAGATCAGTTGTGGCTGGGTGTTGAAGGATTCAGAGCTTGCCATGTTGTGCAAGTAGTATAACATCCCATGCGTTTTTGGTTGAGAAGCGTCCCGGGTTGCTTTGTAGAGGATTCTTGAGCTCGCAAAGTGAACTGCCGTGCATGCATCATCGTCGTTGTGCTGGGATGCAGCCTAGCCGCGCTTTTATCCCTTTGCGGTTGCCACACCTTAAATGTTTGTTGTTGTTATCACACCAGAAGGAACAATTATCCGTAATCGTATGTTTGCTATGCTGTACGTGTCTGGGTCCTCTAGCATGGCAGAAGAGTCTTTGCTCTTTGCACCTACGGGCAGTGTCGTAAATCAAGTATAGTAACCATGATGCCGGGATGTATGAATGCTATTTGGTTGCTCGTAATGGCAATAAGGGATCATGCACTGGGTTGCGGGCCTGTTTGAGATCTCCAGCAAGAAAGCATACTACGAACCATGGTGGTGTGTGGAAGGCATCAGCAAGTGTCTTTGGCTGGGCCAGAGCGAGGAGAAATCATTGAAGTGTTGCTGTGGGCATGTGCATGTGACATCTGCAAGGGCTCGGTAGTAGATAGCAGTGACGCTAGGGTGGTGATCGGGTCAGCTGACTCTTTTCTGTTGACTTATTGGCTGGCCCTTAGGGCCGGACCTTAGCGGTCAAATTCCAACCGGAATTGCGGCAAATGGGCTTCGGTAACTTAGTCATTTTCCCGCCGGTTCGACTTCCAGATTCGTCTGCGATTCGGTGCAGCGCCCAGCAAATTTCGTTGCGTGGTTGCTGAGGCTCCGGGCACACATAATCGGCTGGCCCCAGGTGCGGCCTATGCATATGCAAAAATCCCGCTTCGCGAAGGGCTTGTTGGTCCCTACAGCGACGATGTTCCATGGCGCCAGGTCCAGAACGCCACCTGTTTCGTTTGGCCACCCCCAGGCCCATCTCCTCAAAGCGCACGTTCTGAGAGGTTTCCCAGCACATGTCACCCCCAATGATGCGCAAAGCCATGAAAGAAACGATGCTGTGGTCTTTCCGCCCAGGAGCAATGACAAACTGTGCTAAACTTGGTGATTCAGCAGCTCCAGCCACATCGCAGCTCCCTGCAGGCCTATGGCAAGCCCAATGCACGTGTTAGCCCTCATGATATAAGGGGCCGTGAAGAAAGTGGTACCGGAGACAGCCTGACGACGGACATGGCTGAACTGCGAAACAGCTGCGAAAGAGCGGGCTGTACGGCGACCAACGAGGTGGCAAACGGACGCTGTAGAGATGTGAATATCTGTTAGCTTCGCATTCTATGCACCTTGCGGCATGTTACCTCTCCAGCGCATGTCCACTCACGCAGCTTGCTTATCCGTGTCGCTGGGCATATCGTCCCTGAGTACTTGTACACCTGCAGCAATCATGCATATTCCACATGTGTCATACACCCATGTAAGCGTGCCACCTGCCATGCATGTGCTTTTGCCCTGCGTTCTAGCAGTCAGATGGCAGAACAGGCACGGTGCTGCAGAAGTCGCTTTAAAGTGGGGACTGCAGCAGACATCTTACAGTTGTCATCAGCAGCATTTCATGATATGCCATAGCAGAAACTGCCGTAGGTCCTGCACCTAGTAATCAACCTGTCATATAATGCAGCGAGATATTAGCGAGATGCATCCATGTGGAACAGAATACGGGTTGTCTCAAGCAGGCATGACAACCTAACGTATGCAGGGACATCAGGAGGTCCACCATTAGCTCAAAATAATCCTAATGGTACCAGCCTATTCACAGCGGACGATGGAGGGATCACACTCATCAGCGGCTAATAACTGCTACCGCACCTTGTCGGCTGGCCCTAGAATTTATGGGGCCACCAGGGAACTGGTGCTATTACTGCCGATGCACGTGAGACGAGATGAGATGGGATGGGATCAGAAACGATATACACAATTGATATGATGCTAGCCTTAGCTTTGGACTGCTGCTGCTGCCAACTAGCAAATCGCACTCTATTGCTGCAGTGAAAGGACACAGGTGGGGCAGGACGGGCTTCTGATGAAGATTTGTACATTGAGAGCTGTTCCAAGCATGCAATGCAGAACAATCCAGGGGCGAGGGCACAACCGGCTTCGCTGCTGCAAGCACATGCATGAACACTCCTGCTCACCGCTCGCTATGACAGCAGTGCTAGCACGATGGAAGGGCCACTGAGTATTGGGGATGGTGTTCAAATAGTAGTCCTGCATATCAAAGTAGGATGGCTCCTCTTTTGGCATCATGCCGTGTACCTAGTGCAGGAAGGATCGTCGATGGTGTCGAGTAGCGTGCTTGCAAGAAGGAACGCTTGGTACCTACAGCGAGGACTGTAGGTGTAGGTCATGTTTCTAGATGTGCCTCATACAACTCAGCCAGCTGTCGCGGAAAGGAGCTCGAGCAAGGCGTCTGTCCGTGAGCATGTAATATACCAGCAAGCAGCACCTGGCTACATCCTTGCAATGCTGTGTCGCGTTCTGTATGAACGGCCAACAAACTGTGGTACATTGCATGGGCAGCTGGCACTTGGCTTTGTTGCCACCGTCACGGAGACAAGCTTTCGGAGTACTGGACTGGGCTCCTGACAAAGCCCGGGGCACTGTACAGAAGAGCCTATGCACAGCCCGACGCACTTGCCAGGTTCGCACAATGGCACCCTTTTCTCAAATGAGTATTCGACTTCAGAATACATCGCGGACGTACCTCCCGTCATGCTCTCTGGGCCAGTCCTTACTGACAAGGACCTGGACCGCCTTTGACGTAGCTCGTTCTTCCATAGCCTTCTCACACGCGTAAGGTCCATCATTACTGCAGTCGATGCTACGAGGAGGCTGCACCTGCTTCATCTGAATGGCTTTTTACTTCTGAAGGGCCAACCAGAGCCGAACATCTTCGTTGCAGGCGCGCAGGGTCCGTCTTTGAAGCGCATTTTTCGACAGGCCGTACAACGCATCAGGCGGAACTGGACTATGCCTTTTGAGAGGCTCCTGAGCAAGACACGACGTCTCCTGAGCGCTCAAAGCACCGGCCGAGTCTGCGCGCTCGAAGAACCGTCGTTGTGGAAGTCGAAGAAGCGTTGGCCGCCGAACTCCCTGCAATAATTTGATATTACCGCTATTGTCTAGCCCTAAAGGGCCAGCCAATAATGCATCCATGAACTTCCAATGATGGTGTGCACTCTTCCTGAGCTGTTAAAACAGGCTCCAACTCACTACTCGTAGCAATCAATACTGTGCACCTGTGCTGCTCGTGATGAATGCATTTCATATGGCCTCCATTCATGTGCAGCTATGGTGTTGCTGCCGTGTGTCGAGTGCTATTAAACCAAGTACCAATTACCAAATGGCCCTGAAACTGTTCAAACCAGGGATCATGCCCTGCTTTTTCTAAGGGCCAGCCCTATAGGAGCGTAGCGCATTATTTTGTTCAAGATGCAATGTAAATGTTTGATGTGCTCTGTAAGTGTATGACGTGCTCTGTTCGTGTATGTCCCACTGAGCATTCTGGCACTCTACCAATTACCAAATGGCCCCGTCAAAGCGGGGCGCCGGTGGGGGCAGCGCCACCCACAAGGAGCCAACTTAGGCTCCAACGGCATACACAATTTCATGTCCAAGCTCAAACAATGGCTGCCACCAGCCCACCCTAAATCCCTTGCTAGCCAATGTATGTCCGGCCAGCCCATTTCGACTTGCCATGCGCTGACCAGTTGACCCAGTCAACTGCAAGCCAAGCAGTTTTATGCCTTGCTCAGGGCACTCTAACAGATGTTTTCTTCACTTACCAATTACCACTTACTAAATGGCCCCGTCAGAAGCAGGGCGCCGGTGGGGGCAGCGCCACCCACGCACAAGGAGCAAACTTAGGCTTCATGGTGTCAGGGACAATACTAGGCACAGGAGCTGCATGGGTGGGCTGCATCCATTAGGGTTCAGGGCTGACACTCACCATGTACCTCACACACACAATACTCAAGTACTAAGTGACGTCACCGAATTTTTCAGATTTCCCCACTTCCGCACTGGTTTCAGTGTGTTTCCTTCACATTTCTGTGACATTGAGTTGTCCCCCTGTGAAATGTTGGGACATTCCAAAGACAGATTTTGATAGACTGGTTTCAGTAAGGGTCCGTGGCCTTTTCGTAAACTCCCAAGACTGAGCTGAAACTCCCCGGAGACTCCGCGGACAGAATTTGTAAGACATGCTTGTGAGTCTCCTGAGCCTGAGCGTGGGCTTGCTACTGACGCCGCTGCACTCCCACACTGCTGACTTCCACGTTGCTGCAATAGCGTATGCTTGTTACTCCGGCCGCTCCACCCTGACATGAGCCTCCGCACATGCTTGTGAGTCTCCTGAGCCTGAGCGTGGGCTTGCTACTGACGCCGCTGCACTCCCACGCTACTGACTTCCACGTTGCTGCAATATGGGCCTGAGCGTAGGCTTGTGGCGCACCCTGCGACCTGGTCATAGGTCGTCCCCAAAGCTGCGCCCAAGTCATTTGCCGCGAAGGTCCTGCGCCCTGCGCCCTGGTCATAGGTCGTCCACAAAGCTGCGCCCAAGTCATTTGCCGCGAAGGTCCTGCGCCCTGGTCATAGGTCGTCCACAAAGCTGCGCCTTGGTCATAGGTCGTCCACAAAGCTGCGCCCAAGTCGTTTGCCGCGAAAGTCCTGCGCCCTGGTCATAGGTCGTCCAGAAAGCTGCGCCCAAGTCGTTTGCCGCGAAAGTCCTGCGCCCTGGTCATAGGTCGTCCACAAAGCTGCGCCCTGACCCCCGCGCTGCACTCAAACATCGCCGCTTAAATTCTCACGCACACTGCAGAGCTAACATCGCAACCATGCCTCGCAGTGCACGTCAATTGGCGTCTGAGAAGGCTTACCGTGCTCGGCCTGAGTACAACGCGCGAAGGAGGCAGCTGTTTCTTGTGGCCTACCGCGCCGATGAAACGTTTCGCGCCCAGATCCTTGCCCGCTCCAAGCGCTACTACGAGGCGCACAAGGAGGAGATCAGCGCCCACCGCGCGGCGCGACTTGCAGAGGCGAGGCAGCAGGAGGACGAGGAGTGGAGGGCCAAGCAGGCCGACGGCGTCGAAGTGCCGCGCCACATCCTAAAACGCTGGGAAAACGCAGCGCGTGAGAGTGAGGCCGCAATTTCTTCTCGTCCTGTAGATAATGGCGAAGCCGGGGGACATCGGGAACTTTGTGTGGAAGATGTTGCAGAAACTCACGCCGGCAAAGAAGCGGGATGCCATCGCGGGGGTTGAGGAGGCCGTGCGGCGTGTGCGGGAGAAGGCTGAGTCCAAATCGACGCGGAGAGCCAACCATGCTGCGGTGCGGCCCGAGCCCACCCCTGCTGGCCAGGGCGCTCAGAAGTACGTCGGCACAATCACCTTCAAGACAAAATTCAAGTACACTGACCGGAAGAAGGACTTTGATAAGGAGCTCGTGGTGGTGTGGGACAGCGACCACAAGCCGACAACGGCGGAGATCGAGCGGGAGTGGGACATGGAGCGGTCCCGCAACGATAGGGACAGCGCCGATGTAGACTACATCCAGCGCACAGACGATGCGCCCGTGGTTGTCGTCGACAAAGTGAACATGACGCCAGTGGCCGTCACCAAGCGACGAATGCGGGACCGAGCAGCCCCCGCCATCAGCGGCTTCCAATGGCACCGCAAGGGCGTCCCCGCCAACTACCCATGCCGCCCGGACAAG
The DNA here is from genome assembly GCA_963556185.1 of Pseudopediastrum boryanum. Taxonomy (NCBI): domain Eukaryota; kingdom Viridiplantae; phylum Chlorophyta; class Chlorophyceae; order Sphaeropleales; family Hydrodictyaceae; genus Pseudopediastrum; species Pseudopediastrum boryanum. The sequence continues at coordinate 3,985,835 of OY744503.1, forward strand.
TGCGTGTTCGACTTCCTGCGTGCATACCATGGCGGCGTGACAGGCTGCAAGGCGGTGTGCTTGAGCGACGACAACGTCGCCCTGGCCATGACCGGGACCCTCGGGACAAATGGCAGCGCCGACTATGTACGGCCCAGCAAGAGGGCGTTGGAGTCCCTACTGGCGGCGGCAAGCTCGGACCTTCGGTTTCAGATCAAGTATATCCAGGACTACGGCGCAAACGCGGAGGACCTCGCGCACTACTGCCGGTATGTGAACTGCAGCCTGGTGCAAGTGGACGAATGCGAGCAGATCGTGCACACCGTCCGCCCCGCCAGTGGGGACAAGTGCCTGCCGCCTGTCATCTTCCGAGCCAGCAACGCGCACATCTACCCCGTGACCGACCCCAAGATGCTGCAGAGTATCGCGCGCCGTCAGCCAAACACTGTGGGCGTGGTGATGAAAGGCCAAGGCAGGAGCGCCGACCCGGATGCCCCGCAGAAGGAGTGGAAGCACAAGCACGAGATCGTCTACGTGGAGGATGTGGAGGACACCCGGCGCTTCTTGTGTGACCTCATGCACAATGGCGGCCATCTCCCCCTTGCATACGGCGGCACCCTGACGGTGCCCCAGGAAGTTCACCCGCGGAGCATCGGTCTCTGTGAGGGGGCGGGCGACCGCACGGAGGTGAGGAGCGTCACCTACTGCTTGGATCCTGAGGACACCACCAAGTGGACCAGGTACGAGATCAACAGCCAGGCGGCGATTGCCAAACTCATCGCCGCAAGGGCGGGGATCGACGCTGAGCGGGTGAACTGTCTGGGCAAGGTGACGACGGCGCTCATGGAGAAGCACTGCCGCGGCCTGATCGAGTCCACGCCCAACCCCCTGCTTGCTCGGTGGTTCACCGCGCCCAATGCCCGCAACAGGGAGCCGCACGGTCTGCTCAGCCACGAGAAGACAGAGACTGCCCTGGTCAAGGACCTCCAGCGGGGCAGCGCCGTCTATGTCGATATGAATGCCGCGCACAGCATCTCCATGTACCTGCCGTCGGATGAGTGGGTGCTGTTCGGCCACAACGACTCGCCGGAGCGGTATGACGGCACCCCGGTGCAGGAGCTCACTACGGACAACCACAACGTGCTGCGGGGGGATGGTTTCTACACCCGCCGGCTGCTGCAGTTCGCCGCGGAGGACGGGGTGGACTTTGCCATCCGCTCCATGGCGGTGGCCAGCAGGAGCTTGCCCAAGGACCTGTTTCAGAAGCTGATGCAGGAGATCGTGGCGCACACGCATACCAAAGACCTCCCTGCCGGCGTCTCCGTCAATGACATGCGGCGAGCTCGAAAGAGGCTGCGTGTCTCTGCCTTTGGGATGCTGATGAAGACGATGCGGGTCGACTTCAGCCGGGCCGCCACAGTGAGCGCGGCTCACAAGGATGAGATATGGTCGCTTGCAGCGCGCAGCGATGTGTGGAGCGGCACCGAGTGGAAGACCATGGTGAACATGGAGCTGGATGGAGGCGCGACGCGGTTGTACGCCGTGAAGAGCCTGAAGGTCAAGCTGGAGCACAACGCCGCCATAGCCTTCCAGGTCCAAGACGAGAGCCACTTGCGCCTGCTGGAGATGTGCCGGCATTTCGGGGGGCGGCCACTGTACTACCGCACCGACGCCGCGGTCCTTCACCGCCCCACCACAAGGGATGCCCGCCCGGCGCCCGGGGATGTGATTGACCCCGCCAGCCTTCCGCAGATGAGCGAGGACGCCGACGTGCAGGCAGAGGCTGAGCAGGAGCTTGCGCGGTGGGGTGGCTACAAGCTCGAGGGGGTGCCAAAGATGTTCCGCGACCTGACCGACACCATGACGCCTGCGGCAGAGGTGCCTTTCGAGGCGCCTGCCTGGATCGACCACCCGGAGATCACGGACAGCGGGGACTACGAGGCCATTACCGAGCTCGCCATGGAGAACCGCGGGCAGTTCATCGCGGGGCCTTGGGGGACGGGGAAGTCGTACTGGGCGCGGATGTTCCTGGAGAAGCACCCGCGCTTCATTGCGGTGGCGCCCACTCATTTCGCCGCGACTAACCTGGATGGCATGACCATCGACGCGCTCGTTGGGCACAACGTCGCCAAGCACACCTTTGGCCGCACGGGCATTGCCCGGGACCTCGAGGGGGTGGACGGGATTGTGGTGGACGAAGTCAGCATGATTGGGGAGTGGCGCTTGCAGATGATCGCGTGCCTGAAGGCGATGAAGCCCGGCCTCATTGTGATTGCTATGGGCGACAATGAGCAACTGCCGCCTGTCAAGGATGAAGAGTTCCCATACTTCGAGCACCCGACGTGGAAGGCCGTCGTCGGGGGCCACCGCATCACCTTGACCAAGATCTACAGGAGCGACGCCCGTCTCAATGCAATCCACAAGCAGATGCTGGAGGAGGGGGACGCCTTCAAGCCAGATGCGCACTTCGACAAAAACTGGCAGCAGTGCCGTCGGAACTTGAGCTGGACCAACGACGTGGCGGACCACGTGAACGAATACTGGATGGAGAAGGAGAAGCCGGAGAGTGCGGTGAAGGTGCTGAGCGGGGGCGTCATTGAGACCATTGCGTGGCTGTACCCGGGGCTGCCGGTGGTGGCGAAGCTGACGGTCAAGCGGAAGGGGGCGGACACGAGGGGCCTGACGTTGCAGCAGGCCTACAAGGCAAAGCAGCTGATCTACAACATGCAGCGGGGCGTCGTGACCTCGGTGGACGCTGAGGGCGGCAAGTTTGCGGTCCATTTTCCCAAGGAGGGGCTGGACAAGGAGTGGAGCATCGAAGACTTCCACCCGCACTTCCGGCCAGGTTATTGCTCGACGACCCACAAGGCGCAAGGCGAGACCATCGATGAGCACACAGCTGTCTGGGAGTGGCAAAAGATGCCGCGCATGATGCTCAACACCGCGCTGTCGCGGAACACCCGCGCCGAGCACATCCACCTGGGCACGCTGCCGGCAGGATATCAGAGCAAGACGCGGAAGGCCACCATGGCGACGATTCAGACCAAGCTTGCGGGCTACAGGGCGAGCGACTTGGAGAAGGGGCGGCCGTTGTGCGACATCACGCCGACGCGGTGCTACCGCCTGCTTCAGGACGCTGATTCCCGCTGCCACCTTTGCACGGACGATATGCTGATGTTCGGATGGGGCGAGGACGCAGAGGGGCGGCAGTGGACGCTGGACCGCGTCAACTGGAGGACAGGTGGCCACACGTGGGACAACGTCAAGGTGGCGCACTTGTCCTGCAACCGGGAGCAAGGACGCATAGAGGCGGTCGCCGCAGCGCAGAAGTACGATCAATAATTCATGATGGCCAGCTCGTGCGGCGCCGGGGCGCGGGAGTGCTTGCGCTGCAGCGCGCGGGGGAGGGTCAGCGGGACCTGTGTGTAGTTGTGGTACAGTTCGCGGACTTGTGGGATGTTGGCATTGGTGAGGAGGACTTTGCATCCCCGGCGGGTAAGCTCCTCGACTGCTGCATGGACCCGCAGATGGTCTGATTCTGTGAAGTCTCCGGCGGAATATCGCGTGAACGTGCCGCCCATGTAAGGGGGGTCCAGGAACACAAAGTCCCCCGCCGCGGCGTCCTGCAGGACTTGCTCGAAGTCGCCGCAGGATGCACGGACGTCGTTGGCGGAGAAGTATGCTGCGGCACGGTCTATCTTTGCGGGGAAGTAGAAGCGCGTGTCTGCCTTGCCCCTGGTGGGTCCGAAGTATACCAGAGCTTTCCCTTGATCGTTTTCTGAGTACAAGCTGCAGAAGGACATGTGCATCAGGAAGACAAGCATCGCCGCGCGCTCGGTGTCAGGAGGGCGCTCGTTGTACTTTGCCTTCACCGCGTCAAAGTAGGCCTTTCCGCCCTCGCGCCCGTCTGCTGCCACCGCCGCAGTGTATTCCGCGGCCATGGCAGCCAGCATGTCCTTGAGTTCCTGCGCCTGGTGCTGGATCACGCGGTACAGCGCTGCCACCGCCGCGGTGGCGTCGTTGAGATGGACCCGCTTGCCGCTGAGGCCCAGGGCGAAAAACAGCGCCGCACTGCCAGCGAAGGGCTCGTGGTAGGCATTGAATTCCCGCGGCAGCAGGGGGATCAGCTGAGGGAGGAGGCGCTGCTTTGCGCCCACCCACTTGAGCAATCTCATGACTACACTGGCGGAGCAGGAAAAGTATTGAGGTGTGCGCAGTCTCCATACAGGCGCACCGCGGCGTCGTTGAAGGCTGCGGCGGCCTCCTCCTGCGTGGCGAAGCGGCCCAGGGAGTAGCAGACATGGTCCTTCCAGATGCTTGCAATCCATGGTCTCTCGGACGTTCGGAGAGCAATGTGTGTTGTGACGCCGCGGTAGCGGGATAGGCATCCACGGCGCTTCCTGGAATTGTGTGACTGCAGGCCGCGGCTGGCCCAGCGGAGGTTGGAGAGGCAGTTGTTGAGCTGATTCCCGTCTATGTGGTCCACTGTGTGAGAAGTTTGTGGGTCTGAGTTGTGTAAGAACGCTTGCGCCATCAGGCGGTGGACTGTTCGGTACACCGCCCTGCATTCCGGCAGGCATAGCAGCACGTGCTCGTATCCGCGGGTCCCCACCCGCACCTTCAGCGTGAGCGCGGTGCGGGCGTTTCTCACCCGCCCTTGGCTGGAGACCAGATAGCGCTCATGGATGTTAGGGGCGATGGCCCACAATTCTCGACTCCGGTTCATTTGACGTGGACACCAACAATCATTCGCGCGGATGTGGCGCGCAGCCGACCAATATAGACGCCGCCAGTTGAAAGGCGCCGCATCAATGTACAGCAGCATGCACCCACGAGACAGACAGTCGCTGCAGGACGGGGACATCCTGGTGCCTGCCTGGGCAGCATACACGGATGGGCGGGATCACATGTACGTGCTTGTGAAGTGTCCGCGCTGCCGCCGCAGTCACGAGAGGGCCTGGCGAGAGCACTTCGGGCTCTGGGGTTGTTTCCGCGTGCGGGAGGAGTGCGGGACGCCGCTGGTCGTGCAAGTCCTCTCAAGCACGCCGGTCTTCCATTCGCTCAAGGCGCTGATGGCCTGGGCGGAGGGTCTCCCAAGCGGATCCGCTTGCTCGAATAGCGAAGCTATGAGAGATTCTCAGCCCTCAAAGCAGCGGTCCAACCCATCCGGGTTGGCCGCGGGGGCGAGGTCGGAAGCTTTGCTTCCTCGAGCAAGCTCCGCTTGCGAGACGGAAAGTCGGGCCCCCATTAATAGGGACACAACCCATGGCGTACGCTCTGAGCAGCGGCTTCCAAGACGAGCTGGAAGACGTGGTGACGATGGACTCCGGGCGCCTGGGCATTCTGACAGAGCTCCCGCAGAGCGCCCTGCACATAACGGGCGAGACGCGGATTGACGGGGACGTCGCCATCAACCAGGGCTCTCTCAGCCTCGGCGGGTATGAGGCGCTGGTGCCCTCCGTCAGTATGGTGGGGGCGGGACTGCAGGCGGCGCTGGACTCCCGCTACGTGCGCACTGCTACCATTGCCGCCTCCAGTAACATAGCCGACGCCGCCTTCAGCAACCTGCAGGTGTGGCACAACACCTGGCTGGGCGGCACTAACCAAGGATACATTGGCAACAAAGCGGGTACTCAGACAGTCTGCTTGTCTTTGGCGCAAGGCAGCAATATGTTGTGGGCTGCCTCCAATTACCCGACGTATGGCATAGGCTGCGCCTCCACAGGCATCGTGGGGGTCAGGGGATACTACGGCATTCGGATGGGGGCAGGCACTATGACCAACATCACCATAGCAAGCCCCAATGGCTACGTCGGGGTGCAGACGACTACTCCCAGCTTTCCACTGGACGTGGCGGGGGCAACTTGTGTGCGCGGCGGCCTTACCTTGTCAAATAGCACTGGCGGCGTGCTGATCTCTCAGAACAATAGCTGCCTGGGCGTTGGCACCAGCAGGCCCCAGCACGCGCTGGACGTCGCGGGGAACATGAGGGCAAGCGGCGACGTGTACGGGAACATTGTGGCGGCCAACACATTAGCGGCGAGCACAACCATCCAATGCGTCCCACCAGGAAAAGTGCTTACCCAAGACTTGATATTCAGCGGCAATGTGCAGTGCAGCACCTACAGCAACTCACAATGGCTCTACGGAAGCAACAACACGGTGATAGACAGCAATGGCCTGATTCCTTGGGGCCGCATCAAGGGAATACCGGCGTCGCTGTGCAACTCCAGTGACACCGCCCTGGGGGCTGCGGGCGTGACCATTGGCTCTCTCGGGCTTGTCATGGCGGGCTACAGCATCCTGATTCAGAAGGGCATGATCATGCCAGACCTCAACATCCAGCTGAGCGATGAGGCCACACCCGACGGCCAAACACAGGCCGACGTCAAGGTAGGCTGGGACTTTCGCCTGAGCCACAGACCGCTGGCCACATGCCCGTACAGAGCCGACATCGGCGTGTATGGGGACCTCTATGTCAACCGGAACCGCCGATTGTACGCCCTGGATCAGGACCAATTCAGCTTGAATGAAAAAAGCAGCAGAGAGATCCCGGACGGCATCCCCGCAAGCAAGTACATAGAGGTCCTGAACTTTGGTAGTCAGGCGCTCTCCCTGAAGAGCGGTCTCTTCTCAGACGCCCTGCAAGTCGGTCCTTTCCTCTTCAAGGCTGACCGGCGTGGCAAGTGGTCCCTGTGGATGGGGGGTAAGATGCTGATAGACGACGACGGGAGCTGGTGCAACGGCACAGTGCGCTCGTTGGACACGCTGAATGCCCCCGCCGCGCAGGGTGGTCCCAAAAGCCCCTTGGACAAGGTGAAAGCGTTTACAAATATCCTCTTTGAATAGCGGCCCAACCTGCGGCCCAACCTGCAAGGTTGGCCGCGGGCCCGATCTCGGAAGCTCTGCTTCCTCGAGCAAGCTACGCTTGCGAGACAAATGTCGTGGCCCTGATTAGCGATGTCGTCGGCCTACTTCTCTGGCTCTGCCGCGGACCTCTCTTCTTCCTACCGCCTGTGCCAGAGCAACGCGGGGGCGGTCACCCTCTGCAACATCCCCGTGCGCGATGGCTACGTCCTGAGCTGGTCCGAGACCCGCGCCAATGCGGCGCCTGTGTCTCTCACTGCGGCGCTGCTGAATGATGGCGGGCAAGGGTACACCCTGGCATTCGCAAGCAACAACACCGCGGCGCTGAGCTACCAGGCGTCCAACACCATCCCGGCGGTGCCCCTGGTCAGCGGCCCTTGCACGCTGGGGCTCAGCAACGACGTCGCCTTCAGCATGGTGCTGCAGCGCGGGCGGGTCTCCTTGAACGGCCTGGAGATCCTGAGCTGCAGCAACCTCACCGACGTCGAGTGGGCCAGCGCCTCCCTTGCCATCAGCGGCGCCACCCTCAGCAACCGCGTCTCCCTTTGCAACGTTGATGGCCTGCCGCTCTACACCATTGAGCCGCCCCTGCTCGCCCGCGGTGGCATCATCACGCCCTACATCAAGGGCCGCCTGGACTGGGGCGACCTCAGCAACGTCCCCGCCCTTGCCCCGCTTGCCCTTGGGACGTGGGGCAGTAATACGGCTGTGGCAGCCAGTAATACGGCGGTGGCAGCCAGCAACGCGGCTGTGGCAGCCAGCAATGCAGTGCAAGCAGCTCAGGGCGTGGCGGGGTGGGGCAGCAACGCGGCGGCCTGGTCCTCAAACCTGGCGGTCTGGGGTAGCAATGGGGTAGTGACAGCTCAGGGCGTGGCGGCGTGGTCCAGCAACGTGGCTGTGGCAGCCAGCAATGCAGCGCAAGCAGCCCGGGGCGTGGCGGTGGCAGCCAGTAATACTGCGGTGGCAGCCAGTAATACTGCGGTGGCAGCCAGTAATACGGCGGTCGCGGCCAGTAATACGGCGCTCGCGGCCCAGGGCGTGGCGGCGTGGTCCTCAAATTTGGCGGTCTGGGGTAGCAATCAAGGCGGCTTCTACAGGGACGCTGGGAACATGAATGCCGGGACGCTGGCCGTGGCGCGGGGGGGCACAGGGGTGGGCACGTTGGCGAGTGGTAGGCTCCTGGTGGGCAACGGCACGGGCGCGGTCCTGCAGCCCACAGACTTGCAGTGGGACGGGACGTGGCTGGGGATTGGAAGCGCGCCCGCATACAAGCTGGATGTGGCTGGGCTCGGTCGCATGCAAACGGACCTGATCACGGCGACCTCGCGGACGTTGCATGCAGATCGGCCTTTTGGAAGTACCACAACGAACCGGCGGTACGGCCTCATTGCTACCGTGGGAGGAAACAACGGCCTGGTGCGCATCTGTGGCATCTGCGGGGGACATGAGTCCGCCAACACCGACCAGGGCAAAGCCACGCTGGACGTGGTGATAGACGGGCGGAATAGCACCATACGGGGGTCGGTGAGCGCCCACAACTCCGGGTGGCCAGGAATTGTAGTTTACAGAGCCAACACGAGTGGGGACATGAGCGTGTACCTGACGGGAGGGAACTATTTCAGATACTCTTTCCAGCTGTGGGCGGCGGACAATGCCTCCACGTTTCCGGACACTGTCTCGTGGTCAACAGATGCCGCATGGACGGCGCCGGGCGGCTCCACTCTCTGGTTGGATACCGTGACCCACTTGCCCAAGACGTGCCTGGACTGCGGCTTCTACATGGATAGCGCGGTCATTGCCGCCCCCGTCATCGGCGCTTGTACGCTGTCCAACGGGTTCGTGGGCATTGGCACCGCCACGCCGAGCTCCAGGTTGCAGGTGCAAGGCGACTTGAGAGCGGCTGGTCTGATTTTTGAGAGCAATGCCCTTCTATCAACCAGGTATGCACCAAGCAACCATGTGCATGCAGCGTCGGCGGTGACGGGGCTGGCAACGGTGGCCACCACGGGCAGCTATGCAAGTCTCCTGAACGTCCCCGCCACCTTTGCTCCCACGGCGCACACCCATACCATGGCCGACCTGGGGGCAAGCATGGTCAAGCTTGGGGACATGGGCTTCACCGGCCTGGCGGGCTGGTGTCACGCCAGCGCAGCAAACACGCTGACCGACTATGCCTTCCTCCAGGAGCTGGGGGCGGCCAAGACTACGTACATGAACGCCCCGCTGGGGGGCCGCCTGAAGTTCCGGGTCAACAACGTGGACCAAATTGAAGTCGCGCCAGGCTATGGCGCCACAAGGAGCTCACTGAATTGGCCAGTGACGGACCCAGGCCGGATGATCCAGTGTTGGTATGGCGCCGGCGATTGCTACGGCGTCGGGCAATTCGCTGGCGGGACAATGAGAGCCTTCATGAGCAGCGTGGCTGCCGCGACTTTCAACGTCAGCAAATGCGCGGCGGGATTGGACAATTCGTACGTAGACCTGCTCACGGTTGACACCAACAGCAAAATGACCATCAAAGGTTCATCGGCGGGGGCAAGCGGCCTCTACTGGAACTACGGAGGCAGCAAAATATATGATAATGGCCACCTGCGTCTCGACACCGACAACAACCTTCAGTTTGACATCGGCGGGGCCTCTGTGGGCGAATTCACATCCAGAGGCATACGATTGATGCCAGGCAAAAACATATGCATGGCATGCGATGGGACCGCCGCACCCTACTGGGAGTGGGAGCTGGCTACCGGAATAGATGGAACAGACCACCTGGGCAACTTTTGGTGGACAATTTATTGGCCGGATGGAGTCACGCCGACGTCCCAATCGGGAGAGACAGTCGCCTACCTTGATGACAACAGCCTGGACACCCGCCGCCTGAATTTCACGGGCTGTCACCGCTGTGTGGCGGAGAAGGGGCTGAAAACCGTCCAAGACATCCTGGATGCCACCGGACTGGTGGTGATCGCCACTGGCAGGTACTGTTCCCTCCTGGAAGAGACAGTGAAGCCCCGGCAGATCGACAACATCACCGTGGACGAGGCGCTGCCTACGATCGAGCTGTGCACGAAGCGGCGGGACAAGCGTGTATTCGGCGTGGTGTCCGCGCCCGACAACCTCATCGAGGCCGAGGTGAGCAGGGGGGAGGACGGCAAGCCCGCCCGCAAGCTGGGGGGGAAGAAGAGGCGGGTCTTCAAGCAAGGAGCCTTTGCGACGTGCGCGCCCTACGACACCGACCGCGTGGAGATCAATAGCCTGGGGGAGGGCGCGGTGTGGGTGTGTGCCCGCGGCGGCGATTTTGAGAACGGCGACCTGATCACCACCTCCGACTTGGCGGGGTATGGGGAGCGCCAGGAGGAGCCATACGTGTGCGGGTGGACGCTGGGCAAGATCACATGCGACGTGGACTGGTCCCGCCGCAACCTGGACAAGGACTTCCAGACCCGCACCGTGGATGGCGCCCTTTGTGCCTTGGTGGGGTGTGTCTACTTGCTGTAGGGCTTCTTCTCTGACCTACCTGTAAATGCCTGAGAAGAAGTCGCGCAAACGCAAGGAGAAGAAGGGCAAGCGGGTTACCGTCAAGAAGCAAGTGAAGACGCGGGTGACCGTCAACGTCAAGCAATCAAGCGGTGGCGGGGGCGTCGTGGCAGCGCCCTACTGGCATCCCCCGCCCATCAGCAACTACGTCCCCACGACGACGCCGCTCATGAGCGCTGTGACCAGCCCCCTCACGCCTGGAAACGTCGGGGAGACCAACCTGGCGAATCAAATGGCTGCCATGCAAAAGTCCATCGACTCCCTGGCTCAGGCCTTCCCTGCCGCAAAGGCGGCGCCCAGTACCGCGGAAGCAGGCACACAAGCATCCCCAAGCACCGCCGAAGCAGGCACACAAGCATCCCCAAGCAGCGCGGAAGCAGGCACACAATTCGAGGACCCGGACCCGGACCCCGGCTCGGATTCGGAAGCTTCAGCTTCCTCGAGCAAGCTACGCTTGCGAGACTCGATGCAGGCGGATGCGGGGGCGCAGACAGTCTCGGTCCCGCAGATAGACACCCCGCCAAGGGCGGATAACAGACGCCGTCGCCGCAGGGATGCACCTGACGCCAACCCGCGCCCTCACAAGCGCCGCCGCATCAGCGATGAAGAGCCCGTGGACACCATGTGGTGGGGGACCTGCCACCGCCACCACCGCCGAGACCGCCAGGCCCCAAACCACCAGGCTTCGCGCCTCCGCCTGGAAGGCGGGAAGCGCGCCCACTCCCTGTGGGCTTCGCCAGCGCGCCAGGGAGGGTGAGGGATGCCCGAAAGGCACAGGCCCATCAAAAGCGCGTCAGGAATGTGCTGGATACCGTGGCATACCGCAAAGACGTCCTGGCGGATCTGAAGGCGACGCCGTACCAAGAGCCACCGCGCCCGCGGCCTGCACCTGCCGCGCCAGTGGAGCCGCCCAAGGCGTGGAAGACCAAGCCAGCGCTCAAAATCAAGCTCAAGGGCTTCAAGGCGCCCGAGCTCCCTCCTGAAGTCAAAGCTTCCAAAAAGTCAAAGCGCATCGTGGGGAAACGAAGCAATAACAACTTTGTGATGGGCATCGTTTGACTGTCACCGCGGGCGAAAAATATGTCACCAACGATTATAGCCAAGTATGAGCGGCACATACCCCTATGTGTCCACGGGCTTCCCCCGCTCTCTGGCCTACTTTGCTCAGAGGCTATCAAACGTCTCCAGCAACACCCGCCAGCTGATCGCGCTTGGAAATGAAGCGGTGACCCCCAACGACACCTGGCTGCAGCACCCTGGAGCTGAAGCTCACCGGCTCAGGACCCTGCAGCTGAAGCTCACCGGCTGCAGCACCACCACCACCAACGCCAATGCTGCCACCAGCTTTGCTGTGTTCCCCAAGCACATCGAGACTCTCATTGACCAGATCACCGTCTCAGTGAACGGTCAAGTCATCTCACAAACGCCCAACCAATACGGCCAGATCTTCAAGCTGCTCGTTGACTACGGGTTCGGCAGGGACAAAGCACCCCTGAGGACGATCTCACAGAACCAAAGGATGTCAAACTATGCCTCGGAAGCAGAAGAATTGGCCAAGGCAAACCCAGCCAATCCTGGGTACATTAGCAACGCTAACTATATCGTCTCTAACTGGCTGGGCTTCCTGGGCAGCGCCGCACCCCCGCTGCTGTTTACAGGGGCCCTTGGGCAGGTACGTGTAGACATAAGATTCGCCCCCGCATCAGTCATGTATGCCGGTGGAGCGGCCGCACCAGCTCCCACATACAATGTCAGCAGGGCGTACATGACCGTGAGGACACTGGACCTCGATGGCCTGTACTACGACCTGCTCGCCAAGCGCATGGCAGACTCCCCTCTGGAAATCCCATTCACTTCATACATCGCCACCACTGGGAATGTGGGGTCTGTCAACCAGACCGTGCGCCTGAACGTCTCCAGCGGTTGTGTGGACATGGCGCTGGCAACCTTCCTGAGGAGCGACTACACCACCAACACTGGCGCCGTCGCCCTTGGAAACCTGGCCCCCAACGCCAGGACCTCATGGTACTTCCAGCGCGGCGCCGCAATGACCACCACCACATTCGCCACAGGACAGTACAGTGTCAATAACACATTGATCGCCTACCCACAGCCCCCCATTGATATCTTTGGCGAGGTCCTACACACACTGGGAGGCCTGGATAGTGTAGGAGGCCACGACCAGTACATGGGAGATATGGGCTCCTGGTTGAGCGACTTCTTTGTTCACCCTCTCTGCCTGAACGTCGGCCCCACAGAGAACGGAGACCGCCTGCTGTCCGGAACAGATGCTCGCGGGACCCAGCTGCAGATAGCCTACACATCCACAGGCACTGCTAACAACGTCATCCCATACCTGATCGTGGTCTGCAAGTCCGTGCTGAAGGTTTCTCCCGGCAGAAATATCATTGTCGAGGCATAGCGGAGCAACCTTACAGGTTGCCCGCGGGCCTGAAGCTCGGAAGCTCTGCTTCCTCGAGCAAGCTATGCTTGCGAGACTTTGTCGCGCCCAGGCTTTCTTCTTCGGTCTCAATATACCAGTGATGCCCGCGCAAACCCTTGCGCACCATCAGCTGCAGCACGGCCCCCCGCCGCAGCCGCCTGTGAATATGTTCACTGCCAATGGACCTACAAAGCAGCGCTTCAACGACCAGGAGACTGATACCCGTGGCTGGACCAACCTCCGCAGCAAGGCGAGCTTCCAGGCCTTTGGGGCGTCGTTCACACAGCCTGACCCCACCAGGTCCCGCTACGGCAAGGTGTACCAGGTCCCCAACAACTACCTGGGCGTCGGTATCATCACGCCGCCCTTCCCAGGAGGGCGGGAGGCTGCAGTGCCCCGCTATGCTCCAGCGCCTGTGCCGGCACAGTACCACCTGCACAACTCCCTGCCACCGAAACAATATCTCCAGATTGGGTAAATGGCGCCAAGGAAAGCTGATCCTGAGCCTCCTGTAGAGTCTGAGACATCAGAGACGTCAGAGTCGTCGTCAGAGGAGGACGCCCCCGCGGTGGTGCCAAGAAAGAAGGTCCCTCTCAATGAGGCACGGCTGGAGCAGCTGCGGCAGGCAAGGGAGAAGGCGGCGGAGGCCAGGAAGCGCATTGGCGACGTCAAGCGCGCTGAGAAGGCCCTGAAAGAGCGGGAGCTGCAAGCACGTATTGAGCGGGTGCAGGCGATGGAGAAACAGCTTCTGAAAAAGACCCCGCCCATTCCCATCAAAAAGCGTAAGCACGCACCGCCCCCGCCCTCCAGTAGCAGCGAAAGCGAATCAGAGTCTGAAAGTACTCGCAAGCCCCGGCTTGCTCGAGGAAGCTACGCTTCCGAGAGCAGCAGTGAAGAGGAACGTCGCCCGCGCAAGTCCAAGCACTCCCGGCGGGTCCGCAGCCTGCCCCAGAGGGCCGCACCCGCCGTTGATGCCCACAAGCAGCAGGTGCACGCCCTGGCATACGGCAGCCTATTCCCGGGCGCAGGAAACAATCCTTACATTTGAGCGGAGCAACGCCCGCGGGGCGACTATTGTCGCAACCCCATTAATGGAAACTACGCCGGTGAACATACACGTCCCTGAGCTGAAGATCAAGTACCCCAAGCGGCGCCCCGCCCCGCCCGGGATGCCTTCCCTCTACAACCTGGGCATGATCTGTGGCTCCCGCGGCAGTGGCAAGACGACTGTGATGGTGCGGATGTTGAAGGCATACGACGCGGCCAATTCATTTGACCACCTGTGGCTCTGGGCGCCCTGCTTCCACAGCGACCCCAAGTACAAGCTCCTTGAGCGCGGCACGCACTTCAAGCTCCACCTGTATGACCGGGACTTTTCCATCGCGGAATTCAAGGGCGCACTGGAGCTGATTGAGCAGAAAAACCAGGATTATGAGGAGCACCAGGAGCACCAAAAACTGTGGAAGAAGTTCCTCAGACACAAGGATCCGCTGAAGCTGAAGGATGAGGAAGTTCTGAAGCTGGACAAGCTCGGGTGGCAGCCCCCTCACCCCACAAAGTTCACACTGGGTAGACCGACCAACCTGATGAGAGAGAGAGAGCTACGCAAGGAGGGGCGTGAGGTGCCCTCCCGCGTAAGATTAAGGGAGGGGCCCATTGGTGTAAGGATTACACTGGGCCAGCCTACCATAGGATAGTTACATCCGTGGGTGGGCTTCCGCCCACCCGCCTTTGTTAGCTTACTTTCTTGTAGTTCCTCCTGTGCCATTGAGGCTCTTTGGGCTTTTCCAGTTTTCTTTTTGTTGTGTATATGCTGTGTAAGGACTTAACTGCTGCAGTATGTACTTCTGAAATGCATTGCTTTAGAGCTTGCCCTTTGATACCGAGGGCTTGAAGATTCATGGTGGTACTGTTGTATATGGTGCCTGCAACTCCGACAAGCAAGGGATAGTACCATACTTTGGCAGTGGGGTCTATGTCTTTGATTTTGTCAATGAGTACTTGGTGTTGATAATCAGCTTTGCTTTGCTGGCCTGTTGGGTCTGAATCCCTGCAGATCTTGACCTCTATTATCCAGTACTCTGCTGGGTTGTTTCCATTCTTGGGTTTGTATAGCATACCATCAGGGCGCTTGTCGGTGGTGCCTTGTGCTTGTTGCACTGCCTCCTTTAGTCCCCTTGGAAGGAGCTCCCACGGGATGTTTCTAGACTGGTGGGCCATGATGCCGTCTTCTGCACAGTTTTCAGTTGATCCAAGGTCCATTTGAATGACAAATGCTCCTTTGCGTCCCCTTAACACTCTTGTCATGATTAGTCGGCCGACCTTGTTATGCCTGTTGATGTACATTCTTTTCAAAGCTGGGCATCTTGAGGCTGTGTGGTGTCCGCCATCCTCGTCACCGCACAGGAGACATTTGCTACTAGGTGCATGTCCACACCTATAGGCCATTTTCCTTGTCCACATGGTCCCGTACCGGTAGCGCAAAGCGGTTTTACGTTCTGCATACTTGATTTTTCCCGAGGTCATGTACTCGTTGCTAGCAGGCAGGTCCAGTCTTTCCTCAATCCTTTTAAAAGCCTCGAAATAACAGGTAGCTCTGTTTGCCATCCCAAAGCGACTCTTTTGGTGGCAGTAATGACGTACCGAGTCGTGAAGGTCTGTCAAAGGGTTCACCCGCTTGAAACGGTCAATTAACGTGCGCTGCCCATTATTGGTCCGTGACCAACGATTGTTCCATTGGGTCTTGTGCGGCCAATATTGGGTCAACCTGTTGTTACTAGGACTCTCGTACTTCTCACATTCCTCATAGTCGGAGGTGTCCCCTGTCGCAGCCGCCTTAGCGATTGCGTCCGCTCTTTCATTACCGATAATTGAAGCATGGCCCTTGACCTTGTGAAGGGTTGTCCTCAGTCCCCTGTTGACGATCTCGGTTACTATCTCTTTAATTAGCTCACAGTGCTGGTGATTTAGGAGATCTTGTGGGCGTCTCAGCATCTTTTTGATTTGGTACATTGAGCTGAGGCTGTCGGTGGCTATCATGTGGGCTCCATGCCTCATCGCAGCAAGGATACCAACCAGTTCTGCTCTGTTTATGGTGTTCTGGGGATGGCTGTCGCCTGCAGGGACAATTGGAACCCCACGTTCATCGTCCTCATTGGCTGCTTGTGGGGGGAAGTACACTCCTGCCCCTATGCCTGGGGTATCACACTCTGCATCCATTGGTGATGTTTTGTGGCTTGTTTGCTTGTAGCTACCATCTGTGTAGGCATAGTTTTTCCAATTGTACCGGAGGGGTGGGGCTGTTGGTAGGGCAGTGGCTAATTGCGTTTCCAGGTCATCCAGTGTAGTGCTGGCGTCAACCATGGCTGGAGGGTCTTGACTGGTGGCTGAATCGTCCCGGAGGGACTCAGAGCCGTTTGTTTGTTTGGGGTAACCCATTTTGCTGAGCTGTTTTGGCGTCAGCAATGTTGGCTGATGAGATGTGCTGGGCGGGGCATTGCTGCTTGGGGGGTTGTAGTACATGCTGATGTCTTGTATCTCTTTGTCGTCCGGCAGGGACTGATTAATGGCATCCTGCAGCGTTTGCAGAAACCTGGTCATGTAGCCGCTCTCCCAGTAAGGGAGGTGGGCCTCAAAACCCTTTGCGTTGCCTGTGACAATGATATTTACGTCCCATCTAGGGTTTCCTGCATACATGTCGCCCCGTTCCCAAGTTGTGGGTTTCTGGAACCTGAAGTGTTTTCGGGGTATTTGTAGGAGATGCATGCAGTTTTCTGGGAAGTGTTGTAGCCATGCAAGGTAGGCAGTTCTGTTTGCATCGGACCAGGCAGGCAGGATATGTATGCCAAAGACAGGGGCTGTTGTGTTACGGGCCGCTGCTATGGCAGTAGCCATGTTCTTGTTCAGGTCTTCATCCTCATACTCTGGGTTGTGCACGCTTCCGCCGGTCCACCTATATCTGTAGCTATCCCATTTCGCCCCAAAGATTTGGTCCCTTTTGTGGGCGCTCCAGTACATCGTAAATGTTGGGTTGTAATTGAGTGGGCTTGCGAATCTCTCTTTTGTTATGTCTGTGAGCTGCCTGAGAGCCTCATACACCTCAGGGGGAGTGGCCCAGTGGTTCTTTATTTGGACCTTCCTAATGGCTTTGTGATCTTTGATCTGTGCTCCATCTCTGTACCTGCACATGAGGGCATACAGTTCTTGGGGAAAGGTACCTGCCTTCAACTTCCGCATAACATTTGGTTTGTGGCGAGTGCTGTGGCAGTACTGTTGGTACAGTATTGCTGTCCTTTCAGGGGTGAGGGTGTAGCGACATTTGCCATCTGGTGTGTATATGCAGGCGAGCGTTTTTATCCACATTTGTCCATCTATGCACATCTCTACCTCTCTAATAAAGACTTCGTGTCTTCCTGTGGGGTGGATATCAGCATGGGGGTTCATTGGTGATGTGTCCATGTCGAAAAGGTTGCTGTACTGCTGTCCAATGTTGATGTTGTATCTTTGAGGGTGATCGGGGTAGTAGTCGCCTTGTTGCTGCAGTGCCGATAACCCTTGCTGAGCTTGAGCCAGCTCGCCAAGTGCAGGAGTTGCCGGGGACCGGTCATTTGCTGCTGCTGCCTGTTGCAACCGGTAAGCAGCAATCATCTCAGCAACAACTGGATTATGTGCGATGAGGTCACTCTCACTTTCTCGACTGGGCTTCCAATGGACGTTGTAGTGCCTTATATCAAGAGGGAGGCCTTTAGTGGCATACTGATCCCTGTTACATTCAATGCAGGTCCAGCCTGTCGTGACATCCTCTTCCAATATGTCCCCTGCAGGGCGATGGGTTAGCGGGATACGCCAAGTGCAGGAGTTGCCGGGGACCGGTCATTTGCTGCTGCTGCCTGTTGCAACCGGTAAGCAGCAATCATCTCAGCAACAACTGGATTATGTGCGATGAGGTCACTCTCACTTTCTCGACTGGGCTTCCAATGGACGTTGTAGTGCCTTATATCAAGAGGGAGGCCTTTAGTGGCATACTGATCCCTGTTACATTCAATGCAGGTCCAGCCTGTCGTGACATCCTCTTCCAATATGTCCCCTGCAGGGCGATGGGTTAGCGGGAGACAATCAATATGATATCGTCTGCTACATATGCTGCAATGTGCTAGGGTTGTACGTGCAGGGATTTGTCGTGCTGGCAGGTGGGCGTTAGGACAGCAGCATTCAGTCGGGAGGTTTGGTGTGTTGCAGACTTCATGATGGGTCATTGGCTGTAGAGCGTGCTCTGGAGCATCATCAATGTGATAGCCCTTTTGCTTAGCCAGTTCCACCACCCATCCTTGCATAACTGTTGGGGCCCATCGCACAATGACCTGGTTCTGTGTTGCTACTTTCTTTCTCTTTTGCCCTCGTCCGGTGTGGCGTGCCGCCACTGCCAGACCTTCTATACCTTCTACTTGATCCTGCCCTTCTGCAAAGTTGTTATATAATTGCTCTCGCATATCTTTGAAGGGCTGTCTTTTCTCATTCTTGATTCGCTGGTAGACGTGATAGCCTGTTTCTATTCGGTACACCAGTGGGGCTGTGATGTCTGTTGCAGTCTGGCGCACACTGCTGCTTTTAGTGTGGCCTCTTGGTGGTGCGCTGAGTGAGGACAGGTAAGCCTGAATTTCTGTCAGGGCTTGCTCTGTGCTTGGGGCATGTGTCTGTGCAGCCCACAATGCTGGGAGAGGTGCATTGCATATGTCTATGTCATCGATGAGGTTGTGGAACTTCAGCAGCCTTGCATACTCCGGATGGATTGTTGCACCATGTCCTGCTTGCACAGGTGGCCTGCTGCAGTAGGTTTCTTTTGTGATGCCTGGCGGGAGAGTGAGCATGTATGCAATACGTTTAAAAGCGGTCAGCGTCCTAACGGTGATATCCTTGTCCAGTTTCAACATGAGCTGTCGTGTTGTAAGGACAGTTCTACCTGTGGAAGACATAATGTCCTGAAGTCGGTGCATACCTACTTGTCTGAGTTGGTGAAGGTCAGCTAGGAGGAGGTCTGGTGGTTGGGGGCTTGCAAGTGCCTGCATCTTCTGCAGGTCTTGCAAGAGTGGGCTGGTATCGGGTAGTTCTGTTGGGCCAAGTCCCTGCTTTTTGAGCTCGACATCTATGCTTGCGCATGCAATCACCTGCCTCAGCCTCAGGCTGTGGTGTGTTAGGGCAGGGCGAGCCATTGCTGTCAGTTTGTCCAGGCAGCTGCCATCTGTCTACAGGCGTGTACGGCTGAGCTCTCCCACTGGTCCGGGGTCATTGAGAGCCTCTGTCAACCGCTGTATTTGTACAGTATTGTACTCTGCTAGTAGGGAGGGGCACCCTAGACCGCCTTTACTGACGTCTTCATGTGCTACTGCCGTGGCAGTACTGTTTGGAAGACCATATGCTTCTTTGGCTGCCCTACAGAGGGGGCTGTCTAACGCTTTGAGCTGAGCTTTGGTGTAAGGGGCCACACAGAATGCATACCGAATTTTTGTCCGTATGCATGTATTCAGGGTGCGCATCTTTTGGGAGGTTGTAGCGTATGAGTGCTTCATGATGTGACACATGTCTCGAATGGTATCCCTGGTCAGTTGATATTGGGCTGACCAGTCAAGGTGCATGGTGAATTGCAGGCCCAGGTAACGGAACGGTTTTCGTGGGTCGTGGAGTGTTGCAGGGGATCGTTGGACCTTCACATCAGTTAGGCTACGCCGGAGCTTCTCCAGATTAAAAGGGTCTTTGGCGTCAGCCCTATATCTGGCACCTGTGAGGAGGGTCTTTGTGTTGTTTATCTTTAGGTGTCCCCAGTCAGCATACAAGGTGACCTTGTCAGCTTGGCTGGTTAAATCCCCAATGCATGAACATATCAGGTTCAGGTCATCCGCATATGTGACATCTGGGATCTGCTGTTTCAGTTTGAAAAGCGTATCTCGGTTGTTGTATGCACCTGGGATGTATCCTCTGGCACCTACCCTTAGCCAGCGTAGCAGGGGCTCCAGATATAAAATGAACAGAAACGGTGAGAGGCTGTCACCTTGAATTGTCCCTCTGTCCATGGGCATTGGTTCGGTATTCCCGAATGGGGTTGTAAATGCTGTTGTTGCACCCGTGTACAGGTCTTTGACCACCTCTGTGGCATCTGTCGGGAAGCCCAGGTCATACATGATTTGCAGCAGCTTGTCATGGTCAATTGTGTCAAAAGCCTCGGAAAAGTCAACCATAAGGAGATAGATGTCTTTCCGGGTCAGTTTGGCATCCTCAAGCAAGAGGGTGAACAGCTCCAGCTGGTCCATGCAGGTTCGTTTGTTTCGGAACCCACCCTGGGTGTAGCTCAGAATGTTGTGTCTTTCGGCATAGTCAGCAAGGACCCATGTGATCATTCTGGTCCATAGTTTGTATATTGTCATCTCTAGGCCAATGCGTCTGTAGAATTGCAGTTTGAGGGGTGTGCCTTTGTTTTTGAACAGGAGCACTGTGGTGCTCTCTTTCCATGCTTTAGGGGTGTAGCCTGTTGCCCACATCAATTGGATGTAACCGTGTAGGAGGTCTTGTCCTTGGGGAGGCAGCATGTTCAGCATCTCATTTGTTATTTGGTCGGGTCCCGGGGCCTTGCCGCGAGCCAGGGATTTGAGGCAGGCCTGAAAAGCTTGCTGGTCCCTTATTTCATTGTGCAGCCATCGTCGTGGAGCAGCACCGCTAGTGATGGCTGTGTTCAGGTCAAAGGTATTTGGGGCGTTGGGTTGTAGCCAGGGATATGACCTTGCTTGCTCTGATGGGTGGTACAGTCCAGTTTTGCTACCGGCACCTGCTGCTGGCATCAGCTTGGGCGTATAATATGTTGTGATGGCTTCCAGGACTCCCTTTGGGTCTGTAACTACTGTGTCTTCTCCAGTTTTTATTGCCCTAAGCTGCATGCTGTTGCGCCCCTTGAATTGGCCAGTGATCATTTGGTTGCCTATCTTCTGCCTTTGGTCATACAGCGCCTGCCTTTTGGCAATGGCATTTTGCTTACGCTTTGTCTGGTGCTCACTGTCAATGACCCGTAGTTCCTTGCGGATTTTGGGTTTAATTTGTTTGAGAGAGGCTTTTAGGGGTTGAGGAGAGGTGCCACTGCGCTCAGCTGTTGTGTTCAGTGCTTCAAGTGCTTTACACACGTCTGCAGGCAGCTCTGTTTCCTCCACGTGTTCCTGTCTCAATGCTTGGACTACCTTCTTTCGTAACTTAATCAGGCCATCACGTTGGAGGGCCACAAGTCTGGGCCGATAGTGGTGCCCTGTTGGGTTGGTCATGGTGGTTGGACCTTCTGATAGCATGGTGTCCCGAGTCTGCAGCAGCAGGTCAGCCATCTGAGTGTTCAGCGCTTCCATAAGCTCCCTTTGGGCGGCGGGATCAGCTGCAGTTCCGAGACAGAGGGTCCGGAGGGGTTCCATGCTTGCGGGGTCTCCATTAGATAGGCGCTCCCAGTGTGGGTACACGTCGTTGAGCAGTAAGTGTTGGACTTGGTCATTCAGCTGGTGGTATGCTAGACCATGCCTTTCTTCCACGATAATCTTGAGGCCATCCCTCTCCTCCTTTGTGAGTTTCTTCAGTCGTTTCAGTTTTTCAAGGGTTGCTTTCTCGGCACTGTCAGTTGTGATTGGTGGGGGTGGGAGCATGTTGAGCTTGTGGTAGGGAACACAGACCTCCAAGAGATCATGATCTGTGCCTTTGCCGGTCATATCCCATATATGTGTGACTGCAGAGGCTGGAAGGGCTTCATTGTTTGTGAACATGTCATCAATCCGGCTTGCCAGCTGTTCAGCTGATCCCTTTCTCCATGTGTATTTCCTGGGGTGACCAGCCTGGACAGGGTCCAGCGTATAGAGTTTTGTTTCCTTGATCTGTGTTTGGTGAGCGTTGTCCATTGGGTTGGTATTGCCACTTGCTCTATCCATATTGTTCAGTGTTGCATTGAAATCTCCTGCAAATATTATGTTGTGGCGACCTTCCTCTTTGTCATTGGCTTTTTCTGTCAGTGCTTTCATTCTCCTGTAGATTTGGGATCTGACAATCTTGTCTGAGGGATGGCTGGTAGGCATGTATACCCCAACGACTGTTAACGGTGTAGAGACCTCCATGCGAAGCTGCACTGCTTTTATGTAACCACCAAGGTCCCCGGGGATGTCAATTGTTTCAACAGTTCCCAGGTCTGCAAAGCTCTTGTTGATTAGTAGGGTTACTCCTGCTCTAGGATTGTACTGGCATGCGCTGTGTCGTTGTACATACCCATGGCCACTGAGATGTTTGTATGCCTGGCTGCATGCTTTTCTTGTTAGTTTGGTTTCTGTCAGAACGAGCACATCAGGTTGGTGGTCTTGCAGCACATCAAGCACATCTTCAAGATTCGAGTACAGCCCCCTCACATTAAGAGTCATTACTTTCAGCGTGGGGATGGTAGCACTCTCTTTATTGGGAGTTTCCAATTGGGTCCCTGTGCAGAGCCCCTGTACCTGTTGTGAGTGTATGGGTGGGTGCAATATCTCCTGAGTGTGCGCTGTGGGCTGTGCTTGCTTGTGGAAATAGTTTTGTATGTCTGGTATACTGGATGAGTTGTCATTAGTTTTGGCTGTCGTTGGTGCCTTGGTCTTTTTAGGCTTGTTGCGCTGCCCAGGCTCAGTTGGTGGGTTCTTATTCCGTTTCCTAAGGGTGGTCTGGGTGAGGCCCGACCGTTGGGCTTGATCCTGCTCTATAATAAGCAGATGCGGGGGGTCGCTTTGCTCTCTGACATGGGTGTGAGCTGCTCGTGCTTCCTCTCCTGCAAGTCTCTGTTGATGTGCCAGTAGTTCCTCATCTGTGAATTCACATGAGTCTAGCATTTGTTTTTCTGTGCTTTGTTTAATGATGTATAAAGTGCCATGGATATCCTTCCAGTCGGCCTCTGTCATTATTTTCACCTGGGCTGGATGCACAGCCTGGTCTAGGGAGTCAACAAGATACCAGTCTGGTGTAGGGCCTTTGTCAGTCCTTCCCTTCCTCACAACATGCCAGTGTCTGCCACTATCTTGCCCAGCGGATGGATTTGTTGTATAATTTACCATAAAAGCCTCAGCCTGGTGTAGCAGTTGTATTATTGCTTCGCTATAATTGCCCTTTTGCAGCTGTTCATGGCCAGAGACCACGTGCATCTCCAAGAATTCAGTTCCTTGGCAAGCCCTCCTGCACCAGAACCAATACAGGATGCGTTGTAGTGCAAGATCTGAGTAGTTGCCTTGTGTGGAATAGTGATCACCCTCCTGCCCTTCTTTATCCTCTCCTGCAGGCCAGGTCTCTTGAAGGTACTTGGTGACCTCTCGTGGAGTGGCAATGGCCTGTCCTACCATGGCTTCTAATGCATGCAGCCCGCAGTGACTGGCAATTTGACTGCACACTCTAATGTTTAATGCGGTTGCGAGCCTCCAGGGGCTATGAGGGTGGCGTGCCTCTGTTTGCTGTTGGGTCGTGGTAGGTTGTTTGTGGGTCTGGGAGGGCTGCAGGGCAGCCTGGGCTATGTGTGGTGCTATGTCACGCTGTGCAGGCTTGCGTTTGGGAAGCTGCTGAGATGTGCCTGCTCGGGCCTGTGCTATTCTCTGGGCCCGGGCGCGGGCTCGTTCTGTATCCTCATCAATCCATGCAGCAGCAGGGCGCTGAGTGGGGCCTGCTTTATGGAGCTCAATTCCTGCTAGGTCCACATAGTGCATGTGACTTCTGTTTGCCGGGGGCGGTGTATACCTACGTTTGTACAGAGTTAATCCAGTGGCGTTGTGGAGGTATGCGTCAGCCGCTATGGTTGTACTGATCGTGCCATTGAATGCTGCCCAGTCGGCATCAGTCAACTCCTTTATTCTGCGTGTTGTTACATAGGGGATCGAGTCCAGGCTGTACCATTTGCCGTTTATAGGGCTGCGTTTCCAGCATATGAAGTGGCCTGGTTTATGCAGGAACAATGCATTACATCCTTGCGGTGCCAGGGCGAGTATCTGTGCCTTTGCTGAGCTAGTACTGGCAGAGTGCTGTGGGTGGTTTTGAGGGTTCCTTAGGACAAGAAGGGTCAAGTCTATAGTTGTTGTGTAGTATAGGAGCTTGTTGATAGCCTCCCATCTGAACCAGCCGTCGGCATTGCAGTCAGGCCTATCGCTGTCGGCTGGTCTTGGGACTTGTGGATGTCGGAGTAGTGCTTGGGCTTCAGCTGGAGTGATGATTGTACCAACCTGATGATCTTTGACGACTGTGTGGGCAGTCGGGACCTCTACCGCGCTGATAGCAAGGGCACCGTGGCGCAGTTCACCATCAAGCACAGACACCACCACACAAGCATCTGGTTCATGTCACAGATCTTCTCAAACGCAGTGCCCAAACAGATCAAGAGCAATCTATCCTTTGTGATCCTGTTTGCTCAGAAAAACGAGAACATCCGCAAGCAAGCCAGTCTGGAGTTTTCAAGCCATGTGTCCGCTGAGGACTTTGCATCTATGTGGGCCGCTGCAACCGCTGATCTCAGAAGCTCCGCTTCTTCGAGCAAGCCCAGCTTGCGAGACACGCACGGGTTCTACTTTGTGGACTTTGAAAGTCCGCCAGAGATCAGGTACCGCATTGGCTTTGACCGCGCCTTCATCCGCCAGTGAAAATATCCAACCATCCTTCAGAGAGACATGCCCGCACTTTCAAAGACCCAACGCAAGGAGCTGGAGGAGGGCCTGACCGAGGCATACCCCCACCTGGAGCCGCAGCTCCTGGGCTACCTGATTGACGTCTACGAGCGTGACTCCCGCTGGCTCAACGACCGCATGCAGGCAGAGCTCCGCCAGGAAAAAAACAAGGTTTCTGAAACAAAAGTTTCTGAAACAAAATCTGCCCGCAAAGCAAATGAAGCGCCTGTTCCCACACCTTGATGTGGACACGGGGGATCAGAGGAAGTGGGTGGCTACCCCCGCCCGCAAGCTAACCAACTACCGCGCCATCCCCTACCGCCTGGTGCTCAGCAGCGCGTCAAAGACGTCGGGTACCGCACACGACGCCACCTTTGTGTTCAAGCACCAGCCCTGGGGCCTGGACCCCCTCATGGACCTCGCCCGCACTAAGTTCAAGCTGCGGGTGGAGAGCTTCACCGTCACGGGCGTCAAAAACGCCCCCGGGGATACAGACGTCGCCCTTGCAGTGCTCGTGAATGTGGATGGCCAGGGCTTCGACCAGACATTCACCTACGACGCCGTTAACCGCGGCATGACCGCCTGTGTATGCACCGCCACCGGCAACCAGCAAGCGCTCACCCTGGCGCACAACTGGGACGTCCCTGTCCGCACGCTGCCCGGGACAATGCTGCGGGTCTACCTGAGTGAAGTGGGAGCGCCCCGCACGCCTGGTGCCGCGCTGCTGGATGCTCTCACCTCCACATTCGAGTGGCACGCCGTGCTGGCTCTGACGCCTTGTGACGATGATGTCAATTAGTAGTAAGGACCATGTTTGAGCTCGTGAAAAGCCAGACCATCTTCCTGGACAGCCGCAAGCGGCGGGGGTCGGATGCCCCCTACTGCTACACCGTCTCCTTCACAACAGATGCCGCCAACTGCAAGGACGACGAGGTATTCCGCCTGACCTTGAAGGGCCTCATCACGCAGGTCTCCTGGGGCTACATCACAAGCGTCTCCAGCAGCTTTGTCGTGTACGAGAACGGCGTGCCGCGCACTGTGGCAATCTCCACGGGGAACTACTCCTTCAAGGGACTCGCCCAAGCAATCACCGCCGCCTACTTTGCCTTCGACGCCAGCGCCGTAGACTCCAACCGCTTCAGGTGCACCTGGTCCAGCGTCACTAACAAGCTAACCTTTGCCTCCGCCGCCGGCAAGGCCCTGGTGCTGGCATTCCCCAGCCAAGCCGCCGCAGAGACCTTTGGCTTCAAGACACCGACGCCGGGCGTCCTCACAAGCCAGGCGGTGCTCAACCCCATGGCATACAACAGCCTCTGCATCAGCGTGGCAGGCATCCGCCCACGCCTGACTTACAATCTGGCGAATATCCACTCGGAGCTCGTGGGCCGCACCAACCTGATGGGCGTCATCCCCGTGGATTCCAGTGTCCCGCCCTACTCCATCCTGCAGTGGAGCAACCCGGGAGACAGCTTCAGTCTGTACATCACAGAGCGCACGCTTGACACGCTGCAGATCCAGATCACGGACTGGAGCGGCAACCCATTCACCGCCATGCCCGAGCATGCCCTCACGATGCAGCTGGACACCTTCCGCAGTGTTGACCTCAAGCACCAGGCGCTGCAGTCCATCGACGATAACATCCAGAGGCTCGTGAAGTGAAATATCTCAGCTGCTACTATACAGAATCCAATGCTGGGAGACTTCCTCCGCCGTGCTGGAAGCGTAGTGCGCAAGGTCGGTGACGTCGGCGGGAGCATCATACGCCGCTTCGGAGAGCCCCTGGCCGCTTCCGCAAAGCCTCTTGCTCACTCCATCCAGAGCCTCATCGGTAGCAACCCCATTGCCAACGCCGCTATGGGCGCGGTGAACAAGGGCCTCGACTACGTCTCCAGCGGCAGGGCCGCCGCAATGGCTGACAGAGTCTCCCACTATGGCAAAAAGATGGCGGGCTCGGGCGGGGGATGAGCTGCACTCAATAGTTTTCGTAGCCGTACATTTCCCTCTCCTCCTCATACTCCTCCTCGGCGGCATCAATGAGGTTCCACCAAAACCACTCATCGTCGTTGAACAATGGCGCGGAATCATGGACATCCAATGTCTCACACAGCCAATCAACAAACTCCCCGATACATTCCTTTGAGGGCGCGCAACACTTGTCCTTGAGGTTGTAGCTCATACAATCCGCACTGCGGGAGCACCGACTCTGGGAAGTTGTCAGCACCACGCGGACAGCCTCGCGCATCTTTGTGAAATCTGGTAGCCGCGGATTGTGCCCACACATCCGAGCCATGCCGTGGTCCCCAAACCAACCGTCTGACTTCCTAACAACCCTCACTACCATTCTTTCGGCTCGGGCACAAGCACGGCTAATGGCAGCAGCGGGGATCTGCTTCAGCACCCCGTGCAACTTCTCCGAGTGCTCCAGCCGCCCAGCGCCCTCCAAAATGCGGCTCTCCGCGTCGCGCGGCAGGCGGTCCCAATGAGACTCCATGGTGTACGTGGGCACCGTGGGCTGGCAGGCGCCTTATGACCGCAGGAACGACCAGTCCAGATCACTCACCACCGCGCCCACTTCGGTGGTTGACTTGCCGTGCCAAACACCAGCTCCTGGCACGTCAAACACATGCCGCTCATCATGAACTCCTTGGCGTCAGCTGTGTCGACGGAGCGCCCAAGGTCCACGGCCAGCTTGCAGATGACGCACGCGACATGCGGCACAGGCTTGCCTTCAGCATGAGCGGCAACGGCCTCGCGGTACTTGGGGCGATCCACAATGCCGCGGCCCATGCTCCGCAGGTCCAGTGGGCGCATGGGCGCCTGCTCACGAAGGGCGCTGGCACATGCATTGATTGAGGCCGACATGATGGCTGAAAGACACGGGGGGCCGGGCGCTGCATGGGATTTGTAGCATTCCCGATGCCGTGGGCCTGACCAATGGCAACGGAGGCCAGGACGCCCTCCGGAACCACGCCACAACCAAGGGAGAAGGCCACGCTTCGGAGAGGTATATGTGCGCCCGAGCTTGCTTTTTTCCGCATAACTCTTCAAGAATGGCGGGGCTCTAGATTACCCAAGTGGACATCGTCCGGCTGGCTATCAAGCATATGCCCGTGGACAACAGCTACGAAGACTTCGTCAGAGAGACCGCGCTCACCATTGAGGAGGCGACAGGCTGCAGCAGGGCCGAGGCGGTGCTGCTCATGTACGACGCCTTTGGAGACATACTGCTCATGCACTACGACATCCACGCCGAGATTACTGGCAAAGACACCATCCCCGCCGAGCTCAAGATGAAGTACAACGCCTTCAATGGAGCGATGCTCAAGCTGGCGCAAGCCCCCGAAGAGGGAGAGGGAGAGCCCGCCGCGGGCCCAAGCGAGGCTGAGCCCGCCGCGGCCACAGACGCCGCCTAACTGAACACGTACTCCCGCGTGACCGCATCTACTACCGCCTTGCCCAAGGACGAGCTGCCATCGGACCGCACCCGCGGAGGGTCGGAGGTGTAGAGCATGCCGTCCTTGTGGGCGCTGCCAACCAAGCTGTAGCTCTTGCTACCCAGGATGAGCTTCTTCTGGGAGAGGGCGCGGGACGGGCCGGAGGCCTCGTAGAGTTTCAGGTACACGCGCTTGGCTGTCTTTTTTGTGACCACACCCACATACACATAGCCCACTTTGCCGCCCTTCCGCACCTCCAGGCGCTGAGGCTCGTCGCTGGCGCCCTCGACGTCGACTATGGCCAGCTGCCCCACCGCCGCATGGTCCGCGATCGTGTCTCCCTTCGGTTTCGGCTCCGCGGGGAGCTCAGGCAGCCCTTCCGCCCTCAGGCGGCGGCCCTGCTTGGCCTGCTTCTTCGCCTTGGTCGCTGCCTTGGGAGCCTCCAAGTTCCGCGGCGCGTCCACCTTCAACAACTCGTTCGGTTTGAAGGCCCGCGCCACAGGCTCCTTCCCGGGGTACGTTAGCAGGCTCACGCGGCTCCCTCTCACGCCGGAGACCTCGTACACCTCCAGAGACATGGACTGCGTCTGCCCCTTCTCAAACGTACCCTTCTTCAGCCGCACCCTCACATAGTCTCCCACGCGAAATGCCTCCTGCACTGGCTTCTGCACGGTGGCATTGTATGCGCTGTCATCTACCCAGCGTTGCCGCATGGCAGGTTCGTCCGCATACAATTCATCTGGCAACCTGTTCTTCAGCGTCTCGTGCGGGTTGGTGTTGTAGTCGTGGATCACCTCCGCCAGCCAGGTCGTCCACTTGGGGTCATCCCGCGCATGTATCCGCTTCTCAATGAGTGTGCGGAGGGTCTGCACCAGGCGGTCCAGCACTCCAAGCGGGTCGCCCACCGTCACGTGCTCATCGGCAGCCACTCCAGTGATCACAGGAATGTTCCGCTTGGTATTGAAGTCCTGAAACTCCTTGGCATTGAAGGCATTGTCGCCCTGCACCATGAACGGCTCCTTGCCCGCATCTTTCAGGAAGCGCTTGTAGGAGCTGAGGATGGTCGGCATCGTCTGGTCTTTGAGCACGTAGGCAAAGGCTTTGCGGCTGCAGATGTCCACCAGCAGGAGGAAGCAATCCTTGCCGCCGTTTTGCCGCTTGTATTGGTTCATGAAGACGATGTCAATCTGAAAGCTGTAGGGGGGCCGGGCAATCTTGGCAAAGGCAAACCGCTTGCCCGAGGGCTTTGCAAAGACTTCGTGCACCGGATTTTTCTGCTTGCTCCACCATGCATCGAAGTCCCGCTTGGACACGCCATGACCGGACTTCAGCCGCTTGTAGAGTTTTTCCTTGCTGAGCAAGTCCCAGGTGGGATGCTCTTCCATCACCGCCGCAATGTCGCTGCTCGTCCCCATTACATAGTAGAGCTGAAATACTGCCGCGCGCGGGGTCGGGGGCAGGGGCGAGGGCGGAAGGCTCATGGCGCAGCTTTCTGGACGACCTATGACCAGGGCGCAGGGCGCAGGACTTTCGCGGCAAACGACTTGGGCGCAGCTTTCTGGACGACCTATGACCAGGGCGCAGGACTTTCGCGGCAAACGACTTGGGCGCAGCTTTCTGGACGACCTATGACCAGGGCGCAGGGCGCAGGACTTTCGCGGCAAACGACTTGGGCGCAGCTTTCTGGACGACCTATGACCAGGGCGCAGGGCGCAGGACTTTCGCGGCAAACGACTTGGGCGCAGCTTTCTGGACGACCTATGACCAGGGCGCAGGACTTTCGCGGCAAACGACTTGGGCGCAGCTTTGTGGACGACCTATGACCAGGGCGCAGGACCTTCGCGGCAAATGACTTGGGCGCAGCTTTGTGGACGACCTATGACCAGGGCGCAGGGCGCAGGACCTTCGCGGCAAATGACTTGGGCGCAGCTTTGGGGACGACCTATGACCAGGTCGCAGGGTGCGCCACAAGCCTACGCTCAGGCCCATATTGCAGCAACGTGGAAGTCAGTAGCGTGGGAGTGCAGCGGCGTCAGTAGCAAGCCCACGCTCAGGCTCAGGAGACTCACAAGCATGTGCGGAGGCTCATGTCAGGGTGGAGCGGCCGGAGTAACAAGCATACGCTATTGCAGCAACGTGGAAGTCAGCAGTGTGGGAGTGCAGCGGCGTCAGTAGCAAGCCCACGCTCAGGCTCAGGAGACTCACAAGCATGTCTTACAAATTCTGTCCGCGGAGTCTC
Source organism: Pseudopediastrum boryanum (assembly GCA_963556185.1). Classification (NCBI taxonomy): domain Eukaryota; kingdom Viridiplantae; phylum Chlorophyta; class Chlorophyceae; order Sphaeropleales; family Hydrodictyaceae; genus Pseudopediastrum; species Pseudopediastrum boryanum. Next base: position 4,016,006 of record OY744503.1, read on the forward strand.
CGGGGAGTTTCAGCTCAGTCTTGGGAGTTTACGAAAAGGCCACGGACCCTTACTGAAACCAGTCTATCAAAATCTGTCTTTGGAATGTCCCAACATGTCTTTGGAATGTCCCAATGCATTTCACAGGGGGACAACTCAATGTCACAGAAATGTGAAGGAAACACACTGAAACCAGTGCGGAAGTGGGGAAATCTGAAAAATTCGGTGACGTCACTTAGTACTTGAGTATTGTGTGTGTTACCTCAAACCACCTGGTATGGCAGTATACTCTTGTCATTCTGATAGCATGCATGGCTGTGTTCAGTTGTCATTTGCCTAAGAAATAGTAATATTGGAACTAATAGTGCAGAGTCCCACTCCGAATGCACGCCCCGCTTGGCTGAGCTGATGATCACTGCCATGAGTGCTACCTGCATGTCCTCCTTGCCTTGTCACTTTGGAAGGTCCCTAGCAAAAATATGAAGTCGCCAGCAAGCCGCATAAGACCAGCTTGCTTGCCAATGAAGAGAACCATGAGTTTGGCTCCGCCATGGGTACCCATGTGTGTGAGGCCAACTCATAGTTACCGGTAGTCTGTATCCAAACACACAACAGCATGGCGAGCACTCAGCCTAAGTCCACGCTTCCATTGGTTGCTGCATCCAGCTATGAGTACAGCTGGGCGCTGCTGCTATGCTGGCTGCTTTATCACCGCTTCATCAGCCAAGGCAAGGGGACATTACAAGCTGAATTTCACAACCGATGCGTTAACCATGTCACTATGTCTGTGACAACCAACAATCACATTGACACCCTAATGCAGGTCATGCTGTCAAGCTACTGGCTTGCTTGTGGCTGCATGCCAAGCCTGTACCCGCAACACACACACAGGCTGAGACCGAGCAGGCAGTACCACACACAACCCTGGTACAATTGCATATACCATGGTCTGCAGCAACAACGTGCAGCCACATTTGAAATAGGGAGCTGCCATCCTCCATGTGATGTGTCTCTATAGCTCAGCGAAAGCTCTGCAGGCTCTCAGCTTCATACAGCAGGAAGTCCTGGCAGCCCAGTAAACCCTATCCAGGGATTGAGGTAGGGAGCTGGGACCCCAAGGCAGTTGCTACTGCTGCTGCTCCCTTTGCTGCTGCTGTGTTCACTATCCAGCTGCTGCAGTCATACGATAACTCCCAAGCTGATCGGATGTTATAATGGAACATCATGTCGCCTGTCTTCCACCGATGACCATGCTAGCAAAGCAATATGTCTTTGGATCTGCTGTGGCCTGCGTGCTTATGACTATGCTGCTGCAGCCGGCTCCTCCTTCTTGCTCTTGCCTCCAAACATGCCATAGAAGACAACGCCCCAAAATGCCACACCCCACCAAGCCAACTGCAAGGGGAAGTGCAAAGAGCAGCAGAGAAAGGTGTTAGGCAAATGTGAAACAACCATGTTCTGGTCCCAGCTGTCTCAATTCCTGCTCTACACACACCAGCAAACTGGTGGAACCATGTCGTGGGTGCTGCACGGTCCGAGGGCTGTGTGGTGTTCCTTAGCCAACATAATGGTCACCATCACACAGTCTAGATGAGGACGATATCTTCAGTGGGGAAGACTCATCCTGAACAACTTGCAAGCAACCACTCCCTGGCACGTTAACAAGAATACAGGCTTCAATCTGGGCACCTGCAGGTTCACTCTCTTGCTGGCTAGATTGGTCCTCTTGCTGGCTCTGCTGATGTTATGAGCCTGGAGCTCTCTCAGCTGCCGTTCCAGGAAGAGGGCCAAGTGTCCGCATAACGAGTTCAGCCCTGTGGGACATTACGCTGCGCCGGCTACATCTCGTGTGCCTAACCTTTCTTGCCTGCGCATAAACTGCGAACCTAGCTACAACACTGGCCCAGGACGACACAGGCCACCTGCTGTTGTGGAAGCACATACCTGGTGCTTATGCCAGAGGTCTGGGTTCTTGGGGTTATCCCACCAGTTTACGAAGTCTGAATCTGGCTGATCGTCTGCAAGAACCACCCCGAGTGAGGTTCAACATCTGCCATCGACTAAGGTACCTGGTGAATATGCATGGGCATACCTCCTCCAGCCATGCCACGCTTCTGCTGTAGTAGAGCTGTCTGACGTGGTAACCTAGCTACCGCGCGGGCCTGCTGGCCCAGACCCCTCAAGGCAAACATGACGATCGGATCTCCAAGCAAGCTCCTTAGACAAGAATCTACACTTCGCTTGGTAGGGCTGGTCCAGCAAGGCTGTCAATCGGCTGGTAGAACCATTTGCAGAGCTAATGAAATGGAGCAACTGAAGTTCAAGCTAGTGCGACGGTGGGCCCAGGCAGGTTCTGCGCACCCCGCACCTGACTGAGGCACTCCCTGACTCTGCGTTCCAGATGCCTATCCTGCTGATCTTGAGGTAGCATCAATGCATGCACCGCTACAATTAGGTTTGATGACGTTTTGCCATCGCCCACGTCAAGTTTGAGCCGCTGGATGCCTGGCAGCAGGAGGGGAAGGCCATCCCCCGTTACCAGTCCTGCTGCCGCTTTCCGAGCTCACTGTCCTGGGAAGCATCTGGAATCCTCACATTGCCTCCTTTACCTGCGTGTGCGACGCAATGGGTAGCACGGCCCCTGTCAACGGGGTGTCCAGCCTGAAACCCCTGAACCATGCCTTCAGTGCCTGCAAGACGACCGTGTTCGAAGTAATGAGCAAACTAGCTGCAGAGCATAAGTCCATAAATCTAGGTCAAGGGTTTCCAGACGAAGAAGGCCCCGAGTCAATGAAGAAGGTAGCATCAAACACCCTTTACACGACCAGCAACCAGTACCCCAGTCTTATGGGCACTCCAGAGCTTCGCCAGGCAGTTGCTCGACACAGCGAGAAGTACCATGGAATCCCACTCAACTGGACGAACGAGGTAGTGATTACAGTGGGCGCTACTGAGGGCATTGCATCTGCTCTTATGGGCCTGGTCAACCCTGGGGATGAGGTGGGTGGGGGGCAAGCCCATCGTAATAGTAGTCAAATGCGGAGGGACTCCCAGCATGAAGCAACATGTAGACCAAAGTAAGTTGCGTTTGTGTCCACCGATCGTATGAAACCGCACAAGCTTCACTAGCAGCAGCTGCAGCTTGATTAGTAGCAGCTCCACGTACACCAGGAGTACACCAGCAGCAACTGCAGTTTGCCACCTGGGTGCAGTAGCCATTGGTCTTCCATGTTAGTAGATGTGCTAAATGATCCTGGCATGACTGCCTTGTAATCAGAAGTATCCTGCACCAGCAGCACCGGTGGGGGGTTCAACAATGTCCATGCTTTCCCGTCATAACATATCATGTGATGTAAGGCGGAGCTTCCGCCGGTATACCTCTTTGAGTGCTCATGTGACTGTATGCCTCTTCAGCAGCAACCTGTGAACACCCCCCAGAATCTACCATATATCCTAGATTAACAGAAAATCTGCATCGGCATAAGTCGAGACTCAGTAACCTCCGAAGGTGCCTGAATGCTTGCACAAGTAAGCAGATACCTGAATGTTTTGCAAATAGTAGCGAGTTGTCCTATCAGACTACAAAGGAGCCCACCATCATGCCTTAACAAAAGAAGCATGCGGGGCCCATTGCCTCCTGCAGGTGGTTGTATTTGAACCCCTGTATGACAGCTACGCAGGCATGTGCCAAGCCACGGGTGCTAAGCTGGTGCCTGTGCAGCTCCAACCCCCAGACTGGACCATACCCCGGGAGCAGCTAGCAGCAGCCTTCACCCCGGCAACCAAACTCATCATCGTCAATACACCACATAACCCAACAGGTAGGTCAAAGTAGGGGGGGGGGGGGGGCTTACCAACAACTAAACGCTTTTCATGCGGACCCCAAAAGGTGATACTAACCAGTTGATTACAACCTTTGAAGCTGGGGCATTGTTTCCCCCCATGGTGCCCGGCCCCCTTGTAGCGGGAGTTCTGAGGCAGAGATAGAGAATTGCATATCTTTCGGGCTGTCCAGCACCCATCACATGACTCACAACCAGTTTATTTGTCTGTGAAGAAGGAGAACCGTGATTTAAATCCGCTACTACATGAGAATGAAACAGGCATACCATCAAGAGACAGTTCAGATGCTGTATTGTAATCCGAGGTCTGGATGCTGATGAGCAGACCAGGGAGGGCCAACCACAAAGTGTTTACAGACAAGGGACCCTTACAGTGCACTGAACAGGCTACATTCGAGGCACAATACAAGTCAAAGGGCAGAAAATGACGCTCCGCAGTTGTTTTCTTATTGTGTTGGTTTGCCATCATGTAATACCATGGTCTGCTTTGGTCCGCATGGGTTGGCAATGTTGTGGCACGATGGCACCTTGCAAGGCGGCCCTGCCCCCCCTGTGGGAGTGGTGCTGCAGGTGGCTCTTAGTGATCTTGGAGTTAAGGCCTTGCAAATACATATCGCATAAGAGCTTGGCTGCTCTAGGTACTGAGCAGCTTCCTGCGACTGCTCATTGAGGGAGTTCAAAGCCTAACTAAATGCAAGACCCTAATGATTCCCTCGGGCTTTGAATCCAAAACCAGTGATTGGCAAAGGAATTGACACCGGTAAACTCTATATTGGGGGCTCTTGCTCTGTGCATGCAGCCTCGCGGCAATGCATCTTACTGTTCTGGGCAAATGTACTCTTGTCATCATATGAAGGATGTTGAAGGGGGCCGCCAATATGAAACCACAACCCAAACATGTAGGTTACCCTTTGCAGCAATATCAGCCGGTCAAAAGGAGCTGCGGCTGAGTGCTGGTTCTGCTGTTTGTTCTCTTTTGCCAGCCGAGTGACTTCGCCCGTCTGTTGTGTTTGAGTAGAACATGATTTAAGCATCGTTCATGTATGTATTACAAGGGGGCTGATGCCGGACCCCTGGCGGAAGGTGTAGAATGTGGTGTGGATGCTAGGTTTGGAAGTGCTTGCAACAAAACTCGTTGATTGGAGCACTTGTTTCAGTGTCTAGAAGTACAGCCTGTACAGTGAGGTGGGAAATTTTCAGCCTTGTCTGTGCAGGCCATGTTATCAGCACTCACCACTGAGCTGCCACCTGGTGCATCAGTCCGTTGGCACAACATAGCGAGGCAGTTAGTTATATGTATCTTCCTGCTATGTAGGAAGTTGGACATTTGGACCTCTGGCTGAGAGAAGCAGACTACTGAGCCCTGCTGCTTTATCTTCTTCCACCTCGCTGTTCTTTGTGACAGCTTGAGGTGTGGGGCCTAGGGCACTTTTTGCTATGGAATATCAGGGCTAATAGTAATTGAGCCCTGCTGCTGTTGCTGCTGCTGCTGCTAATCCCCCAGGCAAGATATTCAGCAGGGAGGAGCTGGAGTTCATCTCTGGCCTCTGTCAGAAGCACACCACATACCTCCTGAGCGACGAGGTGTATGAGCATCTCGTGTTCCCTGGCCATGAGCACATATCACCACGCACCTTGCCTGGCATGCATGAGCGTGTCATACGGCTGAACAGTGCAGGGAAGACATTCTCATTCACAGCTTGGAAGGTGAGGGGGGCAGTGCTGACTTATCAAATTCAATGATATGCCATAGCAGCAAGTGCCATATGCCCCGCACCTCAAGCCATGACAAATAAGTAGGTAAGGACGGTGAGGAGGGGAGTGGTGACATCCTGGCACTGCAGCTCTTGGTGATACGCTGCTCTGAGTCGTCAGCAAAGGTATTCAGGCAAACCAGGGGGGTGCTGATCGAGCTGCCATTGGCATAAACAGGCAGAAAGAGGTCTGTCAATCAAGAGAAAATGCAAGAGCAGGTGTGCCAGTGGCCAAACAGACCGGGGCGATAACAAGTCCTGATCATATTAATAGATGGTGGAGTATTTGTGCATACAGTAGGTCATTGCAGCATGTTCATGTTCCATCTGGGTCGCTCGGCAAGCAGATTATGGTGGGTACTACAGCGATGCTCTGCTTTGAACTGGTTTACTTACTTGCTGCCGCTGATCGGCTGAGGGATTAGGGGGTCCAAAGGGATGAGGGTTGCAGATCCAGGGAGGTACAAGGGGGAGGCACGTGTATTTGAAGTCACAAAAGCACATGGACTCTCTCTCAGCTCAGTTTGGTTAGTCTGGTTTATAATGGTTCTTCCAGGAAAGAAGTGATGGCATTGGCATTAGGGTTGGGGACCTAATAAAGGTCAACCATTCACTGAGAGTTTGCGCCCTTGCTCTCATGGTTTTACCTGTTGTTTTGTAGCATTAATAGCAGCATAGCCCATCATGCTGAGCTCCAATCGTGGTGCCCAGGACAGAGCCTGCCTTTAAGCCTGCAGAAGCTACCAGGACAAGCCAGTAATCTTGGGTGCAAGAATAAGGATCATCCAAGGCATACACTGCCTCTTTGCACTGTTTATGCAAGCAAAGAAAGCTCTCACCGCTGTTGTTGCACAGCAAATACGCTTGTTGTGTCATGCATACCGAACCTTTGCCGCACATTACATCTGGATTCCAGTACTGTGCGTGCCTCCTCTGGCTTCCCTGACTGGCCGCCTCCAGGTTGGGTGGATGACAGGTCCGGCTGCATTGCTAGCCCCATGCATCAAGGCACACCAATTTGTGGTGTTTACAGTGGCCACCAACTTGCAGCAAGCAGTAGCACATGGATTAGACCATGAAGAACACTTCTACAGGTGGGTGGGTGAGTGGGGTACCATCATCTTTGTGCTGATGTGAGGGGATCTCATGTGGCTCAGGGAATCATGGGGCTGCTCTAAGCAAGCAATAGCCAATGGCAGCGTGCGACGGGAGCCTCTGAATACATGTTATCATTGATTCAACGCTGTATGCCGCTCGCTGGTCGTTGCGGCTTGTGGGTTTAGGCTAGGCTGCAATGCCGAAAATATTTGTGGTTCTTTTGAGATTCCCAGAGCGGCGTTGCATTTACGGCTAGAAGCATGGTGGGCTCCCCGCATGTGACAATGGTATGGACCACGGAGAGCCAAATGGATGCTAGCGTGGCTGTATGTCCAAGTGCATTCAGATCGTATTATTGCTTCATCTAAAAAAGGACTGTTGCCCCGGCTGGTGCACCTTTGCTGCTAAGTGTGGGGATAGCATAATGAGTGTTTCCTGGGCAGCTGCACAGGGGCTGTCTATTGTTATACCAGCTATTTCATAGTATGCCATGCTGGCTGCGGCATATCGACCTGGAATGTGATGACACCACCCGGTGAGATAGGATAATAACTGGTGCATTGTGCCATCTCATTGCAGACATAGCTTAACTTGCCATAGGCCCAGCACCTCAAGATGTCACAAAAGCAACCAGACTGAAGCTGGCGGTAGTTGATAGTGCCTTCACCCATGTACCTCAGGCTTCTGGCTTGCTGTGTCGCAGGGACCTCGGCCAAAGTTTAGCAAGGAAACGTGCCATCCTAGAACCTCGGTTGTCAGCCCTAGGGTTCAAGGTTCTACCAGCACAGGGTACATACTTCCTCGTAGCAGATGTCAGCAGCTTCCAGAGGCCAGGAGAGGATGATGTGGAGTTCTGCAAGCGGTTAACAGTTGAAGCAGGGGTTACATTGATTCCTGTCAGTGCGTTTTATGCTAGTGAGCAAGCACCTAGGCACCTGGTGAGGTTTGCCTTCTGCAAAGACGATGCAAAATTGTTGGGAGCATGTGACAGGCTGGAGGAATACTTGAAGCAGCAGCAGCAGTAGGCGGCTGTATGTGGGTACATGTGCAGGGCAGAACATAGTAACAAGTAGTGCAGGGCAGAGACAGCAGGGCAGGTGTGGGAAGATAGGGGAGCAAGTAACATGTGGCAGTAGAAGACTTGGGGGGGATAGCAGTAGCATGTAGCAGGCAACTATTGTTAAACGGGAAGAGGGGCTCCCAGTTCGCCAAGTTTGATTAGTGTTAGACTGGTCAACCAAGGAGACATATAGTTTATTGAGTGCCTTAGCTTGGACGGTGGAGCACCAAGTTGCGTCTGGATATACTTGTGGTGCGGTCTCATTCCGCGAAGCTCACCGAATGTTTGAAAGAGACGTGCGTGGGCGCTGGTGAAACGGGTTCGTAGGATCTAATAGCTGACGGAACCTAGCATTCTCTGCACCCAATCGAATAGTAATCTCGGGCACCTTCATACTTGTGATTAAAAGGTCAGCTTTCGGATGCACTCAGAAAGTAACCATGAGCGTATAGTTGAGCGTATGTTGAGGCCGGCCGCACCGTCCTCGGCTCGGTACTGGCCCAGTCACAGCGATTCGCCTGGCTGCAACCGTGCAGAACCTGTGAACATGGTGCCAAACGTATGCTACCGTTGGGCAAGCGTAACCATGACTGAGTGGTTCAATCAGTTTATACTCTGGCCGTTGCTGCCGATGTCTTGTACGACGGGCCGGCTGCCTCTGCTCACAAAGTCTCCAGCTCCACCAGCCCTGCCGTGTTTGTAGCAAACTGTATTACTTTACCCGCCAAGCTAAAGTATACGCTGAAATACAACAGCCAAGTTGTGGGTTGCAGCTCAAAGCGTACCTTTGATCCCCTCAAAAACGCAACCAGCCCCCCAACTGGCTTTGCTTGCGGATTGCAAACAACCGCAAATCTGGCAGAGCAGGGGTGAAGCATCACCACAAACATAGAACTGAGGCAATGTGTGTGTACCCAGGAATTTCATAGGACACCACGATGGGCGAACGGCACAGCACATTCCCAATGGATACCCCAGTCTGGCCCACACAGAAGCTGTGCACTTTGCAGTGACAACGCCAGGCAGATGCCCCTGGAAGAGCAAACGCTGCAGCACCAGCTAGGCAGGAAGAGTGCCGGCCTAGCCATAAGTCCCACTCAGGCCTATATGTAGACATCAGCACTGTTAGCCACAACTTATATTTGTGTTTCTTTGTTTACTGATGCTGCCAACAGATAGGCACACCCACTCCAACCATGCAGCGAAGGCACATAAGTACACTGCCCAACAACTTTTACGAGCAGAAGAGGCCGCACATTCCGACCAAGGCAGTTTCGAGGAACATGGCATGTGCCAAGCCCGGATAAGCAGGTGCACCACTTGTGACATCCTTAGGCATAACAGAGTAAGATAGCCAGCATCATCAACAGAAACAATGAGCCTGCTCCTGGTTTAGCTTTAAACCTTGCTAACCAATCACCAACACACCACACCATAACACATTCACGAAAAAAAACAAAGAAGCACCACATATCAGTACATGACATCCATTTGAAATGGATGCCGTAATGGCATATTGGGCATTGGATAGCTTGAATCGCTAGCATTTGCTTGATAATGAATTATCTTGCTGCCTTTAATACAGAGGCCGTCACTATCGCCCAGACTAAGCCCAGAACAATGACCAGATTTATATCCTGGTGACCACAAAGACCAGGCCCCATGAAAGGACCCTGTGCATGAAAATTGCTCACAAAGCAGCTGCAATGTGCACCACTGAACCCACAATCCCCCTGCTCTCCTCCAGCACTCAAAGTGTTTTAACGCAAAACACTCGCACGAAATCCCTCGCTCAAAATGCCTGCTCAGAATGTGAGGGCTCTATCTGACTTGGACCAAGGCCATCACTAGCTAGCACTCCTGAACATTCTTCAGAACATGAGCACTCCACACAGAAAGAATGACTAGGACAAAGAAAATGACGTGTTGGTAGCTGGTCCTGGTCCTATAATCACTCGCAAAATCCCTCAAACTCTGCTCTAGCAGCTCACTCCTATACCTTTGCTTTGCCCAGCACACATTACGAGCCAACGCCCTCATCAGTAGAGGAGGGCTTGCACATCCCTACACACCTCGATTGCCCCAAGGTAATCACAGCAGCCACTCAATACATGCACGCAAGTGATATCCATGCCTCTGCCTAGCGAACAATTGCTATACAAACCCACTTAGGCTGCTGCCAACCAGACCATGCTTTCCACTAACCACAGGCCATTTTGCCCCCAGTTATTACTGCAATGGGAAGCCCTAGCAAACTCCCGCATCAGCACTCTCTCACCCTTAGGGCTTTCCAAAGCAAGCCATGCATATAAGTAACATCTATCTCATACAAGTAACGGCTCGGCCCAGAGGGCCAGAGGGCAGTGGTCAGAGGGCAGTGCAGTGGTCTCACTTAACATATAAGAGTAACATCGGGTTTCAGCCAACGGAGCTTCACAGCTTTGCCAGCTGAGCATTGACCTCTGCCCGGGCGGGCAGCTGCTCTGCCAGTCCCACCTCCCTCATGTATTGCTGGAACCGCACCAGAATCTCTGGTAAAGTCTGGTAGTGGTTGTAGGGGATGCCGCGCTTCTTTGCCTCGTCCTCCACAATAGTAGCAATTGCGGGGTAGTGCATGAAACTGATGGCTGGGAACAAATGGTGCTCGATCTGCAAGTTCAGACCCCCAGTCATGAAGTTCCCGACCAGGCCGCCCCAGTTGGCGCTGGTCAGGATCTGCTGGGCTCCCCAGTCACGCTCGGCGATGTTGATGTCTAGAAGGTCAGCGGTTGGGCCGGGGTCAAGAGGCTTGCTCTCCGGGACGTTATGTGATACAGCAAAGGTTGCCGCCAGCACAATGGACTGAGCAATGCTGTAGGCAATGGTTCCCTGGATAGCGGCCTCACCGCCATGGACCAACCAGGGGAGGCCCAGAAGCAAGCCGTAATGGATGAACTTGCCAGCGATGACAGTCTGGCGCTCTGTGTCAGTGGCACCGTACAGGGATGCACCGACAGTGCGGTTGGTCAGCAGACCCTGGACGTCTCCTGCCTGCAAGAAGAGGCAAAAGAAGAGAAAGATGATAAGCAAGCTGGTGATGATGGATTACTAATATAGCATACAACAGCACTTGGCACCCACAGTCAGAGGTGACTAAACCCAAAGGTAAGTTGACACTAAACAATCCGGGGCTAACTTGGGGTTTTATTACCCTCTGCCCACAATCATTGCAGCCTGAGGTACATATTTATTACCGGGCTGTGAAAAGTTATGAAACAAATTTGCTGGATTTAGTCTACTATCAAAAAAGCTTGGGAAGGTACCACAGAAGCTGGGGATTGGGACAGCAATAGAACTTCTCCTTAGCACTTCTCCTTAGCACTTACCAGCAACATGCTACAAGACATGGCCCCAGTGTTATACGTCTGTATACCAGCATGCATATAGGCCTCACCTGGAAAGCGAACTGCAGCAGCGGGAACACTGCCCACATGTAGATATCCTGATACTGGTGGTACCAGTGCTTGGGCAGGCGCGGGTCAAAGCGCAAGATAGGGAAGGCATTAATCACATCCTCATCCAAAGCCTCATCATTGCAATGGATGTGATGAGACACCTGATGATGATAGCGCCACATCAGAGAAGAGCCACCGATTAGATCAGAGCCCAGCCCCATTAGCTGGTTGACTAGGGTGTTGGTAGACATGGCACCATGGTTCCCACAGTGCTGGATGGTGAGGCCAATCCAGGCGCCAGTTAAGCCTGCAAGCAGCAAGCAATCAGGGTTAGGGATTAATGGAAGACGGCCAGGATGAGGCTCTTTACAAGCAGCAGCAGCTCTTCAAGTGAACAGCAGTTTTATACCCCTGCGAGGAAACTGTTAATCATGGGTACATGAAAGGCATCGGTGCATCAAGGCCACATGCCCACCCTGCCCTCAACTGGTTGCTCAGATGCAATATAGGTATAGCTTGATTTCCTTCCTAATCATACTTCAATACTTTCTTTTAGTCTAGAGGACCACTTGGTAAAAATATGTTTAACAAACGCTCTTTCACACTAGAGCACATAACTGTAGCCTGCTGGAAGTCACAGCATAGTGGAGTCATCTGCAACCTGGTTTTAAATTTGAGACCCCTTATGTGTGTGGACTCACCCAAGAGGCCTCCCGTCAAGGCGTTGCAGTGTGTTGCATACAAAACGTATGCTGCAGCAGCTGATCCAATGATAGTCAGGGCAGCTGCTTCACTGCCGGTGCGGTGCTTTCCCTTGGCTTCCTCCCCCTTGAAGATCTCCTTCCGCACACGGTCCCTGATGGCATTGTACACGTCACTGTCATTGGGGTATGGGGCCCTGGACAGAAGGAGAACAAGTTGGAACTGGTCATTTGTTTGCTTCATATATGATGGTAGTGCAGACCCAGGGTGATGTGATATAGAGAAGCATGCCTCTGCCTAAAGTCTCGCCAAGATCTGCATGCTAGCACTGTTGTAGAGCTTACAGCCAAATGGTCCAATGACACCAGCAGAAGTGGTATAAGCTAGCAACTTCTGGCACCACCATTCCAAAGTGCCAAGCCAGTGTCCCTAAGCAAACATCATTAGCTTGTCTGGACCACAGCAGTAAACTTATGTTCCCAAAGTAGATGTGCAGTGTGCTTCACACCAACACCAACACCTTAACGGCTTTGATCAGCACTTTGATCAGTGCTGCTGCTGTTACCCCCCTCTGGCTGGCAGCTTCTTTATGCAACACACAACTCCTTTGCCTTTCATCCACAATCATGTGTTTCTATGTCAGCACAGGACACCCCATATCATAGATCACTTCCCATGCAGCCAATTATTATTTCTCGTGAGGTCTCATGTTGCAGTGTGACTGCTCATGGTATTCAGAAGAGGGCCCAGTGGCAGAGCCACGAGGTGGACATGGAGCTGGTTAGAACCTGGGTAGCCAAACCGTATGCAGCCATAGTCCGGATGCCCCTCACCTAGGCACAGTATCAACTGGGAAGCCCTCCAGCACAGGCAGCCTTTTCAGATGTGCCACTGCCACTTCAGGGCGCAAGTGGTAGCTTTCAAACAGTGCTGTGCAGTCCCTGCCTATAGCCAGGCGGATCAGGAAGTTGCCTGCAGGGTGCCTGTCCAGGAAGCTGGTAAGGTCATAAGCAACTCCGCGGTATACCGTCCACTTGTACTGCTGCCATTTCTCATCTTCCCATGGGTCACCTCCAGAGGGGACTTGGGTTTTAGGAATGGTTGCAGTCTCAACTGGCCGGTCCATCAGCACCCGAGCTGAAACGGCGCGCTGCTGTCCGAGGTTCGTGAGGCGTGACGAGAGCCTGGGCACCTGCAGAACAGCAGCGTTGGTGTCGCTTAAGGCAGTTTTGGAGAGGGAGCTGCGGTGGACTGCACCTTACTGTAACGACAGGACATGAGCTCGAGCCGACGTGGCATACACCAAATACAGGACTTGGGCAACATAGTCTTCATATCTAGGTCATATAGATGGCACACTTGCGTAAAGAGTCAAGCTTCTCGAACAACTAACCGATTGACCTTGCAACACATCTCGCGTGAGGGCAACTTTGTTATGTGCAGGCTTCTACTGGATGAAAACAGCTCTTAACATATGTTAGCACTTTTCTACAAGTCCTGTGACAGCTCTCTCACCCTTCCTGACTGGAGCACGCTCTTTGCTGCAAAGCCGGCATGCGCAATCTGGGGCTCACCTGTATGGTGGCCGGCCGTCCAAGCTGCCGACATGGCTTCACCAGACCACTTTGAGACACCCACGGAGCCAACATGTTGAAACTCGTCTTCTTCACCCAATCAGGCGGTTTAACCCAGCGGCCGACAATCTGCTGACCACGAGCGGGTCTGAGTGTATTCTTATGGCTCGCAGCACAACATTGAGCACACACCCTACTTCAAATCACGCCAGCAGGGCCAGAGGGAAATATGTTTTGTTCCACAGAATGCGTGGCTACCACTCACTGGCCATTGTCACCCGATGCAATCTCGGGTGAGAGAGTTACCTGATTGCACCGCCAGTTTGCTTGCAATCTCCACGCACACTGAGTAGGGGGCCTAAGCATAAAGCCATACTGGTCAACGCAGCCACACCGAGTACGGTGCCGACAGTTAAAATCGCACCTGTTCGGCTGGGAACGAGCATCGGTGCAGCAGAGAGGCACGTCAGAGAAGCAATGCACCAACAGGATGTACACCCTTACACCAAAGGGCCGACATGCTCTCAGCTAAAAATGCCCTTCCATATTGTCCCATGACACTCATATGCATAGTATGTATGTGTGACAAGGACAACAAGGTGCTCCACAACAGATGCTTGACACCATACCTAGGACACTTCCTGTGCTTACTTCAATCAATTGGAACATACACAACACTTACGATACGCTATACAGCCAAACTCACACGTGTACTTGACCCTGTCCCCACGCAAGACTGCGTGCTACCGTTAAATGCCCCCCCCCCTCCACCTGTTGGATCCAGGACAAACATGCAGATATGCCTCTGTCGAACCCAACTGACATGCATGATCACGGTTGCCAGAACAACACTGGCCAACAGATGTCGCAGTTAAGCAAGGAACTACCCTATGTGATCAGGATCCTGCTCACCACTCGCTTGTTGCAATCAACAAAGCCCCATCTTCCTCGATCCAAGCACATGTGTGCTGCGACTATGCCACTAGCATGCTCACAATCCATCCAGCCTCGATACTTAGACAGTGAAGGGCCACAGGGATGGGTGTAATCATAAAATTATGCAATGCGTAAAACTAGGGAGTGAATTGATCAAGTGGTATGCCAACACCACAACACGGCAGGATTTATCATTTGCACACGCCACCAAACACAAACACATGCCCACTGAGCCCAATGAACAAAAGGAGCGCTGGAATATTAGCTCAGAGTGTCAGCCCCAGCAAAAGCATGAGCACTGCTCACCAACACGGCACCAGCTTTTGAACTCGCATCTATGTGCTTCAGTATGAAAGGAAGACTTATTGTGGCAAGGCCTCCCCATACTGGTGAACGCATTGGGATACTGGACCCGACAAAGCGCCTCCCAGATACAAGCGGCCTTAACGCAGTGTAAGCTATGAAACAAAGACAACATACCCCTTGCAGTACATACTTCCATCCATCACATGAGTACAATTCAGTTCACTTGACATCAAACCTCATCACACAGTGTACTAACAAAATGCCAACCATACAGTATTAGAAACTAGGAAAAGATGCTCAAACATGCCCTTTGCACCTGCACCACCTGCACCACCACAGCAGCAATGTCTGGAACGGGTGCGACACACAGCGACTGGTATCAGAAAAGGGTACTACCGACCAGATGACAAACCTGGCACACAGTGGAATGTCCAAACCTAGGACGCTGTCAGATGTCCCCACATGGCAGCAATCCTTCTGTACAATACAATCACTGCAATGCTAAGCGCTTACGCAATGGCTCCCAACCCCCGGGGTCCAGCTCAGTTGAGCCATGGCCAAGTGCCCAAACCTCATGAACATGCAAAGCCCACCCCCCATGATTCTACACCCCGGTGCCTTCAGACATGTATGAATCAGACAGTAGCAACAACAGCATAAAGGGTAGAGATCTACAGCCTGAAGTATCCCTCTTCTGTACACGCGATAGCACTTGCTCAGAAGCAGGTTCCATATTAGCAATGCCACCATACTGGCACGGAACCTGAAATGGCAGAACGAAGCTCTGCCAGCTCACACCTTTCAAGTAATGGTCCCATGCAAAACACAAGTTCCAACATCAGCACAATAGGAGCACCAAGCTTGCTGGTGGTTCAGGTACCATAAGACCAACGCTTCACAGTGGCAGCGTCCAAGAAGCATGTCATTTCACCAACCTACCATGTGTAGAGAGCACCTCACAATGCGGATCATTGAAGATTGTAACACACAGGCACCATAGATGATTGCGACACTCAGCCCCCATTGGAGACAGTGCAACACAGCATGCTTCTGGACCGACCCACTGGTCCCATAAGCCACGTACCACCGAATCCCAGCGTGAAAGGACACGCCAAAAACAAGTTCAAGTACTTCCACCACAGATGCACAGAGTAGCGCAAAACAAAAACACCGTAACAAGCAGGTCTGCAGAAGACGTCAACCCTACCAAGTCACTCCAAAGCTTCCTATATATATGGCAGGCCTTGGAATGGCCCTGCCAATGATTGAGCCCCATGACACAAGTGTTGTACCACCCACAGGCATGAGCCTGGAAGTGCAATGCCTTGCGGAGTGGGAAAGGGCACTTGCCTTTCTCTTCTTCTTCAAACTTCGCCCCCCAGGTCCTCGCAACAATGCTACAGGCAAGTGAAAGACATGTGGCCTTGAGGGAAGCCCACACTCTCACAGGACTGTACATTAGAAACCCAGCACCAACCAAACACAGGCTTACAAGTGCTAAAGAAGCTTGCACTTACAAAGCTGAACAACAGTACATGATCAGGCAGGTGACCTGCTGGGACAGCACCTGCACTTCCAATGCTCCTGTTCCATTACCATTTTCATCACAACTGGACATTTCTTGCTAGGCAGTCGCACAAGCAGCTTGTACTGCAGCTGCCAGCAGAACATGACCCCACAGCAGTGTTTAAACAAACGTGCCCACCTAAGTACAGCAGCAAGCTCATGATCGTGTGCACGATGAGCTCACAGAGTGCTTAAGCCCAACAAGCTCAACCATCGTCACAAACAACGGATAACAGCAACATGCAACCATATTGTAGATCCATCTCCATGACATCGCGCATATGCATGGCGGCATTACTAATGCTGCCTTAGCAATCAGCAGCAAGCAAGTGGGCAGGATGCACCACATCAACAGTGTACCAATTTAGTAACCTGTATATTGCATTTGAAAGCTCTCCAAGTGCGACCAGCCTGGCTTACAAGCATTCCATTACAGCAGACATCAGCAAATAGTGCAACAGATGCGGACAGGACATGGACAAGTACCAAGCACAACATAAAGCAACGCAAACCGCAGCAACAACAAAGACAGGGCCGCCCATCTGGCGGACCCCATCCATGTCCCTCCCCACAGCATGAACAAAGACACAGTGGAGTGGGCTGGACAACACACCTGCTCTCCCAACACCCCACAAACAATGCCGGTTCTGCACCTCTCCCATTGTAGCAGTTTTGCACCTCTTCCCCTTACAATGCAACTTGGCCCCTTTCAAAATTCACACCCCAGATGTCGCCCAAAGCACACCTCCCCACTTGATCATCTCCAGCCAAGGATACTACACTTCACTGCAGCCTGGACAGCAACAGCCTCAACAAAACCACCTGTGGACAAACCCATGTGCACTGCATGCTGCCGTGCGTATGTTACACTTCCTTGAGCTTGGCCTTCAGGCGGCTTAGTGCCCTTCCTCTCAGCCTTTTGCCTGTGCGTAACTGCTCCCTTTGGTCTGCCTCCCAGTAGTACACCAGAAAAGAGGGCAGCGCCACACAAAGTGCACTTCGTACTGCACCTTCAAATACGCCTGTTGCATGTTGTTGCGTAATCTTGAACCAGGTACAGGCCACCACCATCAGCAAGTTGATGGACATAATGATGCAGTGCAGACGGAACCGCACCTGATAGAAACCAACAGCAGAACAGCCAGAGGTCAGTAGTTGATACTTAAACAACGGTCCTCGAAAAGATATAGCAGTCATAAAAAGGACAGAAAAGGAAGCAGTCATAATCAAAAGCAAACATCACAGACCATGATGCGCGCTTGCAAACATAATCTGTTGCGATCCCTGCTCCACCAGTCAATGCCGTAGAGCATGACTGCGACAGCTGCCAGTTCTTGAATGAAAGAGGCTTCTATGTGATGTGAAGCTTGTCATCATGAGCAACGTATACAGAATCCCCTTTGTAACTGGCAGCAGTGGGCATAAGCAGCTACAACGTCACTGCCTACAATCTCACAGCTAAGGCAAGCAAGGTATACTGAACATAGTCAAACACTGGGCACACTGCATAAATCTTGAAGGTCCTTACCTTGAAACCCAGTGCATCGATCATCATGGCAACTGCACCAAACTTCAACCAGGGCAGCGTAGCAGCGCTGGCTGTGCTTATGGCTAGCTCCGTAAAGCACAGGATGGCCACACGGGCCATGCGATGCACGCTCCACAGCACCTCACGCCAGCTCCCATACAATGCTGGAGATAACTGCACAGGACCGGCAGAGCATAGCAATATGAATAGCGTGTTTCAGAGGAAACTTTCAAAGTCGAGGTAAAGTGAGGAACCCCATATGGCCATATCGCACCAATGGTTTGCAGCGCCACAGCACATGCTGTACTGTTCAACTTCAAACTAGCAACATTCCTTGCTGGTCCTACCACAGTGAAAATGCAGGCCTATCAAGCACTGTCCATGGAACGAAAGAAAGTGCTGCATCTTTCACATCCGCAAGAAAACCATGTCGTTTCTGCCCAATAACGCACTTCATGAGATTATGCAGGCCGTCTCCCTGGACCACCTCCTCAAGCATGCTATGCCTGCAAGATCATACCCAATAGCAAAAGCAGAAGCTGCAGCTTCAGCATCCACCAAAGCTCACCTGGTACAGCCCGAAAGCGAGCAAGGGCGTGAGCCAGAAAGTCCCACTGCCCAACCATGTGGTGAGATCCCATGGCACCCCATCTGCAGTTCCCCAATAGCAGCTCAGCGACACCAGCAGCGACAGCAGGATGAACACCTGATCCAGGTAAGAGAGTGCTGTGTTCACAGCTGCCAAGTAGCGAGCCTCTGCTGGCTGCCCCAGGAATGACAAGTCCCATTTCTGGGTGAAATCAAACAAACTAGTGGAGGTAGTAGCAGTGTCTGCAGAGCCCACAGAGCACGTAGATCCGGCAATAGAGGGCGTGACAGAATCCAGACTGCTCCTGTGTGAGCACTTTCCAGCAGGAATGACGCTGGCAGCTGCTGCTGTGGGTGATGCTGCTGCTCCTGGTGCAGAGGAAGTGCAGGGAGCCTCCACGTTGCTGTCACTGCCACTATCGGCTGCTGCTGTCTCTGGGGTCCTGAAAGAAGGCGTGGGCAGCTCCCACACAGCTGATGACCCTGGCTTTGCTGACGAGGAAGCTGCTCCTGCTTGTGCTTGTGCTGCTGCTGTTCCTAAACGCTTGGGCATTTCTTCAACCACATGGCGAACACAGGAGGTCGACTCCAGCATCCCAGCAGCAGCGGCCAAAGCAGGCTTAACATGTGCAGGCATGCCTGCCACTGGGTCAAGGAAAGGGCCTGCAGCACTGCTTGTGCTAGCCTGCATATCCAGGGAGTGCTGCACTACCTGCTGCTGCTGCTGCTGCAGCTGCACCTGTGCTTGCTGTACATCACCCTAGCGCAGGAGCAGGGGAGGGGGGGAGGGGGGGTCAAAACCACACTGCAAGGGTTGGCAAGCAGTAGAATGGGCACAGCTGCAGGGAATGCTACCATAAGGACGCATACATGTTTTTCGAAAGTTTGGCAGCCAATCATCTAAACAAACACAACACCTGAGTGGAGGTCAGGCTACACACACTGGACATCAAGACATGTCCCCATTGCCTACACTGCAAGCAGGTGCACGCTCACATGAATGAGTACAGTAAAAAAAAAACTTTGGCAGACTCTTCATCCGGACTCTGGGAGCCCATCATGTGGCTGTGGCAGCGAATGACGGGCTCCCAACATAAGCTTCACCAATGGCTAGCAGAAGCTCTAAAAGGTAGCCAACTACGAAGGGGACAATGCTATCTATATCTGCTCCTGCGAGCGTCTGGTAATGTTCTCACCTCCTGCTGGATCAATGTGTACATGTTGATGGTTCTGGCAGGCACAGTAGCTCCCTCCTCATTGCCATCCAGGTACATCAAATACGCAAACTGGAAGTGCTCCGGGCTTGGCAGCAGGGACCTGGCATCCTCTGAAACCTGGATGCAATTGGCCCTGTCCAGCAAGTTGTCCATCGCCAGTAGTGCATTCACCTGGTCACCATACAAGCTGCACGGCAGGGAAAGCAGCAGTTATCGCATTAAGCAACCCATAAGCCCTCAGACCATGTCCCCCATGGGTAGAGCTACAACGTTTCTAAGCACTAAGATACTCCTGAATACTCTGGAAGGCAGCATTGAGTAGTACTGATGCTGCACCACTGCCAGCAGGTAATGAAAGCAGAGCTTGCTGATCACTTTGTCATCTGCCTGGTGCATGCATTATCCCGCTGGTGCATGCATTATCCCGCTGGTGCATGCATTATCCCGCTGGTGCATGCATTATCCCGCCGGTGCATGCATTATCCCGCCCAGAGCATTGTTGCACTGCTTTGCTGCCATCCTTTGTAGTCTGTCTCTTGCCAATGCAAATGACCTTTACGTCCAACAGAACTGCTGAGGCTCCATAGCCTTGGCCACTTACTCATATGTCCAAGAGCCGGTGCCCACCACTCCTCCCGCATACTGACCAGCATGGATGGTAAGCTTTGCTACAAGTGGTTCACCAGCTGGGGTGCACATCTGCAGCAGCAGTACAACTCCGGTCAAATTCCCAGCCCTAGCAGCATATTTCAATGCTTGACTGCCTGGATGGCTGAGGCAACAACTGCTGACAAGCTGCTTAGATGCATGCCTGCACAAGGTGCGAGCTTCGAGGCCACAAAGAAGTCCCACTTTGGCTACATGCAGACTTGACTTCAGAAACTAACTGCTGCAGCCTGCCGACCTGCACAACCCTTGCAGTGCTGCTGTTTAGCATGGCAAAGAACAGAATAGTAAAGCTGTCAATTAAACTTTATCACCACACTGGCAACAGTCACATCTGTAAGCCACTACTGACGCTCCTACAACCTGCTGCTGTCACGCACCTCATTGATGGTTTTGAGCAGCAGCCTAGCGCTATTCAGCATGATGGCTGCCTGCTCTTTGGAGGGCATGTCAGGGGATATTGTGAAAGCACAGCAAGCCCCCTGTGCTCCAGTCTTGACCTTGTATATCCCACACTGCGCTGAGATGTTATCTATCTGGACATGCACATCGTGCACCCAGCGCATCCACTCATCTGCCTTTAGCTCACTGCAGATTCTTTCGAAGTCACATATTGACATATGCATAAGAGGCGCATGTTTGTACACCTCCAGGTAAGGAGGTGCTCTATCTAGGTCCAGGATTCTGTCCATGTCTTCTAGGGAACCTCAGCTCCCTATTTCATTGCTGCTGTTATGACCTGCAAGCAAACGCCAGTGTCGGGATCGGATTTCGCGTTAGTTCTTGCTAGGCCGGAAGCAACTGGTTCCCTTGGTGGCAGAACGATGACAAGGGTCTAAAACATATTCGCCTCAGGGTTATCCCTGGGACATCTCACCGAGCGTGCAAATTACGTAGACGGCTGCGAAGACATGCCGACATGACACAAAATGATAAAAGAAGGATATGCTGACAGCAGACAAACCCAGAGTTCCAGACCTACCGGTCACAGCCTCTCTTCGGGCTGGTTCCTTATTCGTCTTTATCTGCAACTAGCTGGGAAAAGGCCTGACAGCCCCGCCTTCACAGGCGCATATAAAGACGGATGCCAAGGCTAATAGGACTCTACCACGCTTCTCGAGGTGGGACGATGCTAACGCGCTCCTAGATCCACCCGTGCACCCGGGTTCTCCTTCGCCCTCAGCTGGCCTTGCTGCTGCTTGTCAGTGAGACTCTGCTTTCCAAGCTAAGGTTCTCGAACCTGTCACTGTATGATGATAGTATGCTCGCCGAGCCGAACCTTGCAGATGTTCGTACTAATTGCAAGGGACTCGTGTGGCAGGGCTACGACGCAAGAGCAGAAAGTTGTGGGATAAACATTGCACTAGAAAGGCCATCAACCACAGGACAGCGTAGATGTCAGCCGTTTCAGCTATCTGATCGGTCGGAATGAATGACTGCAGTGCACCAGCCTGGGGTTCAGGCGCAGGCTGGGTCCATCCCTCGATTCATCAAAAGTGTTCGAAGTGCAGAGCCGCAAGCTTCTTTCCTGCCCGCCCGCGCCATAGGACGGGTCTAGCAGATGTCTGCGTGGCTTAGCATGTCGTTACCAGCTGTCACATGTGCAAGCCCCATCCCACCAATCGTGAGCTGTACCCGGAGCACATCATGCTGATGCCCCGAGAAGAGACATATTGATGTCAACAACAACCACTCGAGGCAGCGTCATACCAAGCAGCCAAGATCTCCGAAGGAGGCACCTTCCAGCTGATCCCAGTAAAGGCTTCAAAGGCAGTAGTACATAACGTGCCACACGGTTGGTCAGCACGAGCAGCTGATATTTATGAGGCAGTACTTGATCCAGGTGGAGTCACGGTAGCTCGCTTCTCAAAGAGCAGCGTTATAGCAGTGGCAAAAAATGAAAGAGTCAAGTCTGCTCCTTCTCAAGTCCCATTATCTGGCTTTCCCAGTAGCTTATACAGTGCACCTGGGCTGGGGTCCGCGATGAGATCAACTAGCACATACGCACGCACCCATAATGCGTGGAATGGGCCCGGCTCTAGCTCTAAGCTTGCTATAAAACTGGTATCTGCAGACCACCTAGGCATTGCTTCGCCTGTTGTGGGGTCAAACCCGCGCAGAGGGCCGCATTGCCAGGAGCTGCTTGTAAAGCCTCTACAGCCCCCATGTCTTCCTGCATGCATGCACAGTGTATCTCTGGCCCACATGCAGCAACTATAGGTTGTGACAGAATGTTCCGCTCTGCTGCTTGGGGTTGGGCTCTCTTTGCATGTGCTTGTTTCTGGGTACAAGCTTCACCTGCAGATGTGGCATTTCAGGTCATCAAGAGAGCTCAGCTTATGTGCCAGGGATGTTGCTTTTGTGAACCCTGTCTCATTTTCATAGACAACCTCAGCAGTTGACATATGGTCTCAGCAGTTTCCACCTCAAAGGCTCAGTACCTGTGAACAGTCAGCAGCAAGGCCAAGGCACCACTTTGTCAAAGCAGGAGCATCAGCAAGCCACCACTACACACTGCTGTGCAAACATTTTGGTACAGAAAGGGAAGGTCGCACAAGTGGCAGTGCCTGGATGGTACAGCTTGTTTTGCGCGCAGCAATATGCACACGCCCTTCAGGAACATGCACGTACCTTGTAGCCAATACAGCTCGCTGGCATCTGACTGTGCTACAGCTATGTGGAGGTCAGCAGGATGCCTGCCCGTTAACCCTTTACTCACGCACTCACATTGGATCAGGTGGACTATCAGTAGTTTCCCTGAAATAGGGTTCGCAAGCATCCAGCACACTGCATCCCTCAACGGTTATCTTGGTCTGTAGGCTGGCGGTACAGTCTGAATACTGCCAGTTGAGATAGCCTAGAATGGCCTAGAATGGCCTAGCTGAGCCGGACAATGATAAACTTGCAGCTATTCCATGGCTTAAAGTGTGGGGTGCTTGGGATACCATGTTGCAAGAGCCATGGGACAAGGTGGCCGCATATGCAAACCCCAGGCAATCTGTCAGCTCAAATTTGATCAAGCTTTCCACATATCATTCGTGGTTTATGACGGGAGACATCCCTCAGGAGGAGTTAGAGGCTGGCTATCCTCAGGGTATGCCAAGGTATATCAGGCACACATCAGGTATCCCGTTTACTTATGTGAAACAGTTAATGCGGTTTCGTACTGGTGCACACCATCTTGCTATTGAAACTGGGAGGTGGGCTCGTCCCAAACTGCCAAGGCAGCATCGTGTATGTTCAAAATGTTCTTGCACAGTGGTTGAGGACGAGGTACACTTTCTTTTTGAATGCCCAGCATATGATAGAATTCGTGAGAAGTATAATACCGTTTTGTTTGCACAGTTTGGAGGTTGCCAGGAAGCTTCTAGTACAATGAAGCATAATTCAGACAACGTGAGATTGTTCATGGACCAAGAGCCAAGTTTCCAAGTTGCAAAGTTTGTTTATGAATGCATGGAATTTCGGAGGTCGGAGGAGTGTGAGGACTATAATCCTTACCTTTGATTTGTCATTATTCGGGGATGAATGGCAAGGTCGTATTTTCGATACCTTTTCTTCTGGACCAAGAGGTGATATTACTGAGACATTCACTTCTGATGGACCAGGTTCCAGTATTTCTGCCCATGGAGCCTAGGTTGGCTCCGTACGGGCGCCCCCTTTGAGGGGCCATGATGTAATCGTAATGTAATCGAGATAGCACACTGGCCACAAGTAAGAACCAGAGGTAATGAAACCCTAAAGAATCCTGATATAGAGGCTAGTGACGGCTTTTCTTATCTGTGGTAACTGAACAATCCTGACTCGATCTGTCACTTCTCCCCTGGTTGTCATTGGGTACAGCTGGTGTACTAGTATTAGTATCCTTCCAAAGACGTGCCGTTTCTAGATATAATTACCAATTACCAATTACCAAATGGCCCCGTCAAAGCGGGGCGCCGGTGGGGGCAGCGCCACCCACAAGGAGCCAACTTAGGCTCCAACGGCATACTCAAGTTCCTGTCCAAAACTGACACCATGGCTGCCACCAGCCCACCCTAGATCCCTTGCTAGCCAATGTATGTCAGGCCAGCCCATTTCGACTTGCCATGTGCTGACCAGTTGACCCAGTCAGCAGCAAGATATAAGATTGCAATGGGAAGAGGGGAACTGAGAGGGTTTAGGTCTTGACAGAAACCCATGCGCACTCTTTGAACTCACTCGCATTAATGCGGCCCCGCTCCCCGCGCACAGAGCCCGTCGTCGTCCCACGCACCTGCAAAGCCAATCTTGAGTCCTAGAGGACTGGCATAATTGCACGGAATCTGGATCTGCTTCTGCTCGTTTGAAGTGATCCCGATGACCCCTTGCCGGTATCAAGCAAATTCAACGGAGTAATCCGAGGGTAAACAGCGGGACATACGCTGATTGTTCGTCTGGCTATAAGGGCGCAGCATCTTGGAGCCGGCACTCACTCCTTGCGGGATATGACGCTGAATGTGTCAGACTTTCTCAGCGGGAAAGAGCTTGTTAAGCTAGTGAATGACGAGGTCAAGCCGAAGGCACTGGCCGCAAAGGTCTTGCAACTTGCGGCGAGCCTGGCAAATGAGGCAGCATGTAATTGTTAGGGGCACCTCTCCCACCACCTAAGTCAGTGGCTTCATTGGTACTGATGAGAGTTCTTGTTTATCACAGCTGGGAATGCAACCGGGGCCAAAAGCGGGGCAAATGGCGTAAGGGATCTATCAGGAGCAGATGCTGTAATTGAGGGTATTCAGTTCCTGACTCCAAGGTATGCAGAACACTTGCTTGGGCCCTAGCTCGCCATGGGCGGTCCCTTCCACCTCAGTAAACCAGCTGTGTTTTGTTGCAGAGCCAAATTTGACTTAGGCATTTTTGAGGATGCACTGGTGTTGTGCCCCAAAGTGAAAAGCCAAAATGGCATGGAGATCCCATTGAATGCTATTGAGCATGTAGTGGTGAGTCCCCCTTCTAAAGGCTTGCAGCACCAGCAGCAGCAGCAGCAGCAGCACAATACCACCATTGGGGAACTGGCGGCCCTCTTGGCATTAGCCTGCAGGCCAATATTGTAGCCATGAGGGGATTAATCAGCCTCACAAGTAATGTGATCAACATGCTTCGACAGCACTATAGTTTGAGCCTACGTTACAATGTCCTGTCACCATCGACCACTCATGTAGATAGCACAAGCGGGTAACTATTTCATCCCAAATTTAATTTCAGACATAACGGACTTGTACATGTCTGAATCGCACCCACCCAGTAAATGGACTGCACTGTTTACCCACATACATCCTTGATTCATAAAATGAGGGTGCCGCTGCTGCTACCACCATGGCCTACGCATGCACTGGGCTTATAATATCACACTAACCTGCTGGAATACTTCACCCTCCTGTCAAAGGTCAGTCCATATCTTGCTCCCATTGCTAGCTTGTGCCAAGGGAGCAGCATATGACGTAAGCAGCTAACACACACTGTCTTGTGTGCATCAGGTGCTAGACTCTTCCCCAGATGACCGCGACAAGGGCAAAGGCCTCATGGCTTTGGCATTCAAGAGGTGAGAGATTGAGCCTGTGCACAGCCGATATTGTCTTGTGGCCGGACTGCTTGAGCAGATCATAGCTGCATGGAACAAGTGCACAATCTGTTAGCAGAGTACTGTACTATGTATTTTCTAGAACAAGCACAGCTTCCAGAGTAGAGAGGATTTCCTGGTATCAAAATGCGACGTACCTGAGCAGACATTCGATTTGTCTGTTTGTTAATGTTCACAACAGCTCCAATCTATTGAAAACCAGTGAAACCAAGGGTTTGTGCTTGGGCATTGGGACAATATGCCTGCAGCTTTACCCGAACCATACACGGCTGCATTGTGTTTTTGTTGCATGTGCTCAAGTGGATCTGATGAGGCCAACATGCCAAAACGCCTAAACCTATGCACTGGATGTAAGAATTTCATGATCAAAGGAAGAATGGCTCTGGCGTCCAACTATAGCTGCTACCTCGAGGACTGTTAACACAGTGTGCCATTACCTGCATGAGAAGCTGAGGCTTAGTGCCAGCAGCCCCCTTCTTGCTGCTTGTATGCCCTCTCTCCCAATGCCTAGATGATGTGATGTGGTGTGGTTGTGCAGTGGCAGCAACATCAAGCATGGCAAGAACTCCCTGGGCATGGTGGCAATGAAGGTAACAGGGAGAGGGGCATGGGGCCGCTGGGAATGGAGGGAAACAAACAGACTTATAAGTGTTTCTGCAATGCCGCCAATCCACTCCTTTGCAGCGCTTCAAGCCACTGGGAGAGCGTGAAATGGCTCTGTTTGCCCTGCTTTGAGGAGCCTTTGTGTTCCTGAAAGAGGCATGTCACACCTTTTGGTAACAATTCGTAAACACGAGTAGAAGAGGACAAGGGGGGGGGGGAGGCAGCCATAGATAACCTTTTTTATTGCTGGCCGTGCATGTTCCCATGAGCTCATTGTCCTGACAGTCACTGGTTTGGTGTTTTCGGGCTAATACCTGTGCTTGTTTTAAGCTTACAGGCAAAAAATAGCTGTGTTGATGCTCTCATTGGGGGCGATTGCACTTGGGCCAAATTCACGGTGCGCAGTGACTTGAAGCAGTACAAATCCGAATGCTGTAGCACATGCAGGGCTGGTGCCTTGTGCAGCCCCTCCCCGTTCGAAGAACTACTGTGTATGGGCGTACTTGGGCGGCCTTCGGCGGCCCGAGTTGTTAGCCCGCTGTGCTGTGGCCGTTTCTGGCGGAATTTCAGGCAACCACTTTGTACGGGCTGTTTTTCTTGCTCTGAGCCAAAGTTGTCATCTCAATAGGGCGTGTGAGGAGGCCTGGTGTGGGTGGGTTGCGATCAGGGGCTGGGGACATTGAGGTAGTGGGGGCTGGGAGGGTCCTGCCAGTAGAAACTCCAAGGAGGAGGGCGGGGGTATTCTGACCTGTGGGGTCTTGACTCATTAAGCCTACTTCATACGCTATACAAGACCAGAGGGGTTTGTGAATGTGAGCATGATCGTGCTTTTTTGTGTCCTGCTGCATGTTGACATTATTGCAAAGTGCTACCCGTGTAACCACTTGTGTTTATACCTCTGCCAGCATACCGGGAAATGTAAAATTTGAGACATCCCTCCTGCTGCTGCTGCTGTTGTAGTTAGATGCAGAAGGGGAGTTGTCTATCCCCGCACCCCCTGCTTGCAGCCATGTCGCCGAAGGTGGTCGGCTTTCAGGTCAACCAGCAGTGGTGCTGTGTACCTTGCTAGGAGGACTTATGGCGGACTGTGATGAAAACACCTGGGTGGGGGCAGACCCGGACATCTTTGCTAGCAGCAGTGGTAAGAAGGGAAGGGGGGGGGGGGCGGATGGGAGCGGAGGAGGTGCTCGAAGGGGTGGATGGGGGTGGAAATTTGAAGGGGGAGTTGGGGTTTGAGGGACAGGGAAGGTTTGGCAGGCAGAGGTGGGAGGCAGAGGGGTGCATAGCTGATATTGATGAGGCCACATGGGTGGGAGCTGACCGGGGTCTCTTCGTTAGCAGCAATGGTAAGGGTTAAGGGGGGGAATTGAAGCTGAGAGGGGCCAGGGGATGCTCGGGGAGTGGGTGGGGGACGGAAATCTAAAAGGGGAAGTTGGGGTTTGAAAGACATGAAAGGGTTGGCAGAGGGGAAAGGTAGAGGGGCAGATACATGATATGATGAAGCCATAGGGGTGAGATCGGAGCCGGACCTCTTCGTTAGCAGCACTAGGAAGAGGAATAGGAAGAGAGGGAGGGGATAGGAGGAGAAGGAGGGGATTGTAAGGAGGACAACAAACGTTGAGAATCGGGAGAGGAGCAGCCGGGGTAAGCAGAGGTCATGTGTATGGGAAGGGAGAGGACGCTAAGGCGAGGGGGGGGGGGAGGGGGAGAAAGCGATTGCCGCAAGGAACAGTGGAAATGGAGCCGGACTCTTTCAGCATCAAAGCTCAGGAGATGGGGCAGGGTTGGAGAAGGTAAGAGGAGCGGTAGTTGCAGGGGAAGGGGGCGCCAGGAAGGTGGGTGGGGCAAAGATGGAATAGGATGGCAGAGTGGGAGTGGAAGCACTTGGGAAACTAAGGATTGACATGGAGGTGGGGGTGGTACAGGCACATACACGTTGGCTGGTAACACTGGTGGGACTTGCTCTGGGTACTGCATAGTGATGGGGAAGGGGAGGCCTGTTGCTAGCAGCTGTGTCCAGGGAGGAGAAAGCCTGCCCAGTACTCCACCCATCCTCACCTAGTCTGCATTCCACCTTTCTATCAATCCTTCCCCCACAATGCCCCAGGTCAGCCCTATTTAGGAGCTAACCCCCCAGGCCCAGCCCAGGTGTTTACCCTGTTTACTAGGAGAATAGTTGCACCTTGGTGAAGCCTCTTCACCTCTTTCAGGTCAAAGTCTCATTCATCCCATGCCAATGAACTCCACCTTTCACCTGCCATTTCATTTCTGCCTTGACCCCCTCCTCCCCGCCCTTTCCCCCTGCCCTCCCGCCAACCTCCACCCCACCACTCTTTTCAGGTCAGCCCTTCCTAGAAGCTAACCTGAAGGCCCAGCCAGGGTGGCTAACCCCTCTGCCAGGAGCCTGGTTATACCTTGGCAAACCTTCCATGTACATCCGCCACAGAGATGTTCAGTGGGTGGAGTTGCAGCGTGCAGGGGGCGGCAGCAGCACCTTTGATCTGACACTGCATTGCAACAGCTCGGCATTAGAGCTGGGTCAGATTGATAGTGGGGAGCTGGCACGATTGCAGAGGTACATGGCGCAACAGAGAGTCAGGGTAAGAGCGGGGGAGGGGGGCTTGCAGGGCGGTGGGCGGAGCGGGGAGGGGGGCTTGCAGAGAGGTGGGCGGAGCGGGGGAGGGGGGCTTGCAGAGGGGTGGGCGGAGCGGGGGAGGGGGGCTTGCAGAGGGGTGGGCGGAGGGGAGTAGGGGGCGAAGAAGAGGTCATGGTTTGAAACTTGCTCTAGCAATGGTGGGGAGGGCAAATAGCAAAAGAGGGGGGGGGGGGGCGGAGGGCAAATTGGGGTTGGAGGTGGGGAGGATTGGGGGAGAAAGGGGGGACAGGGGTGAGCAGCGGGGAGGAGGGGCTGGGGGTTGAAGGAGGAGGTGAGGGGCGCAAAGGGGTAAGGGGGAGATGATGGAGGGGGAATGGTGGTGAAAGGGTGGAGAGGGGAAGAGCAGGGGAGGCGGGGAACCAGCGCGGAGGGGCTGTGGGGAAGGAGCGGGGGGAAAGCGGGCAAGGGGTGACAAGCAGGTGGGAGGCGTAAGGGGGCGATTGCAGGGGGGGAAGGGGGAGGGGGGCCAACTAGAGATGAGAGGGTGCGAAGCGGAGAGGGAAGATCAGGGGACAAAGGGCTCAGGGATTGGGGAGGGAGGGGAGAATCTGAGCAAATGAGCAGCGGCTAGATTTCGTGCTCAGTCGATGGTGGGATGCCATACTGACTGGCTTGCTTGTGTATGATGACATGCACAATATTGGACCAGTCATCCATCCTATCCCACAATCCCTCCTTTGTGCAAATAATCAGCTATATGAGGCAAGAATGGAGTGGGGCTGAGAGAGCATGAAAAGAACTGATTGGACTGTGGAGTTACTCCACACGACGGGAAGGGCGGGGAAGTTGGAGTGGAGGTGCAAAGGGAAGTGCATGGAGAAGGGGATGGTTTTGAATGGGGAAAGCAGGGGACTGGTGGAGAAGAGATGGGGAGCAGGGCAGGGTCACCTTGTTGCCCGTAAGGGTGCTGACGTTGGAGGTGGATATAAAACAAAACACCTCTGGGTTGTAGGAGGTGGGGCTGCTGATGTCAAGGTATGCAGGCCCATCATGCCACATGTGAATTGGGGGTGCTTGGTAGGCTCTTGGTAAGGTATACAGCACGGTATCAGTTTGTTCGGGAGCAGTGGAGCAGCGGGTCAAGGGAAGAGTTGGGATGGAGGCAGAGTGCTCCAAGTGAGCCCTCCTGGAGGTTGGGTACAGGTGATAGAAGCACTCCTGTGTATGGGTCATGCAAAGGCCTAAGAGTTTTGCCCAACCGTAGGGAAGAAGCTCGTAGCTCACTTATGCATGCCAAAGACAACCCATATTCTGTTCCATCTCTCTGTTTCTGTAACAGCTTGAGGTGTGGGGCCTATGGCACCTTCTGCTATGGCATATCACAAAATGTAGTAGCAAAGGATAATGGCTCACCTGTTGTGGCAGTTTCCAGTGAGGCCTCATGTCTCAGGGGCAGCAACTTCTCCAGCACCATGGCAGGAGGATCCCCCTGGTCACAGGTCAATAGTTTCCAGTGAGGCCTCATGTCTCAGGGGCAGCAACTTCTCCAGCACCATGGCAGGAGGATCCCCCTGGTCACAGGTCAATAGTTTCCAGTGAGGCCTCATGTCTCAGGGGCAGCAACTTCTCCAGCACCATGGCAGGAGGATCCCCCTGGTCACAGGTCAATAGTTTCCAGTGAGGCCTCATGTCTCAGGGGCAGCAACTTCTCCAGCACCATGGCAGGAGGATCCCCCTGGTCACAGGTCAATAGTTTCCAGTGAGGCCTCATGTCTCAGGGGCAGCAACTTCTCCAGCACCATGGCAGGAGGATCCCCCTGGTCACAGGTCAATAGTTTCCAGTGAGGCCTCATGTCTCAGGGGCAGCAACTTCTCCAGCACCATGGCAGGAGGATCCCCCTGGTCACAGGTCAATAGTTTCTCCCACAGGATCCCCTCTGCTTACTTCATACCAAACAATGGTGACCATCGTAATGTCATTGACTTGTGGGATGTGATACCTTCCGACACGGTTGGGGTGTCCTGGTGGCATGCAAACTGGGAGGTGGTCGGCATGGGGACAGACTGGCATAATTGAATGAGTTGGACTGGGTGAGTCACACTTTGGGGAAGCCAATCCTCACTAAATAGGACTCCTTCCTAAGACTTAATTTGTTTGCCACAGATGCTGTGTGCATAGATGAAAGCAATGTAACCATGTGTTTAATGTATGTACTGCTGTTTGTTTGCTGATGTTTCAGACGAGTCCTCCTGGTCCTGATGAGTCAACTTCTGAAGGAGCAGCGTTAGCAGCAGCAGCAGCAGAACAGGCGGCGATCATGGATGATGATGATCTGGATGAAGATGAGGAGGAAGATGACTCGGACTATGATCCAGGGACAGTTGATTCAGGTAGGCCATCATGTGGGTGGGTGGGTGGGTGGGTGGGTGGGTCTCAATCCCCATCAGAGAGAGAGAGAGAGCATCACGCAGAACCCCCTCAAGCTGCCTTGTGTGCATCCACAGCAAACACTTTGTTTGCTTAACTTATATCCCTAATGCTAAAGCTGAAGGTAGAAGGTTTAGGAAAGATGCCTGGTACAGGTGAGGCACGGGGCCTATGGCACTTTTTGCTATGGCATATCATGCAATGATGTAATAATACAGGTGGGGGTTAGTGCTGAGAATGAAGCTGCTGCAGAGAGCTGGAGGGCAACATGTGTATAGATGGAGTAGAGCAAGGCACAGCTTTGTGCAGTGCAGCACCTCGGGCAGGACTCCCAACTGAAATAAATAGTGTTGGAGAGTTGGTAGTCAAGAGCATGAGCTGGTGGCATGGCCTATACGTGTATATGGTACAGAAGAGGGAGGGGAAGGGAGTGTAGGAGCTGCAAGGAAAAGAAAGGTTGGGGAGACGCAGCTGAAAGAGAGCAGGGAGGGATGGACAGTGAATATACACCCTGTATACACCCGTAGTTCTGCTTGCTTCTGCGGGGTTGGTGTGGCTTCATCTCAAGCCGGTGATGGCGGCTGCGCTGAGTGGGTGGGTTGGTACATAAGCAATCATGCCCTGAGGCTTAGTGCTGTTTACAAAGAAGTGGGTGGGCAGCTCTGGAGCAGCCAGCCAACGGCAGGCCAAGGGAAACTGCTGGTGACTATAGTGCTGCTGCTGAATGCTGTATGTGCTGGCATTGGATGTATAACTTCTCAAATAGGTTTATGGCCATGCACCTGAGGGGGGGAGGGGCATCTGGTAGGCCTTGAGCAGAATTACAGGATAGAACTCCAGCATGGTCTCCTTGTTTTTCGATGTCCAAGGGGAGAAGCTGTCCTCTGATCGCCCCATAGTCTACGCAAACGATGGAGGAGCAGAAGTTGAGCTGCCTGCTAGGCAGCACAGGTGTAATATTATACAGTGGAGCTGCTCTTGCTGCTGCTGATGTCCGTGTGTCTCTGGTGTCATCTAATTACAGAAAGGTTTGACTCGAATGGAAGTAGATGCCAACATGAGATGACAACTCCTTAACCAGGTTCGTGCCAGTGTGCCCAATTGGCCATTTCCCACTCCCGCTGTCTGTCTCACACTGGCCCATGGCTGACAGAAACACACAAGATTAGGCACCAGGCACCTGGCACCAGGCACAAGACCAGGCACCAGGCAAAAACATACAACAGGAGTCAAGAGACCGGTAATCTGGGAGCTAGCGTCTCCAAATGTTTGCATGTTTTGTGTTGTGCTTCAGATGATGGAGGTGTAGGTCTGGATCATCCTGCCAAGCGTGCCCGGCTGAGTCACCCCCAGGACCTTGCATCAGCAGCAGCAGGAGCAGCAATAGCAGCAGCTGATGATGATGACTTGGGGGATGAGGAGCTCATGAGTGATGAAGAGGAAGATGAAGATGAGGAGGAGGGTGAGGGGGGGGGGTTAGAGGGGGAAGGTGCAGGGGGAGGGTGGACGGGGTTGCCGGCGGGCAGGGGGAGGGGAAAGTGAGGGTTCAGAGAGGAGGGTGAGGGGGTGGGGGGGGCAGGGGGGGTGGCTAGAGGGGGAAGGTGGATGGGGTTTGCAGGCGGGCATGGGGATGGGAAAAGGAGGGCCCAGAGAGGAGGATGGGGGTGGGGGTGTAGGGAATGGCAGGCAGGAAGAGGGAAAAGTGAGGGTGCAGATGAAGGGGATGAGGATGAGGGTGGGTGGGGAGATGTGGGCGGGTGGGTGTGGAAGGGGGAGGTGGCAGGAGGTGGCAGGTTGACCCGGGGAGGTGGGGGGGGGGGAGTGAGGGCCCAGAGAGGATGAGGTGGGTTGGGTGTGTGTGTGTGGAAGGAAGGGGTGCAGGGGGTGGCAGGCGGACCAGGGGGAGGAGAAAGTGGACCTCCAGAGAGGAGGAGGAGGTGGGTGGTGTGTGTGTGTGTGTGTGGAAGGGTGTGGCAGAGGGTGGCAGGCGGGCCGAGGAGGAGGACATGAGGGTGGAGATGGAAAAGGTGAGCAGGATAAGGGTAAGTGAGGAAGGGAGAAGGGCG
This sequence comes from Pseudopediastrum boryanum, assembly GCA_963556185.1. Classification (NCBI taxonomy): domain Eukaryota; kingdom Viridiplantae; phylum Chlorophyta; class Chlorophyceae; order Sphaeropleales; family Hydrodictyaceae; genus Pseudopediastrum; species Pseudopediastrum boryanum. The sequence goes on from OY744503.1 coordinate 4,049,548, forward strand.
AGAGCAGGAGCGCCATGGAGAAAGAAGGGGGGTGGGGAGGGGGGTGGATGGAAAAGGAGGGGGGGCGGCTGGGTTGGGTTGGGGGCTGTCACTTGAGGGAGGGGGACAGGATGGATGGCGGACGGGGTGGGTGGGTACCGGGGCTTTAAGAACCTGGTCCAGGCAATGTTGCCTACAGGCACATCAAGGGGGGGCTTCTGTGTACTTTTTCCACCCCAAGAATCATTTTAACAGCATCAAGTGTCAGAAACCCTCTGCATAGTTATTCGCTTTGCCACCTCCTCCTCACTCTGAAGATGCAATCTGTACATGCAAGGGGGCGTCCCCTTGAGTCCCTGACATTGATGGCTGCATGCAAGGCAGGGAGCTATGCTTTGGGCACCCAAGTGCACGGTCATTGAAACCATTGGTTGTTGCCTTGTTGCTCACATGATGATCAGCCTGCTTGCTGGGTTTTTTATACCGCTGCCACTGCTGATGCTATCCCGCTACATCCATGGACAAGTCAGTGCACTGCCAGATCAGCGTAGATAACTAGAAGTATGTTTGCACAAACTGCTTGCTGTTGATATGTCAGTTGGATTGCAGCATGCCTTTGCAGCACTGTCAACCCCCATGGCACAGCTCCATCTAGTTCTATCGGGAGCGAGGTATGCAGGCGTTCTGCTGTCCTCCATATAGCACAGCCTAGTAAGTAGTGAGCAAATGGAAAAATACAAATCACGGGAGCAATGAGTTGAAAATAGCAGAGACCTGAGACAGTCTGGCCATAAAGGGGCATAAATGGTCCCAGAGCTAAGCTGCAACTGCTTCATGTTAGATACGTCAAACAATTGCTTGCTGCCTTGTTGCAGATGACGAGAGTGAGAGTGTGTCCCTTGACGAGGAAGATTGAGCAGTCAGTGACCTACATGCCAAGCAATGGTACCAGGTCAGCAACAGTGTGGGGCTATGCAGATTGAGGCGGGAACCATGCTTCTGACTGCCAGCGTTGCTTGCTCTCAGCGTGTTCCAGTTCGACTGCCCTTTCAGCAGCTTCATTAGTCGGCTGACAGGAGGAATGCAGGTCCTTTAACAGATCCTCCAGCAGGACTGGCTATGTGCCCAAGGTGGCAGATGATCCCAGAATGCCCTGATTGGCCTTGGTCAAAGCCGTGGCCATGTGCGAGAGAGAGAGAGAGAGAACTACGCAGAGAAGGGGGGAAATCCCGTGGCCATGTGCGTATGTTGATCCTGCATGCTACCAGTCTATATGGTGGTACATACTGATGTATTGCTTGCGTGGTGGACATACATACCAGAGGTCCTGCTCCGGATGGTCAGTTTATGGAGATGCTAAATTCTGACTCCATCCAGTTCTTCATCAGACAAGTCAATGATCTGACATGCGTGGACCGTCCCCACTTATTCCAAGTTCCCGGACAATTGGACAGGACAATCGGAACATGGAATCAAGCATGAGTCAGCAATAGAATGTTCCCCATTTACCCAGGAAAGTGGCTGGGCAAACTGGGTGACTGGTCGAGGTTGGGGCCGCGGAGCCGCAGGGCGGGAAACTGGTACAAGGGAACATGGAAATCGGGAACATGGGGTAAATGGGGAGCATGGGTGCCAGGGGGGCCCCGGGGAACATGGGGTAAATGGGGAACTTGATGGGTGCCAGGGGGGCCCCGGGGAACATGGGGTAAGTGGGGAACATGGGAACATGGAATCAAGCATGAGTCCGGCAGCAATAGAACTGTCATCCCAGGCGCTCAAGCAGCGTAGATACAACACTGCTAGGATCAGATGTACTACTACATGTTCCCCACTACTTACCCCATGTTGAGTGTAGAATCTTAGGGTTTCCTGCAAGGGTCTGTGTTTGTTAGGTAACATGGTTCCTCTATTGAGGGGGTAGCGGGGGGTTTGGGGGGCGGCAGCCCCCCAAGTGGTTAGAATTGGCAGAATGCGGGGGGGTTGGGGGGCGGCAGCCCCCCAAGTGTTTAGCGTTTAGGGCTTTCAATGTCAGGGTTTAGGGTTTAGGCTTTTTACCCACTTACCCCATGTTCCCCGGGGCCCCCATTTACCCCATGTTCCCCATTTACCCCATGTTCCCCACTTACCCCATGTTCCCAGGGCCCCCCCTGGCACCCATGTTCCCCATTTACCCCATGTTCCCAGGGCCCCCCCTCGCACCCATGTTCCCCATTTACCCTGTCGTACATGTATGGCTTCGTTGACAGCTGTGCTCCGCTTGACTTGGTTGAGGTGTCACTCAACCAGTGACCTATTAGTGTGTCCTTCGCGGGCAAACATGTATTCATGTCGTGTGTATTTATCTGTGTACAAGCTGATGATTCAGCTTGTCTGGTTGTTTCGCTTGCCTATTGCGATCTTGCATTTGGTCCCTCGCCAGGGCAAAGGCCCTGCGACACTCCCATGTCCTTGTCGGATGCTCGTTCAGCTATGCGGGCATGTATGGCATAGGACATCCATGCTCCATATACATCTGTAAGATCCATGGCTTGAAACCTCTCAGACCCTGCACAAGGTCGGGCTGCGCACCTGTGTATGTAAGAAGCAGCGTATCGGAAGTCGGTGGTGAAGAGCAGAGAGCACTCCTTCTTGGGCGCGGCTAGCAAGAGCAGAACAGAGAGCCATGCGTCGAACCAGGAGCGCCTTTCCATAAACATCAAGACCACTGGTGTCTCCGGGCAGGGGGGGGCGCCTGTATTTCATCCCTGCGAGACAGGCAGTCTCCTGCATGCCAACTTCCGGAGTATTGGCGACATCGAGCTAGCAGCGCGATATGCAGCCACATCCCTTGAGAGCGAGAAGGATCGAATGGAGATTATGAGGAAGCTGTGCAGGGAATCATGAGGAAGCTGTGCAGGGAAACTGTTTGGGGTATTGGCCCCAGCCATAAGGACTTACCGCGGCTGTGCCTGGCTGAACCTCACCATAAGCAGACCATTCTATCCTATGGATATGAGACTCGGGGATCAGTTATATGTTGCCTGGGGATTGGAGCAGCTGACTGTGCAAGGAGTGAAGATGGCTCAGGAAGTGGCTTTGTGAGTACTTGACTTGTTGCTTGCATTTCACATGGACATTTTCAGGGTTGAGCAGCAGCAGAAGTGTTGAATCTATCTCGGAGGCTTGATGGCAATCACTCTTGCTCAATGCTGCAGAGAGCAGGTGGTAGATAAGGCAGCCGAGCCCATTCAGGGATTAGTGAGGACAGGGTGGTGGAACATGTCCCGAATGCTTGTGGTTTGTAGCGTTATAACTGGTAGGATGCATGAGCAGTGGAGAAACCACCCATGCCGGCCAGTAACATGTGACACCTGTCGGGGAGCACCGATGTCCCACAGTTTATGGGACCAAGTATTTGTAGGAGATGCTTCAATTGAACAAGCATGATTGTGCCCTTGTTGAGAGGTTAGCATTGGGGGCCTAGCTGATGCTTTCTGGGATGGAGGCAACACTAGCAGCATACCTGAGGGTGGATTTGTGAATTGTTTGGAGCGGGACACAAGCTCATATTGACATTGCCTGAGCAGTCTTTGCTTGGTTCATCCATCTGTGTGTGGAAGACTGATGGTAGTTGTGCCAGTCTTTGGATCATGCACTTCCCCACATATTGCAAACATCAATGCATGTCTTCAGTACTCAGCATATCATCATGTAGCATGTTCCCTTTCAGGCCAGCATTGATGTTGGGGGGGGGTGGATGTGGGTCATTGCATGTATTGTCTATGCATCATTACTAGCAGCGGTTGTGTGTTGCTGCGGATATGTGTCACGACAACCCCATGTTCCCCACTTACCCCATGTTCCCAGGCCCCCCCTTGGCACCCATGTTCCCCATTTACCCCATGTTCCCCACTTACCCATGCTCCCCGGGGCCCCCCTGGCACCCATGTTCCCCATTTACCCCATGTTCCCAGGGCCCCCCAGGCTGGCACCTATGTTCCCCATTTACCCCATGTTCCCAGGGCCTCCCCTGGCACCCATGTTCCCCATTTACCCCATGTTCCCAGGCCCCCCTGGCACCCATGTTCCCCATTTACCCCATGTTCCCCACTTACCCCAAGTTGCGTCTCCCTGGGCCCCGCCATATTCCCCGTCCTACGGGTCAATTGGTCGGCCACATGGAATAAGTGGGCGTTGTCCAACCCTCTGATCTGAGTCATTGACTTGTCTGATGAGGAACTGGATGAAGTCAGGTGTATGGATACTGCCGGTTGGTGGTCTAAGATTCATGGTTGTCTTTGAGTCCACCAGGTGGTGAGTGTGGTTGGTCGGTGCCGCCTAGCAATCCTTTGTGCGGTAATCGCCTTGAGTTTCGGTTACTTCATATGTGCAGCAGCGGCCAACGGCGCCGCACTGGCAGGACCTACTATTAGCAGCCCTTTGCGGTTGCCGCACCTTAAATGTTTGTTTGTTTTTGTTTGTTTAGCGCAGCGGCAGCCTGTCTAGCTGGAGTTGACCTTAGCTAAGGTGTCTCACGGGACATTAGCACAGGACAGGAGCATTCATTGATTGGCATGGCAAGACGGCATCCGGCTGCACGTGAGAACTGAGCCGCGGTGTCAAAAATGTGTTGCTGGCAATTGGCCATAACGCATGTAAAGTTAGTCCGGTGGGACTGCTGCGCATCCGCGTTCGAGTCAGTTGAAAGCAAAGTCAAAATGGCTATAGGCTAGGTGTGGTTATGGATTGGTCGTTACAGCAGGGTGAATTCGCCTAGGGACTCGTCGAACTGCTGTCGATTCTGTCATCGGTACCCCTTCGACAACCCTGTACCCAAGCTTGTTTGCTCTGCTTGCCGTCCCATATGGGGGTCATTGGCTTGTATAGTGGAGAGCTCAGGATGTCACGTATGCCTCCTCGCCCGGCTGTCGTTACCCCCGATAGCAGATCATCTGGGCTCTGTGTCCCTCAACCACCCCAACCTCAGTTCTCAGTATAGCGCACGCCAGACTTATGTTTATTCTGAATTGCGCTTCGCGATGAAGGGAGCTACACTATAGCTGCAGCTGTTAGTTCCGAGTCACAGTGCTAGTTACAACTTCCAAGTCCGGTGTCACTGTTCATCGATCACGCCCCTGCATGGACTAGGCTGGTCTCTGCACTTGTCCAGTAGGGGGAAATTGTCCCTCTTTCGCCAACAAAGTGCTCAATTCAGGTTGCGAGCAAAAAGTTTGGCACCCCGATACCCAACGGGAGACGTGCAGGGCAACTGCACCAACGGCAGAGTATAACAATGTAAGAAAGGGCGCCGAGCAGTCAACATTGGCTGGAAGGTCCTCTAAGCCGGATGCCTTTGAAAAAACTGAAGTCAGGAAGGGCTCACAGGCCCAGGGATAAAGACAAGAGCACCCCCTTGCAACAGGTAAACTAAGACCACGTAGCAGCTAATCAACACAGCTTTGAGATAGGCTGCAAGATATTAAAGTTTCCATATAGCCGGACTCGTCTGATGCAACAGATCTCGAGCTCCTGCAGCTCGTTTGAGAACCTCATGAAGATTTGTTTCATCTTGGTCCTTGGCTCACAACACCTGCTAGAAACTGCCATCACCTTGTTATTGGTGGCGTAACCCATTAGCAGTACTGATGCGCATGATCACGTCTCTGTTATGCCTGCAGGAAGCGCTCCAACCATGGGTCCCCCTCCAGGACCCCTTGGTTACTGTGTTACCATACTGGCAGCAGCTAACCCGTGAGCAGCAGCTGGACCTGTTCACAGTGGACATTGACACTTTGTACCAGCGGGTGCAAGAGCTTGGTAAGTAAGCTTATCTGGCACTGGTCCTCAAACAAAGGTAGCCTGTATTCACAGCTGATAGTGGCATGCATGCTTTCCTTCTCTCCCATTCATGCACAGGCAAGGTACATACCAGCAAACGGGACCAGATTAACAACTTCAGTCCAGGCATACCTTCCAGCCGATTGTCTGTCAGCTTAGTGGGTGTTGATAGGTGGGTGGCTGTGATTGTGCAGGTGCAGATGCAGAGAAGCATGGCTCCCCTGGCTACGGTCCCAAGCTCATGGACGACCTGAAGGCTGGTCTGCAATGGTTGCAGGAACAAGGAACCTGGAAGTCCTGGCGCTTCAGAGATGTTATGGTCTATGACGCGTCGACCTTCCGAAAGTCATGTATAGAGCACTTTATACCTCAAGAGTTGCACCGCCATCTGCCTGTGTATGATGCCAAGGCTAACGAGGAAACACCTGCTCAAGTTACCTTCAGGAAGCGCATGGAACAGCTTCTGGAGAAGGGGGGGCACTGCTTGCAGTCTGGTCTGGGGCGATATGAGGGTGAGGACCCCTCCAGTAGCAGCAGAAGCAAAGGCTTGTTGAAACGGGGTGGGCCGTACATTCTGAAGAGCTGGCAGTTGCAGGAGGAGGGCGCAGCAGAGAAAGAGACCCACATTAGTTGCATCAACCTGCTGCTGGAGGAGCTAATGAAGGTGAGTGTCTGCAGGGTTCAAGTTGCTCAGTACTTGCTCTCAGTAAAAAGGGGAGAATGTGTTTGATAGTGTACATTGGGTTTAAGAGCTCATGGCTCTGAGTTTGGCAGCGCCATTGTGTGCAATCACCCCTTTTGTCAAGAGCTTTGCTGACAAGCGCATTGTCCCTGCACTCTGACATGCCTGCTGGCACGGGTTGACATGGGTGGATCATCTGGCAAGTCTATCCCCCACAGTAACATCTTTTGAACGGTGTGTTTCCTGGCAAGCGATACCTGTGGGACTCACTGTTGCAAGAATGCTAGAAACGTGGCATAGCTGGTTACAATGTTGATGCGGGGACGGTTACTGCAGTGACGGATGCCTCAGTAATGCCTGACTTCCTCTTCCTGTTCCCATCACCTCCATCACAGGAGCACAGATCCATTTCCTGGGGCGTCATCTACCCAGTGATGGTCTGCATCACACATGCCCTGCAACTGGAGTGGCCAGACGGGAGGATTGGTGACACATACTATGAGTACCTGGAGCAGTTGACAGTAGAAGAACTTAAGGAGATACACCAGTGGATCTTATGGAGGTTGCGTGGCTTGTCCTTCAGCCTGAGCGGAGACCCACACACGACGTGCGAGGTGAGCATACAACCAAGGACATAGAATGATATAGACAGGGCAAAAGAACCAACTAAGGCAGGAGTGCCCTGCTCCAGTAGCGGTGGTATTTGTCATAGATGCCAATCCTCCCAGCCCCTTAGGTGCTGAACCCTCCACTTGCAGCTCCTCAGCAGCAGCTTATGCGCAAGGAGGCCGTGTATGGTTCTCCAGCGTGGGATCGTGGGAAGGGTTCCTTGTGTGTGATTGCAGGGAGCCCTTACCTTTAGCTTAGAGATCATTTCCAATCCTTGGCTTACCAGTGTGCACCAATGACTTGCAATGGTCCATCAGGGCAAAAAAAATGCTGCAGGAAGGCTTGAGCAACTAAGATGGTCACAGACCACGCAAATCATTATCGCTAAATACTGTCCTTTACCAAAGGAGCTTAGCAGAACTAAAGCAGGTTATTCTTGCTGCTACGTTCTCCTAAAGACTGTGTGACTTATAGCAGAGTGCGGGCTAACTAGAGTCAGCATGCAAAGGGTATATCAGGCACACAGCAAGTGCCTTTTTTGCATATGTGAAGCAACTGGTGGGTTGCATACAGGTGCACATCATCTCCTGCTCTTTAACCTGGGAGGTGGTCTTGCCCAGGTGATATCCAAGGCAGCATCATACATGTTCAGGACGGCTATAGACAGTGTAGAGGGCGAATCGCATTGACCCTGCATATCACGCTGCGTACGAGGTAAATTGGACTGTATAAGGGTTCGCTCTTTGGAGCTTGTTGCTTGGCTATCAAACCAGCGGGCAGTAATGCAGCATTCATGAGTTTATTAATTGCGTCCAGGGCAACATGTGTCCACAGTTTCATGTGTCCCAGTTTGTGTTTTACCTATTTGGAGTCCCCTGAATCTGGGCAGTGTGATCTCACATCTGCTTGATCTGCTGCCGAGCAGACCAGACGTGAGTGACAGCCCTTGCTAACATGATGATTTCACATTGTGTCCTAGGTACAGGCTGAGCAGGGTAATACGAATGAAGACTTCTTCCAGCTGCATCGGTCTGGGGACTCCTTAGCTGTGAATGTCAAGTGGTTCAGTTTCCTGGAGCAGGGACAGCACGCAGACGGCAACAGGCCCAGCCAGTCTCAGGAGCCTTGTAAGGTTGGCTTCAGAGGGGCAGGCTGGGTGCTGACATGGCTTTATGGAGGTCGCTTTTGCCAGGAGGAGGAGGTGAGCTTTGGCATCCACTACAAATAGTAGATGGGCATGGTGCAAGGTGCTGTAGCGTGTCTCAGTAGACTCTGCTGTGGCTGCTTGTCTTCATGTTGACCTGAAGTTGTGGAGGTGGCCTTGGCTGGACCCAGTGCTTTGCACTAGGGCTAGATTGTGTTACTTTAGTCAAGGCAATTAATAATTTCCTTTCCTTTTGCCATATCCAGTCCTTAAAAGGTCCAAATCTAGTAACTCGGTTTTACCTAAACTCCCATACTTCCCTTTCACCCCTGGACCCTGTCTCTATTGCAACATGTGTCCTGCCAGCATGCTTCATCAGCTTCTATGCCGCGCCTGTACTGATGCCTTATACATTGCAAAGGTGAACACTGCTTAAGCATGGCTGTGGCCTAATAAATGAGAATTAGGATGGTCTAGCTGTATAGCACCAACCATGCGATGCAACTGGCCTGTGTGGCTTGCTTGCTTGAATGTGTGCTGCCGAATGGTGTTCAGAGATCCCACTCCCCTCATGCCACATATCTGTAGCTCTGGTGCACATTAGTCCACCCTTCCACATACTTCTGCAGATGCTTGTGCACTGCCTTGCAGGGTGCGTCTCCAATGAATACACAAGATCAGCTGTGCCAATGGCTACACAATGCCACACCCTAAACACAAGGCTCATGATGGGGCAGCTGTTTAAAGTAATTGGAGTCAATATGACTTAGTAGACGGCACTCACCATCCAGCCAGGGTCACACAACCGCCACCACACACCCGGAATTGCCACGTTTCATTACTTCACAGCCCCTTGTCAATCAGTGCCTCGATAAACGGCAATGATGTGCCGACCATAGACAGTGTCACAGTAAACAGGTACATTGCAGTTTAGCTGACTAAGCTGCCCCAACCTGCAGGCCAGAAGCATTGCCTGCGCACCCCTTGGCAATTACTGGCCGCACCCGGAAGATGTATACTCGGACCTCCTTGTTGCACTGGAGGACCAGCAGGAGCTAACAGAGATGATCCAGGGGATCAAGGAGACACTGGAAGCCGTACTGCAGAGCCGTGTGCAGTACGCCAGCCTCTCTGAGCAGTACGACTTGCAGCTCAGTGCACATAAGGACACCGCTACAGGAGCATGGTGTGTACCGCCAGAGACTGTTGTTCCTGATGATGTCATTATTGGGCTGCTTGAGAGGGAGCTGGTGCTGCTGGATGCCAGGCTGTACCTCATGGACATCAAGCAATACTCTGCAGGAAAGCAGCTGCGCAAGTTAGACAGAAGGATCAAGCAGGTATGCTGGGTCCTGTCACGAATGTATCCAAAAGTGGCTGCATGGGGGCTTGTGGTCTGCAGGCAAATGTCAGTTTGGGTGAAAGTGGCAGCTGACAGCTTGAGCCAGCATTCAAACTGCACATGCAACAATGAGGCCTCATCCAATGACACTGCATCTAGGTATGCAAAGCCATAATAGAGCAGCCTCGGCACTGCTTGCATGCGTTGCTTGCAAGCCAATGCAGGTTGGTTTACAGCTGCAGCAAAATTTTGTTTTTGCACCACTAGTTCAGGTCACCCATCTACCAGCCGCCCTCTCAAGGCTCCTGCATGACACAGCCACCCTTGCGGCATGTGTCTGAAGCTGTGCTTATGACTTTATAGTTTGGGCAGGTGCATGTACAGGTACCCAGTTCACATTCAGTGTTCCAGAAAAACACGACTCATGCTGCTGCAATACATGCTACATGTTCTGAAGGTTTTGGTTTATTCCAACACTGAAGATCTGCAGGCCATTTGGCAAGCAGTCTGTTTGCAAAGCGGTGGGCGGCTACATGCCATACTAGGCACACGGCCTTGTCCCCTGCAGTAGATGCACCACTATGGAGCCCGCATGTGTATAAGCAGCTACTACTTATATAGACCATCTGGTACTTCTCAGACACTGTTCTTCGCCGATGCAAGCTCGTCATTTTTTAAATGGTCTTTTATGGTCATTTATTTTTATTTGTTTCCTTTTGTATTTTTTTCCTTTGTTTATATGTTCCTTCTTTCTCTTTTCCTTTTTTCCAGCTCACCATCTTACAGCATCTACCTACTGCCTGCAGGGTGGAGCAAGGCTGGACCAGCTGGACTCTCGATACAAAGAGCTGCGTGCCACTCCTCCCCGCAAGCTAGAGAGGAGCAGCTTCCGCTCAGATGCTGAGATGTTGGTGTTAGCACGGATGCAGCAGGACAGGCAGCTGCAGGTTGAGCATGAGGCCCGAGCAGCTTGGCTTGAGCAGGATCAGCATGTCAAAACATTGCTAAAGCAACAGGAGCAAATGAAGACGGCACAGGCACAGAGGTGAGTTGCAGGCGCATTACCTGCCAGGCTTGAAGCACGTGTGCAAGTATGTTGGTGCTGATGTTTTGCGCGAGCACATGCACCTGTGCAATGGATATGCAAGCTATCCTTAAAATTGCTTGCATATCCATTGCACAGGTGGAAATGTGGTGGATGAGGTGTGTAGTGCAGCCTCACACCACTATCATTAGGTTGAAGAAGTATGTGTTACGTTAATCAACAGCTGAGGCACCTTCTCACGCAGTGTGCAGATGGATGTTGCTACCTTGTGAAGGGTGTTGCTACTCTCATCTTGCTGTGGAGTAAGCTTCTGTTTGTCCTGGTAGAATGCAGTAATGTTTGCATGTGTGTCTTGCAATTGTATTGTGGGTACTGCACGCGCTGCATCATAAAAACTCCATGAACCTGCCATCTATGCAATGCAGGGAGAAAGCTCAGAAAGAATGGGCTGATTGGAGGGACAAGATACACAACATGTTAGGGCTGCTGATACAGGCCGTGGATGTGACCAGGAATGCGGCCCGCAATGCACCACCAGCAGCAGCAGCAGCAGTAGCACCACCACCAGCAGGGGTAGCAGTCTGGAATGCAGGTGAGGCAGCAACAGCAGCAGACCAGGGGGACAATGCCTTGTCCGTGGTTGCAGAGGTAGCAGCAACAGCAGCAGAGGTTGCAGAGGTTGCAGAGGTAGCAGAGGTTGCAGAGGTAGCAGCAACAGCAGCAGAGGTTGCAGAGGTAGCAGCAGCTGTGAAGGCTGAAGTGGGGGAGGATTGTGGCTTATCTGTGATAGCAGCCATAGAACCAGTAGAGGGCTGTGGCTTGACATCAGCAGTAGCAGGATCAGCAGGAGAAGAAGGGCCTCTGGCGGAGACAGCAGGAAAAGAGGGGCCAGGAGCCAGAGTAGGACCATCACCATCACCAGCACCAGCAGGAGCTACCCAGATGAAGTGCTCTGACCTGGTAGAATTAACATCAGGACCTGGAGGAAACCACTCTGGGTGCTTTCAGCCAGGAGCAGCAGAAGCAACGCCACACAAAGCAGCAGCAGCAGTAGAAGCAGAGCCACACAAAGCAGCAGAAGAAGCAGAGCCACACGAAGCAGAAGCGGCAGCAGCAGCAGCAGCAGCAGAAGCAGAGCCGCACGAAGCACAAGCAGCAGCAGCAGCAGAACCTGACAGCTCAGAGAGTGAGCCGGCAGCACTAACAGATTACGATGCACAACTTGTACTGGCGGAGGAGGACAGTGTGGGAACCCCTATCATGCAGAGGCTGAGGTAGGCCAGGCGAAGAGTATCTCGAGCCCCTTTGTAGTGTGTGTCGGCGTTTAGATGCTTGCATATTGGAGTTTTGCAGCCTTCTGGGAACCAAGAAATTTGTAACACGGGTTACCACTTTATAAAAACTGTGAGATAATAGAAGCTTTATTCGCATGATGAAATATGCTTATCCCGCCCTCACCAATTTCTTTCAAGCCTTCCCCCTCTCACTGTGACTCAGTAGCTCCAAACTCTGCCCTTCAGCTTCTTCGTTTGGTACCACAGCAGTACTTTGAAAGTCAACACTAACACTGCTCTGTAAGTATCCAATCACTTTAAGTGAATGTGAGTGGCCTCGCCTAGCTTACTGCAGACTTAAGCCTGTATGCCGCGATAGTAACGTCCAAGAGGTCCATGCACAGCATAACCTTGCATCTTACTTCCATCCCAAATTGCTACTATGGGAGAGAAAGGTGCAGGACAACCCTTCTCTTCATATAGATAAGAGCTCTGCCTTAAGCCATCCTCCACCAGCCATCCTGTCTGTGCGCAACATCCTCCAGAGTGACTATGTTCTAGACGTGCTGTTTGCACTGTTGCATGCAAGCGGTGTGTACTTTGCAGTTGAGCTAAGCCTGCTGGGCCAGCATCTGTTAAATCATCTATATTTCTCAGGTTCTACGTACGGTTTGCTTGTCTCAGCCTCTGGCTCTTTAACTCTCGCAATTACTCAGCCCACCAAACAGGGTCATGCTTTGTGGCCATTCATTCTTTCAGTGTATATATGTGTTTTCGTTGCATGTGCTCAAGTGGATCTGATGATGGCCAACAGGCCCAAACACGTAATCCCATGCACTTGATGTAAGAATTCGCGATCGAAAGAAGAATGGCTTTGGCGTCCAACTATAGCTGCTACCTCGAGCAATATTATCACAGTGCTTCGCACCCCAAAGAGCCCTGCAGTGGTCTTTCTTAACAGCTATACAACAGCCGTGTCTGCAGAACCAGGTTATGACCCTGTGGTCACATGCCTGGTACACTGTTCAACATTGCTTCTTATGTGGTGCAGGCATGGCTTCTATACAGTGCTGAAAGACCGGCTGCGCACCTCAGCAGATGACCATGACATCTTCAGGCAGTTGACATCACAACTAAGGCTGCTTGAGGGGCAGCTGGAGGCAGGACATGTGGCTGTGCACCATCTGGAGCTAATGCTAACAAACACGACAACTGATCAGGTTCCGGCAAGAATCCAGGAGGAGCTGTTGCTGCCGATCATAGCGGATAGGTTGGAGAGGGCAGCGGTGCACTTTGCAGCAGAGCAAGCTGATGAGAAACAGAGAGAGATCCTGGAAGCACTTCTGGAGGTGAGCAATTAAATTCATCCCATGTATTGGAGCTTGCAAGACCAGAATATCCTGCAATTATCCGAACCAAGTATGAAGAATAGAGCGATTCTGGCTTGAATATACCTGGTTCAACACTAGGCGCTTTCTTTATTGCAGAGCTACAATAAGATGGCATGCCATAAGACAGCTGCCTGAAGAAGACCAACAAGCATGTGCAGCAAGCTGATGAACCTTTGGCGCACTATTGGAAACTGGGGTACATACATCAAGGTTTTTCATATGCATAGAATATGACTAATTTGAGCTACTTTGTGTGGTCCTGCATTGCAGGAAGAAGCAGGTGGGGTTCAGGGTTCAACTGGAGGGGTGCTGGTGTGCAGCGAGATGGGGAGGAAGCAGCAGGCAAGGGATATGGATGCAGTCAAGCAGCAGCAGGGAGCAGACCAGCACAGCGGCAAAGCAAGTGAGGGCAAAGGGGGAGTGCTGGACATCACGAGTAGACAGAGCCGCAGCATGCGGCAGGCATGTGCTGGAGATGTTCAGGTCCCTCAAAGCCCTGGGCCTAAGCCACGGGTGATGGGCAAGGCAGTGGCAGAACAGCAGCAAGAGCAAGACCAGGGGCGTGGGAAGGGACGTGACAAGGGTTCGAAGCAGCAGCAGCAGCAGCAGCAGGGGCAGGGTATTCAAAAGGGGGCAAAGGAGCGCTTAAAGCGGCAGCAGCAGGAGTCATATGGAGATGGGGAGGTGGTGGTGTGCCTTGCAGGAGCGGGAGGCAAGAATATGCAGCAGGGCAACCAGAAACAAGAGCAGTGGGACAAGGAACAGCGACAGCAGGGGGGTGCAAAAAAGCAGGAGGATGTGGGAAAGAAGAAGAAGAAGCATCAGGGGCATCTAAAGGAGCAGCAGGCGAGCCAGGGACTTCAGAAAGAGCAGCAGCAGCAGCAGCAGCAGCAGCAGTTGGTGATTGAGGAGCAGCCCGCAGTGGTTCACGGCTTGCTTACACCACCACAAGTACCACCTCAAATTGCCTTGGATGTGACATGGGTAAGCAGCAGCAGCAGCAGCCCTTTTCAGGCGCACTGGGAGAATGCTGCAGGGCAGCAGGTGCTCTCAAGGACTGCAGCCACTGCAGACACGGCTGCTGTAGCTGCTGCTGGTGGGGGCAGTAAAGAATCTGGTACCAAGAAGGTGAAGAAGGTGGAGTGTGCGGTGTGCCTGGATGCCAGGGCTGATGTGATGCTGCTGCCCTGCAAACATACAATACTGTGCGGGCCCTGCTCACAACTACTGTATGCTGCTGGGAAGCCTTGCCCCATTTGTTGCTCAGATGTAGAGCAGCGGGTTACAGTCAAAACCAGTGCTGCAGGCGCTACCACCAGGACCAGCAGCAGCAGCACAAGGTGCAACAAGCCCATGCGCCGTCTAGCTAGCAGCAGCAGCAGCAGCGGGGCAGGCAGCTGGCCGCGTTGGCCCTCTCACAGGGTGGAAGCAGCCACCAATAGCAGCACTAGGTATACCACGGCCCCAGCACCTCCGGGTGGTGTTCCACTACAACACAGTGGCAGGTGCACCAGCATCAACTACCAGAGGTACCAGCGACCATCAGCAGCAGAAGGTGCTGGGGTGGAACAGCTGCTTGGGACGGGCAGGGGGTGGTTGGTGGGGGGTGGTGGCCTTCTGGTACCAGCTGACTCGCTAACACTTGGTGTCGAGGATTTACTTGGTGTGCTACTAGGGGAACGATCAGCGCCAGCAATGAGAACAGGTCACACCACCGATATGACAGCAGCAGCAGCAGCAGGAGAAAGACCACATATCGAGGTGGGAGCTGTCCTAGCAGAAAGTGGAGCAGCAGCAGCAGAGTTTTGGGAGATACTAGGTGCCTCAGCAGTACCAGCAGATCCACAAGCAGCAGAGAACCATCAAGTCTCACTAGGGGGAGCAGCAGAACACGCGTTACCAATGTCTGCGGCAACAGCACTGGGAGGTGTTGACAGCAATCATATGGTGGAGAGGGTGGCAGGATCAGGGGGAGCAGCAGGTGCGCCAGTGGCAGTAGCAGCAGAAGGAATGGTCCTGTCAGGTGGCCAACATCTAGGTGATGCGCTCAACCGTCAGCAGGAGTTTGAGCGTAAGGTAGCCAGCGTGTGGGAAAGGAACCGAGCTGATATGGTGAGGCTTTTTGACCAAGGCATGCAGCGCACACTGTTGCAGATTAAGCAGCTGGAGCAGGAGTATGGGTTGAAAGCAGAGGGGTGGGGCGAGGGGAGCCACAGGGATGAGGGGGAGTAGCAGCACTGAGCAGACGCCGCACCAATGTTTTGGGGACATTAATTCAAGGGTTTCCCTGCTGTCACTTTTTGCAGCAGGTTTATGTCGGTTCTTTCTCCCATCATGAGTGATTGACATCCATGCGTGGACATTCCAGACCCGATTTAAGTTGCAAAATGTAAAGTGTGGTGGTGCTGGCCATGCTGACGAACCGAGTCCCAACATGAGCCAGGCGCTTGGCAGCGTAGCACAGCAAGCTACATGGCTGCTCGCAGCTCAGGTCAGCAGCGTGCAGTGAGGTGGCAAGAAGGGGTTGCTACAGCCCTCGGGGGTACAGGAGCTATCCGTCAGCAAAGCAAGCAAGGGCGGGGGGATGAGGTAGTAAAACCAGAAGCAGGCAAGGCAAAGATAACATTTCTTTGTTATCCGGTGAGACAGTTGATACAGCATACGTATGCTGTACTCGAGCCTCCCGGAACCATAAACACAGCCCCCGATTACCAGACAGTAGTTACCAACTAGCCCAAAAGGGCCGCTTTTTTGGGCAAGGGAGTCCCTTGGGAGCCAATGAAGGCTCATAGCGGGGCCAATGAAGGCTCACAGGGCTCCATCTAAACTAAACCGAACAAAAATTGAAGACATGTACCTTTCCACGCATAATAAACGCATAACAGCCACGCCCATGTCCGCATCTACAGCATCAGATATATTCCTTGAACTTCCACACGGCGCCTGCTGCTGTGCTTGCTGCTGCAGATCCTAGCTTTCTTCACGGGCCGACAGGTATATGTGAATAGTGACAAATCAAATCTGAATTGTAAGAAAAAAAACTTGGATTGTGAAAAGTGAAATGCACTTTAGACAGCAATCGGCCTACCTTTACCCCGTTCCTGCAAATACAGTTCACCCTTCGCGCTCTCAAGTGCTGACTTCCATCTTATTCGTGCTCCGCGCAGCGCGGAGAGAGCCACTGGCACTGATGGCTCGACATGCAAACTGAAGTGCTGCAAGTAGACGCAGCTACAACACAAGACCTCTCGCCATACACCACCCAATGCACAGTGGGACAGTTCCCAGGCACCACCTCCAGTAGCACTAAGAGCACACTCAACTGCTGCTGAAGTCAGAAAAGAGTGAGGGGGTTTGTCACCTGCAACATTTAAGTTTCACAATTCGGCTCGCTTGGTTTGATCCCCTGCTCCTTTACAGAACCGTGGGCCTCACGGGTGAACTGTTAAAGCATAAAAAAAGGCGACGCCCGAAGACTAACAAAACATAGGCTCCAGGGGCTACAGCTATTACTGGGGCCTACATGTACATACCGGACCTTTCACCTCTACATCCAGAGTAGAGGACCGGGGTCTACGCCTCTACGCCTCTACGCATATGCAGTACACCTGCATACCAGATAGTAGCGGACGGCTGCCAGTCTTGCTCCCTTGCCAGCTAGTGTATGTCAGGCCAGCACATTTCAGCTTGCCATCTGCTGACCAGTTGATTCATTGAGCAGCAAGGCAACCATTCAAGTGCCTTGCTCGTGCGCTCGACCTATCAGCTGTACCTCCAGGTGCTCCCACTGTGCAGGCCATCTGCTGTTACGGCAAGCTGCTCTGACAGTGCTCTGATTGATCACGCTCACATAGACCTCCTGCCCCACCACTTTCAGAACACATCTGTACTTGCTGCTTGAGGTGCCCTGATGGGAGCTCCTGTTGCTCCTGCTTATGTCTGCATCCCAGTCCACCAGCGCAAAGGATGAGCCCTGGTGCATCTGAGATACTTGGAAGAGTTGCCCCCCTTCTGCCCTCCACCAGTATCTTCCACCTCCTGCGACCTCATGATGTGTGGATATCTTCACAACCATAACCTCAGCAGCACCACCAAGAGACCTAGCAAGGCTGCTACTGCTATGCTCCCAAGATGAGGTTTGTTGGATCTGTATTGTTTCATCGAAGTGTAATCGGTGCTCCTCCCAGAGATCCTGGTGCTTTACAACATCCATGCCGTAGTTGAGATCACGTCCCAAGGCTCTGATGTATCCAACCCAGCGAGGGGAGTAGAAGCACACTGGCAGGCCTTCCTTGGCCTGGCGCACTGGGACACATGATGAGAAAGCAGAAGGTCTTTGGTGGATTAGTGCCATTATTACATCATACTCTCAGTACCTGCTTGTTTTTGCCATCTCCAAAAACAACAGGTCTGCTTCATATACAATACTCTCGGCATATGTGTCCGACAACTACCGGTAGTGAAGCCGGTCGACATGCTGCTTTTGTCAATAGTAATCCAAGACAGCCTTCATATTGGCATATTATAATATATTGGCACCCATATTGTCATGCGTGGTAACATATGTTATGGCCACATGAGGCGCCAGGAGTGGTTGGCAACTACGTGAGTTTGTGAGCAATAGCACCAAGTGCCTTATCTACTTCGGCCGCCAGCATAATGTGCCAGCCATGGATACATGGAGGCCCTGCCCATGACGCTCGTCACATTCAAGAGTACCGTACCAGCATGTCACATAAACTTCAGATGACCAGATGATCAATGTCACCGGGAGTCCCACTTTGATGTCGTTTGGTACTACAATGTAATCTGTACTAATTACCGGTAGCACATATATCTGAGCATATACGTGCTAACTCCAGTACCCTGGTCCCCTTTGTGCCACTCACCTTGATGGGACAGGTATGCATCACATGGCAGAATGGAGCTGTGTGAGGAATGAGACGGAGGGGCGGGCCTGCCCTGCTGACTCTGTTGTTCCAAACACAGAACATAGCCGGCCTGCGGAAAGGCCGGCCTGCCCTGCGGACTCTGCTGCTGCAAACCAGGAGCATTATTGATCCGCGGAGGGGGCTGCCTGCCCTGCTGACTCTGCTGCTGCAAACCAGGAACATAAGCTGCCCAAAGAGTCACTAACAGCCATGAGACCATACGATGGCATGGTTGTGTAGCAGGCACGTGCTCTCAGGTACACGAAGTCTTGCAAGGTGCCACAATACAAGTAGAAGATGCAACTTTCCTGTATGCAACGAAGATACTGCCTTGCTCATGCCCCCCTCATGCATAGCTGGCCAGCTGTGGTGATAGGGACATACCATGCAGTAATTTATAATATCCATAGGAGTGATTTGGAAGCCCAGTCGAGAAAGTGAGAGCGACCTCATTGCACATAATCCAGTTGTTGCTGAGATGATTGCTGCCTACCGGTTGCAACAGGCAGCAGCAGCAAATGACCGGTCCCCGGCAACTCATGCACTTGGCGAGCTGGCTCAAGCTCAGCAAGGGTTATCGGCACTGCAGCAACAAGGCGACTACTACCCCGATCACCCTCAAAGATACAACATCAACATTGGACAGCAGTACAGCAACATTTTCGACATGGACACATCACCAATGAACCCCCATGCTGATATCCACCCCACAGGAAGACACGAAGTCTATATTAGAGAAGTAGAGATGTGCATAGATGGACAACTGTGGATAAAAACGCTCGCCTGCATATACACACCAGATGGCAAATGTCGCTACACCCTCACCCCTGAAAGGACAGCAATACTGTACCAACAGTACTGCCACAGCACTCGCCACAAACCAAAGGTTATGCGGAAGTTGAAGGCAGGTACCTTTCCCCAAGAACTGTATGCCCTCATGTGCAGGTACAGAGATGGAGCACAGATCAAAGATCACAAAGCCATTAGGAAGGTCCAAATAAAGAACCACTGGGCCACTCCCCCTGAGGTGTATGAGGCTCTCAGGCAGCTCACAGACATAACAAAAGAGAGATTCGCAAGCCCACTCAATTACAACCCAACATTTACGATGTACTGGAGCGCCCACAAAAGGGACCAAATCTTTGGGGCAAAATGGGATAGCTACAGATATAGGTGGACCGGCGGAAGCGTGCACAACCCAGAGTATGAGGACGAAGACCTGAATAAGAACATGGCTACTGCCATAGCAGCGGCCCGTAACACAACAGCCCCTGTCTTTGGCATACATATCCTGCCTGCCTGGTCCGATGCAAACAGAACTGCCTACCTTGCATGGCTACAACACTTCCCAGAAAACTGCATGCATCTCCTACAAATACCCCGAAAACACTTCAGGTTCCAGAAACCCACAACTTGGGAACGGGGCGAAATGTATGCAGGAAACCCTAGATGGGACGTAAATATCATTGTCACAGGCAACGCAAAGGGTTTTGAGGCCCACCTCCCTTACTGGGAGAGCGGCTACATGAAAAGGACTTTTAAAAGGATTGAGGAAAGACTGGACCTGCCTGCTAGCAACGAGTACATGACCTCGGGAAAAATCAAGTATGCAGAACGAAAAACCGCTTTGCGCTACCGGTACGGGACCATGTGGACAAGGAAGATGGCCTATAGGTGTGGACATGCACCTAGTAGCAAATGTCTCCTGTGCGGTGACGAGGATGGCGGACACCACACAGCCTCAGGATGCCCAGCTTTGAAAAGAATGTACATCAACAGGCATAACAAGGTCGGCCGACTAATCATGACAAGAGTGTTAAGGGGACGCAAAGGAGCATTTGTCATTCAAATGGACCTTGGATCAACTGAAAATTGTGCAGAAGACGGCATCATGGCCCACCAGTCTAGAAACATCCCGTGGGAGCTCCTTCCAAGGGGACTAAAGGAGGCAGTGCAACAAGCACAAGGCACCACCGATAAGCGCCCTGATGGTATGCTCTACAAACCCAAGAATGGAAACAACCCAGCAGAGTACTGGATAATAGAGGTCAAGATCTGCAGGGATTCAGACCCAACAGGCCAGCAAAGCAAAGCTGATTATCAACACCAAGTACTCATTGACAAAATCAAAGACATAGACCCCACTGCCAAAGTATGGTACTATCCCTTGCTTGTCGGAGTTGCAGGCACCATATACAACAGTACCACCATGAATCTTCAAGCCCTCGGTATCAAAGGGCAAGCTCTAAAGCAATGCATTTCAGAAGTACATACTGCAGCAGTTAAGTCCTTACACAGCATATACACAACAAAAAGAAAACTGGAAAAGCCCAAAGAGCCTCAATGGCACAGGAGGAACTACAAGAAAGTAAGCTAACAAAGGCGGGTGGGCGGAAGCCCACCCACGGATGTAACTATCCTATGGTAGGCTGGCCCATTGTAATCCTTACACCAGTGGGCCCCTCCCTTAATCTTACGCGGGAGGGCACCTCACGCCCCTCCTTGCGTAGCTCTCTCTCTCTCTCATAGGAGCGATGGCATCTAGTCATAGCCCCCTGAGGCCATGATCATTCCCAAATACGGTATCCAACTGAGTGCAACCCATTGCTTTACATAAGTCAGTGCAAGTCACTAAGTGAGCATGGGCATTTCAGACCAGAGACCCACCAGCAGCGCCTCCCCATGACAGAATGTATTGAAGCTCCGTGCGAGGTCATCGTTGATATGCTGCAGTTTGACGTGCTTGTAGGGAGCATTAACAAATCCCAGACAACGGCCCAGACAACCGCGGGGTGGCTGGAGACCTTTTACAGCGTTCAGAAGCGCCTGATGGACGTTGTCTGTAGGCAAATAAAGTGTAAAAAACTTTAGACTGGTTTACGATGTAGTCTCGTCTCGACAGGTAGCTTTTGGGCTTTTGCGTTGCACTGAGTAGGGTTGCTATGCATTGATCCTTCTGCATAGTTTACTCTGAAACAGCTGGTGGACAGCAGTTACTGGTTGCTTGTCTTACGAGCCGCAACTTCTGATAACAGCTGCGTGTTTTAGGTTGATGCAAAGATGAAAGGAAACAGAGTACCACGGATGGCAGAACCGACTTCTAGGATCTTCACTAAGCATATCCATCAAGACACAGCCTTACCGAGCGGGGTGCTTACGTCAGCTCCTGCCATTTTCATCCCTTATCCCAGGCGCCCATATATTGGTAAAACAAGCATACCTAGAGCAGTCATTGACAGGGGCGGACGTTGCAGATATCGTTGCAGATACTCCCCGATTGCTGCCACTTGTCGCCTGATCGCCTCCAGCTCCCGAGAGATATGCTTTTCGGCGTCTAATCTGTTTAGGAGGGAATTGCAAAGGCCAATGCACGGGCTCACAAGCGCATCCATGGCACTCCCGATATCAGAGGGTCTACGATAATGAGTTAGAGCAGCGATCTCGATCTGACGATCGTGTCCAATTGTGTGTAACTGCCTCACGAGCACAACGGATGAGATAAAGCGGACGCCCAAGAGCTTCCTTCGGGGCCCGACTTCTCTCATGAAGTGCAAAAAAGAAGGTATTCCACCCGTGTCTGTATGTAGGGTGGCAGGGCGTTTGTAATTTCTGTTTGTTTGTTTGTATGAAGTGAACGGTTCTGCTGCGCCCTACCTAGTGAGCAGTATTGAAGTAAGGCTGTACTGTGGTGGGCATATGCAGCGATGGTTGCAACGTGTTGCCTTCTCGCAACCGGCTAGCTGGGAAGTTGCAGCGCATTGGGAAGGCACGCAGCAACACTGCTTGGGGTGCCGTTGGGATTGCTTTTTGAAGTGCTTTTGGGAGCGTTTCATTGCACTGTGCCTTTTCCCCACAGTCATTACCGCCCTCTCCAGCGGGGGTAGTCTGTCTTGCCTGGCCAGAGCTAACGCTGGCTTGAGCTTTAGCACCAGCGCTGATAAGAACTAGGATGTGGGTGCAGATAGTATGACCCCGGGAGATGCACAACTGGATGCAGCGTCTTATCATCGAGTGCCCCATGTGTAAACTCGGAAAGGAGCCATGATGCCACCGCAAAGCATGGAGGAGCTGCACCAGGCTGTGGCGCACCAGGCTGTGGCGATGGTGTTTGCCACACAACATATACAACGCCATCACCTGCATTATAGTCCATAGCACATAAAGACCGTACACGACATACTGCGCATGCCATTATATGGGTTGAGTGAAGGAATAGGAGGCTGCCGGCTGGAGCATGCACACCCCGCGGGTTCCACGGCGGGTTCCACGGCCACCACGGCGGGTTCCACGGCCATCGGCGCAAACTTCCACCAAATACCTCGCGGGTTAGGTCCTGACCTATATGTCGAGCGATGCCAATGGCCCTCCTCCCGGGGGAAGTCGGGCCAAAAAGCGGACTTGGCGTATGTCGATACCCCCGGTAGTGCCAAGTCGGAGTGTGCCCTCAGACCGTTCGCATGAAATCATCGAGACAGCACATGCGTTGTCAGCTAACTGAACAAATGCCCGCACAGTGTTCCTCCAGGCTGACTGGCCCTGCCAACTATGTCCACAATTAACACTTAACCCGTTCACCGTCAGTCGAACTGCGAAAACAAACTCGAGCAGCAAAATCTGCTCAAGTTTGTCTGTATTGCGAAGCTTTCTGCAGCAGCCCTCACTGCGAGGAGGCACTATTATGTTGTGATGTTCCAGTCTTGGCTGCCTTGGCAAAGGCCAGGCCGATGTCGTGCTGCTCTCGCCTGTCAACGCGCATGTAGACCCCTGCCTGGTGGACCTTATGCAAAGTTGCTGCTATTGCCCCAGCTTCTCCAGAACTAAATCTATATGGTACACCGACATAAAGTAGAGGGTCCACAAGCTAGAAGAAGGGGTTCTCGTGCATACCAGGTCCTGCCTGTCTGCTGGCGAAGTGGCCACACTGGAGCTCCCTGCCTTCAATGCACAAACTGCACAAATATGCGCCAAGGCAGCAAGCACAGGACCATACACATTCAGTGGAAGGTGTCTGCCCACTCAGTCAGCTCATGCACAAACTTGAGGGCAGGTCCATATGCTTGGCCTGAGGGGTAGCATCGTAGATGTTAACATATCGAGAATGACGTCCCCATCCCCTACCGAGTGCTCTAAGGCCTAAGCGTATGTACTGAAGTCCTATGATGCGTTGCGCGCTGCAGAAACCGCCCCTGAGCTGCTCCGGTAAACTGGGCTTGCGCATGTTCATATTAGGCAGCAGTGGTAACAATGACATTGCTAGCCGCCCTTCTTAGGCGAGGACACCAAAAGAGTGACTTCGGTTAAGACCCGAACCGCGGAGTCTTACCTGATTGGAGAGGTCTGCGATTATCTTGAATTATATCCCGTTGGTCTTTAATCACATTGTGGTCACACTTCTTGCCTTCGATTGTGTTACTCTCGATTACTAAGTGCGCGCATGCGTTGGCAGACGTCGCGTTGAAGAGCCTCAGAAAGAACTTGTTGAACTTTCTACGATATCGTAAGATAGTTCTCAACTAACCAGTTGCGTTCAAGAGATGGAAGGGCGGCGTGACCAGAAGCATGCTTAGTCAAGAATTTCCGTCCAAGCAAGTTCTAAATGTCTTCGATATGTTTGTTGTCACTTTCCGATGCTCCGAAAATGAGCGTTTCCGCCTTACTCAGCTCAAAATCCGAGTGTGTACACACGTGTGAACGGGTTAACTCCGCACCACGGCAACAACGGGCCAGATGCCAGCACAACTGCGCGCGAGAGCCAGGTTGCCATCTCGTAGTCTGTTTGAAACGTAAACACACCGTCGACAGCGAATCTGGTTCCAACCGATGCTGTTCCCCCAGCCTCACCACCGGTCGCACTTGCAACACACCGCAGCTCTCCACCTCCGTGTACGCAGGATCGCTTCTTCTATAAAGCAGCTACAACATATGACATCTGGTCAACCACCATGTCACCACCCAAGACACAGTAGAGGCCCAACTGCCACGACCACCAGTACCACCACACTCTCCATGCTAACAGCTACCAAAGGAGCCTGCCACCAAGAGTACGCTCTTTCAGCCGTCAACCTCCTCTCAACGTGCACACCATCCACCTCATTTATGCAGCATACCGCTTGGCCTGCTCCTGCAGAATGGTCAGGCGCACACCCTTGCCCTTAGGCAGGGAGATCAGGGGCTTGTTGCCCTTGCCAATCACAAACACGTTGGACTGACGGGTGGCGAACCTGGAGTGCAGCAAAGACCACATCATGTCAACAATGCAGCCACTACAGCCAGCACTAGCAGGGAGCCCATGTGCAGGAGCCCATGTGCAAGAGCTTACATCACAACACAGCTTTGCAGCCTCACATGCTCACGACTCCCAACCCCAACATTCTGACCTGTAAGAGATGTAAATTTCAGTGGAGGCTCTGGGTGCTTTTGGCCTAGCTGCTGGACCTCATGCCTAGGCATCTGTTGTCATACATGCCGAAGACAACCCATACTTTCTGTTCCACCTCAGTGTTCTTTGCGACAGCTTGAGGCGCGGGGCCGTGCCATTTCTTGCTATGGCATATCATGAAATGTAATAGAAAGTAGATTGCTTCGTCCGTCTGGACGTGGCTCTATGGCATTGCTGATTCTGTCGGAAGGCATTACCACCTATTGCCTGCGCTGCTGTGCTGCTGCAATGCAATCTATGCAGCACTACTGCAGTTGGCAGCATATGCATATCATGCAGCATCCCCCATGCTTGCAAACGGCGGGAATGGCAGCTCTTGCTCCTGACATCGCCTAAACAAGCCCAGTGATCATGTTTTGGGGCCACACCATTGCACAACATCCTGGCCCATAGCCTGCAGGCAGCTCCTAAACGTCTGCATATTGGGAACCCCGAGACATCCCAACCGACAACCCAGCTGCATATGATGAATGCTAGGCACGCACCCAGCCGACAATGCTCTACCCAAACAGCCCGCAGCTACCTTCCGGTGCACCTGTGAGATGGCTCCCTCAAACCAACAATCTACCAGAAAGGCAGCTGTGGCCTGGTCCACTCTTGAGCAGGATTCTGCTGCTGTTGCTGCGATACAGCCTGGGAATGGTCACAAAAGAAAGACGCCTTCCCGTACCCAGAATATCCACATTTGTCATCCCTGCAGCATTCCCCAAACTCTTGCGTACCGGTAGTATGCTCCAGCCCACCTTCCCCCACGAGAGCATCACCTCCTACGTCCATTGGAACCCTCACTCTCAGTCTTCCTAGCAAGTGCACCCTAACAACCCTTTGCTCTTCCCTAATTATGTGCTTGCTGCCTTATGGTTTGCAGACTATTGCCATGGCTCAAGCATCTGCAACATTGCGTGGCCTGATCCGTGACTATAACGGAGAGGTGTCCCACCCTTTCCACCCCCCTCCCACCACCAGGCCCCAGCCCCCCCTCCCCCCCACACACCTGTTGCCAGCAGCATCCTCAATGTGCACGATGTCGTGTCCCCCCTTGTGCTTCTCCCTGTGCACAATGGTGCCCACCCGCCCATTGTTATGTCCGCCAGTGACCATGGCCAGGTTGCCCAGGTCAAACTTCACATGGTCCTTGATCTTCCCGCTCTCAAGGTCCAACATCACAGTGTCCTCCTCCTACAGCAACAAATGAACAGAATGGCTCGGTACTAATAATCCAGAATCCACACTTGACATTGGGCAACTTGCTTGGAACCAGGCTATTCAGTGGCTTCATTGGTATCCTGCTGCAGCTAAAAACCCAGTGAATGGGTCATCCTGCTTTCTCATATGTTCTTAGTTACTTCTGTACACAAAGAGACCCCAGCCTTTACATAAGCCCCAGTAACCAAGCAAAATACAGCATAAGTGTGCCATCACTGTCCCCCCATCTGCCTCCACTAAATGCTGGGCCCTGCCCTGTAAACTGCGCTTTGAAATCATCATTGCTACAGCAGCTGTTCTGTCCGAGAAACTCATCTCTCATGAACATTCCTTCCGTTGCCCTACATGCAGCTGTTGGTTAGAACCCCAAACTGACTGCTCTGCCAAAGCCATGATCTCCAGTATGTACGCTTCTGCTGCCTTCAAAAGCTGCTTGGTACTTCCGGAAACCTGCTGTTCCACCCTCCCATGCCACTGCTTGTTTTCGTAGGCTTTAATCACCCAATCGCTTGGGTTCTGCTGTGTCGGCTCACCCCCCTCAACAGCGCTCTTTCGAAACCGCTGCTATGCTTTGCTACATGGCTCCCCCCCTGCTCTTTACGCCTGTTTCTCGAGACACCATTCCACTACTTGTGCCATTGCTACTGTCCCGCCCCCCATGACTCTCAACTTGCCAGCCCGTGCAACATTAATCGCCCTCCCTAACAACTGAACTGATTTCCCCCCAAAACAGGCAGGAGTTGCTGCTGCTGTCATTTGCTGCTGCTGTTGCTGCTACCTTCCTCAAATCTTCCAGCTCCCGACCGGCACATCTCCTTCCCCAACGCAGCTTCGCACGTATACCACAGCCTACTGCTGCCCCTGCTCTCCACTCGCACTACTCCAACTATCCATCCACTTCTGGCCCAACTGCTGCCCCCCCCCCTCCCTCCCCGCCTCACGTGCTCCCCCCCCTCCGCCTGCTCAACCCTCACCTTGATATCTGGGTCAGGGTAGCGGATGGTCCTGCCATCGTGTGTGGCAATGTAAGGGATGCCCCCCTTGCCAAACTGCATGCGCTTCACCTTGCACAGCTTGTAGGAGGCCTCCTCACGGCTGATGCGGTGCACCACAAAGCGACCCTTGGTGTCATACACCAGGCGGAAGTGCTCATCGGTCTTGTCAATGTCAATGACATCCATGAAGCCGCTGGGGTAGGTGGCGTCAGTGCGCACCTTGCCATCCACCTTGATCAGCCGCTGCATCAGGATGGACTTCACCTCCTTACCTGTCAGAGCATACCTGGGGGGAGGAGCAGCGGCAGGGGAAGAGGGGAGGCCGGGAATTAGGGCATGGAACCAACTAATTGACAGTTAAGCGGATTCACTCGCTTGGGGAGAAGGCATGTGGTGCTGCATGCTGTACATAGGATAGCAGCTGCTAGAGTAGGTGGGGGGGTTGCAATACTTCCTTGCTATCGCCCTGTCATTGCTGACATGGCTGCAATGCTGCTCTACAGAAGTCTCTTGCAGTACTGCATGGCTGCACAGATACTCTGGTTCTGATCCTGGAATCAGGGGAGAGAGGGTTCACCACAATCCATCCCAGCAACTGCTTACTGCACCCTCGGCTCCAGGCTAATGTTAAGAAGCTAGCACCTGCCATCCGGGGAGTGACCTGCAGCTTCTGCAAGAAGAAGATGAAATACTCTGCTCCCTGCGGAAAGATCTGCTGGTGATCTATGCGGCATCCCTGGCTTCAACATCCATATCCAGCTTGTACCACTGCTGCTATTGCTCCCTTGTTTGCATGGTGGCTTTCTAATGTCCTCTACGGTCTGCCTGCCTGTTGACGGGGGTTCATGCCTCCATGTACAGCCATATGCAACTGATCTACTGCTGTTCTTTGGAGGGTGATCAGTGAAACACCTGCTTGGTCGCTATCTGCTGAGAGCGGGACATAGCACCTACTTGAGGCGGTTACGCAGCACCAGGATCAGGGGCAGGCACTCGCGCTGCTTGTGGGGACCAGAGGATGGCTTGGGGGCCTGCACAACAGTCGTCGCAGTCGGTTGTCAGCTGCCACTCCCCACCTAAGAACTTCTGCTGGACTACTGACAGATGTTCATAAGCCCCATCACCAGCAGCTGCTCATGGGCGTACACTGCCTCGTCTCGACAGTGAACACAAGGAGGAGGGGTCTCTAGCTGCCATGCTGAGCCCCAGCGACTGCCATCACCAGCCCACAGCTGCTGGTGAAAATAGCTCCCTCTCTGTCTCCCATACTTACAAAGATGCCGCCCAGCTTGTCCAACATCCAGTGAGAAGGGGCATTCAGCCTCTTCATATGTTTCTTCGGCCCGCGCACCATCTTGCCGCGAGCCTCTAGGCAGTAAAAACCAGGCAACGGCTGTGGAGTAAAATCCACAAAAAGAGAAAGAACTAAGTGTTCTAAACTGCCTATATGGCCTGCAGGGCTTGCACTGGCACTCAGCAAGAATCGGCCGCCCCCCACCATGCCCAGGGTGTAGATTGGGGCCCCAGTTCGAGTCTGCTACAGCGGTTGGTACAGCCTTCATGTTTGCAAGCAATACCGGCAGGTTTCCCGAGCTTACAGACGATTGGCCGACGGTGTACAGATCCCCGGCATGTCTGTTATGGTTTTACATCAATCCTTGGTAGAAAGACGCTTCCGGCCATCGGGAACAGCCAATCCGACCAGGTGAACTCCGCCGCGTAAGCTTTGGTTCACTCCATCGATCTTTCCAACCAGCGAACCTATTTCTAGGCAGTGCTATCCAGCAATAGCTCACATCTGGCATACCTTGGTAGGTCATTATCCACTCACAAGAAGGTGTACGTTCGCTCGATCCGTACTCCTACCTAGTTGTTTTCATTCTGCAGATTGTAGAGTCTAAACTTGTAGAGTCGAATTGACCTTCCGACGGGGTTTAATAAGGAAGCGCATGCTGCAGAAAGCGCAGAGCTGGGACTCGCCATCGCTCGGAAGCTCTTCATATTTTTACATGCCCCTGGCCCCTTCCGTAGCTACCCACAAGAGAACGATACTATTGCAAACTACCAGGTACGAAAAAGCAAGATGGAAAAGGGCGGTGAACCTACTGCACCGATATAAGAACCAACATGTTCATTGCTGCTGCTGTCTGAATATCAAACAACCGCCAAATCAATATACACTGACCATCTTCCAGCAATAGCCATCAGCTGGCAGCATGGGGTGAAAAGAAACCAAGTAATGCACCCAACGAGCCAGCAAGCACCCAGAAATAAAGAGCACCCCCTGCTTCTCGAGTCCATACTGCTGCTGCTAGAAAGTGATGCAGTTGTACTGTAACATTCATCCCAACTACCTTCGTCCACACAAACACGTTGCGCTTCCTGGGTCATGCATATGCGCAGAAGCATCCCTTACTGCACAGATGCACCACATTCTTCTCAAAACGTCTTCCAAAAGTACACCATGTGCATGCAGACAACTACCACAGACCGTTACAACACACTGCATATGCACTCTTACCTTTCAGCCTTGCTTGCAGCCACACTATACAGCCCCCAATCTCCACCACACCATCTTCCTAACCAACAGTAGAAGCCTGCTTGTCTCGGCAGCTCAGGCCAAGCCTGGCGCTACCCCTGATAGCTCATCCTGCGTCTGCTGCAGCAGCTCCCCTGCTTAAGCAGTAGCAGGCTTGCCGCCCCCTGCAGGTGGTGCTGGCTTCTTCTTAGCCCTGGAAGCTGCCTCAGTGTACATCCATGTACCAATCAGGGCAATGACAGTACCAGCCAGAGCCTGGGGACAAACAGATCACAGGCAGAGCAACAGCAGAGGAACCATGACCACAAGCGCATCAAGTGTCCAGAACTGACTGAGCTCCAGGGTTTTAGTCAAGCACAAAAGCTAGGATGTGGGCGAGGAAATACCAGCAAGTTTCAAGACAAATGCTGCTCATGGATGTGGCAAAGTGCATGCACTGTCTTACATCACTACCAGCGGTTGTGCGCAGCTGCTGATATGTGTCACACGACAGCTAACAGAGGACATGCCCAACATCCATGCGCAGGCCACATCACACTACTGTTGGTGAACCGCCCAGGACAGCACAGAAGGTATCCCAAAGCTGCAGATACACCCAGATGCCCAAGCAGTTGGCTCCTCAGCCTATAGGACCTTAGCCTTGTTAGCCACAATGTCGGCAGCTGCCCTAGACAGAAGGGAGTGAGCAAGGGGACAAGATCTTCACCCAGGCTCAACAGCAGAAAGCAGTCTTAAGTCAGAATGAATCAACAGCATTCGCGTGCTGCCAGTCACCCAGTACCAGCCTTTGCTGCATGGACCCTGCTAGATGAGATTATGTGTTGCTTCTCCCGCTCTTTACCTGTGTTGTGAGTGTCTGGTTGAAGAACAGCACAGAGCTGAAGATGATGACCACACGCTTCACCACATTGCACACTCCATGGGACACGGGGGACACGCGCTGCAGGGTGTTGAAGGCAAACTGCAGAAGGCAACAGGGGCATGCTTATTGTTGAACATTTTGTGAGTTGCCATAGCAATAGTGACAGAAGCCCTGCACCTCAAGCTGTTAAACAAGCAAGCAGTAATGCCCAGAGATAATGAAGTTCAACAAGAGGAGAGGTTTGAGCTAGCAAGCAGAGTATGTCTGTCATTGCCATGCTCTGTCCCTATAGGTTTCTAAGCCTTGGGAGGCTGCACCAGAAGAACTTGGCGCTGCTAACAAAACATAGCAATATACTGCCGCCTTTGCAGCACCTTCTTTGCAGGTCTGGCCCTTGCTGAGACATCGGACGAGCACACTTCCCCACAACTGCAACAAACTGCTGCTGCTGAATCCTCCCTCTAAATCTGCAATGTGGCACAGCCATGGAGTCTGCTGCAGAGATAACAGCGGGTCACCACTACTCATGCTCTATGAAACCTGCTATATTTGCTGTGACATAACTTGTTGCAAGTGCACCTCCCAGCACTGAAGCTGGGAGACTGCACCCAGCTCACTTTGGCCATGCAACAACTGCGTAGTAGAAACTACTACTGGCCCAATGGCATCCAGCTACTGCGCTAGAATGGAAATCTCCTTACAGGTTTTGCAGCACGAAACCCAGCCTCGCAACCCTTCCAAGCCAGCCTCTTCTCCCCTATCATTGCTTCAAACTTGGCTGGCTTATTGCCCACAGATAGCCCAGTGCAGCAAAGATACCAAAACACAAGCACATCTACCTAACCTTGCCGATGCCCCGTACCTGCATGCCAGCCAGTCATCCATGCATGTTGTACAACGCCACTACAAACTTCACCCTCCCTGGCCAGCAGGCTGACCTTGTGCCCTTTTTCTGCCATCCACCTTTCCCTGCCACTGCTGCAGGACAGTGCTTCCGCCCTTCCCTGTTGCTCCATATGGTGCCCTCCTCCAACCCTTTCACCCCCAAATTACCCTCTTATTTACCCTCTCTCCGACCCTGACTCCGTAAACCCAAACCCAACAACTCAACCCTAAACCTTAGTCAAACTCAATGCAACCTCACCTGGTTATACAAGTGGTACAGCAGCCCCACCATGAAGAGGTCAAAGTAGAACCTCTGGGCCCCAACCTTGGCGATAGCAGCCTCCGCCCCTGCCTTCAGCAGCCCTCCCTCCATTCCGATCATGAAGGGTGTGCACACAATGGCGCTGATCAGGGTGGTGTAGGCGTACACAGCAGTGCTGTCCAGGGTCTTGGTCATCGCACTGCAGGAGGTGGTGGGTGACACAGTTGCAGCGGTTACAGATTGAAAGAGATGCTGATAGTCACATCTGTATGAGTAACGCAAATGCTTAAAGACTTTGTTCAACCGTCAGAAGGCGCCCCTAAAGTGCCCCTAATAGCCACATGCGGCATGTGCATTACAGAAAAAACTTGCAGTTGGCGAGCAACCAATGCTTCCTAGACTGGGACTGCTACTTCTTGCAAGACAAGCTGTGAGTGCTGTCCAGGGTCTTGGTCATCGCAGTGCAAGAGGGGGGAGGGGGGGGGGGCACATGTGCAGGGGTTACAGATTGGAACCATGCTAATAGCCGCATGTGTTTGAGCAATGAGCTGCATGTGTAAGAGTAATGAGTAATGGAATGGCCTAAGAGTTTGTTCAGCCGTCAGAAGGAGCCCCTCTAAGAGCCAGGATAGCCTCATGTGCCATGTGCATGACAGTAAGAAGTAGCAGCTGCCGATACCTTATGCTTGATACAGTCAGACTGCTAATCCTGGCAAGACAAGCTGGGAGCTCCATCTGAAATGAAATGGAGCTGTGAGAGAGTGATCCGACAAAGTGGGGCTGTCGGTACTGCATGACCTTTGCACACTGCCCTTCTGCTGAAAGCTGTCTGCTTGGGCAGCCACAGCCCTTCTTGTGCTAGAGACCCCTGCACATCCTCCCTCGAGCTGCAGCTAAACTGCCCCGCACTATTTTGTTGTGTTAGTTCCCTCTGCGCCAGGTCCTCTTTCCACCAAAAACTACACCTGTAACTGCTATGAAATCTGCTACAATGCATGAGCTCATTGCAACATGAGGCAGCGAGAGAACCTCTCCCAGCTCGGCCCTGCTCTCAGCTCAATTCTGCATCACCTGCACTCCCAATCCAATTACGTCACAACCTGCTCTGCACCTAACGCACAGGAACCCTTGTCCTTTAAGCTAGCTGCTGTACTCGCCTCTCATCCTGCTCCTTCCTTCCCAGTCAGCTACCTAGCTTGCCACAGAGTGGCATGAACCCAAATGCACATGACCCCCCCTCCTATCCTCGCTGCTGTAAGCTGCTCCCATCCTGGCCCTTCCCTAGCCCTTCTCTTCCTGAAGTCTTAGGGTCTAGGGTTTACCCTAGTTTACCCTAAACCCTAAACTAGGGCTTCCTGGCCCTTGCCCGGCCCTCCCTTCACCCCGATCAGCCACTCACAGCTTGCCCCACACCGCCCTGAACCCAAAGGTCAAGTTGGACAACATGGCGCTGATGAAGCCAGTCCAGTTGAAGCTCAGCTCTCCCGCTGAAGCCATACCCACACCAAACATGATGGGGATCAAAGTCAGCATCACAGGGAGAGGGGTGGCTTCACCCAGCACAACACGGGAGAGCAGCACATTGAAGGCAGGTTCCAAGGTCTTGACTGTGTGGGTCAGGGAGATGGCCACCGCAGCGAAGGAGATGTTGGCTGCAACGTGCCCGACGGCGTGCATGACGGCGGGGCCGAAGATGGACTTGAACTCTGGGCCATTGATGGGCTACAGCAGCAGCAGCAGCAGTTGTGACAGTTATGATATGCCACAGCAACAAGCGGTCTCGTCGCAGCAGCACCGGCAGAGCTGTCCTCATGGAGACATGGACGGCCCACAGCTCTGTCCAGGCGAACTATTTCTACTCTGCTTGGGGCTGTACCAAGCCCTTCTTGGGCTACGTTATCAAGCAGAGCACCCAGCATGTGTGCGTAGACAGAAGTCAATACAAGCTTCAGCCCATGTTTATTGCAGGACATGAACAAGTGCTTGCTGCAGACTTCCAGGTTACATGCCCCCATGATCACTAATGCCCAAAATTAAACCAGTAGCAGACTGCTGGAGAGCCTGAGCAGTCGAGCTCCCTGCCCTGCCGTGAACTGCATGGTCCGCCGACCCCATATCATGTCTGCCTGGCCCTGTCAATCATCAACACGTGGCAGCAACTCTTTTGCCAGACATATTCACACAGTGGCCAGAGGCCAAGGTTCCGCCCAAAAACCAGACAATGTCTACTTGGCCTTGTGCTTTCACTTGCTCGTGCTGTGTATCTTCAGAAGGTGCATGGAGCCTGCACTGCTCCCTAACAAAGCCCCATGCTGGACTGCATAGAATGAGTCCAAGTCATGTTTGCTAGTTGCTCACCCTGCCAAAAGACCAGCTCCTGAGGCCGACCAGGTACACTAGTGCACAGTAAACTGTGCCCACAATTACGTGAATTGTGGATACAGTGTAGGGAAAGGGGAAATACTTGAAGATGGACTTGTTGAGCAGGTTGAAGTAAACATTCAAGGCGTACCTGCAGGGCAGGGAAGTGGTCAGGAGGGCTAAAGTTCTCAGGCCAGGAAAACGTGGCTTCACTGAGAGGGCGTACTTGCAGGAAAGAGTGTTGCCAAAAGGTGGTTGCACATATATGCTACCTGCAGCTTAGGTATGCATCCACCCCTCCCTTGGAGCCTGAGTAAAATGTACTTACCAGAGGGTAATGAATGTCAGCGTCACGACGGTTGGAGCTAGCTTTGGCCCGACAATCTTGGAGAGGGTACTGCGGGAAAACAGATAGTTCAAGTACTCGACTTTCCCCTGTCAAAGGTCGCATATGGCGTATGCCGCGGGAACCGACCGTGCACCATGCAGCATGCCATGTGTCCTGAGTGCCCAAGCGTTGAAAAATGCACGCGCACGGCATCTATCCATGACCGATCATTGCTATTGAAAGCATAACGCCCAAACCCTGCACGTCACCATGTGTTGTTACCTCTCCAGCGGATCCAGCTCCTTGGCTTCATCTGCTCCTGCCCTTGCGGCTACAGGCCTCTGTTGTTGACTCTTTTGGAGCTGAGTTGCAGGCAGCAGGGGTTGCTGGCTCCTGATACCCAGAAGCCCGAGCAAGGGCTTCTGCAGATCGACGTTATATGAGAAGAGAGCTGACTTCAACGTTGCTGTCTCTATCCAAAGGATCTACCCAAGATGTTTAAACCAGTTACCTGGATAGGCCTAGTTACCATGCCACTGCTGCAAGCAGTGATCGGTCTCGCACGCACGATCCCCGATGCCCTACTAAGTGCAGCCATGGTAATATAGCTCTAGGAGGTAAACTAGGTGCAGATACCCCGTCCAGCAAGCTCCGTCAAGTGGACACACGCAGCAAATAAACCAAAGACCCTGGATATGATAAGTGACCCCGAAGGTTCGGACTACGTGACGGCAGAACTTGAACGATGGGGAGTAGGGCTATCGAATGCAAGGTCAATCGCTTGTACGCCAACAACAAGTCCGTTTGACACCAAACTCATCGATCCTGCATGCACCTTCCATAGGATTGGAGGGTCTACGATAGCAAAGAACTCGTCTAAAGTTCAAGCGTTTCGGATACCGCTCCCTGGCTGCAGCACTCGGCTACAGCTCACGTGCTCTGAATGCGGGCAAAAATCAGAAGCACGGATTGCTTGCACCTGTTATGGCTCAGGCCGATCAACTGTCCTATGGGTTTTCCGAGGTCTCAGACCGCGATACAGGCATGTCGTCATGTCGCAGGGATCTATCCCCTTACAACCTCTGCAAAGCGACAGAGCGTTGATGAAGTACAGGTAGACAATCACAGAACCCACAAAGGGATGTCTACTTGCTGCTGCTGCTGCCATTCTCCTGTGCCGGGCCAGAAGGGATGCCTGATGGAGCAACTGGGGCTTTCTCAAGGCCCCGCCTACGTTGGCGCAAATTTGTGGCTTTGGGCAGCAATGGACCCCACGTGTATAGCAGTAGCCTCATAATGCAGCATACCTCCGCCCGTTGAGGACTAGGAGTCCTCCATATCCCAACCTTGGCAAACGACCAGTGCCTCTATCCCTGCCTCTATCCCTGAGAGAGGCACTCCTTAAGGTATGAAACCATGCATCTATGAATAAGAGCCTCGGGCACTTCACCCACCACATGAGACTGGCCACAAAGACCATCTGCAGCCCTCTTGCGCTTACCACACCTTGTTTTTTCGTCTGTTGTAAGCAACCTGCACCTATGCTCTGCTGCCCACATCACTCAGCAGTGGTGGAAGCCTCACTGCAAATAAAGCACAGGAAGGACCATTACCGTGTCACAGCAACAACATCCAATTGCTCATACCACCCCACTTGAGTCCAGGTACCACCAGCAATGTCCCCAACCGGCCTTGGCATACACCTACCGGTATGTTAAATTGTCAATCTATAAGAACCACCACCAGCAGCTGTGGTTGAACGACCACTACAACGACGGCACACAAGGCACCAACCCCTGCCCCAGCAGTAAACACCCAATTGCTCTTACCACCCCATCTGGATCATACACGATTCGCCCTTGCTCGTCTCTGCTTGAAGCCACCTCCACTATATCCCTCACGCCTAGTGCGCTCAGCTTCTCCCTATCCACCTCAATGTCTCCCCCTTTTGGCACTATGAGATGGGTGATGTAATCACTGGCGTCATTCTGAAGCACGATGGTCCCAGCTGGGTCCTGCCGCCTTCGGTTCAGGGCATCCACAATTGCTTGCACCACATCACTGGCCTTCATAGGACCTGTGTCGTAACCTGCCCTGCTTGATTCCCGGTCATGAGAACCATTCAACATCACAATCTGCATAGCAGGACAGGAGAGGTAAATCAACTAGGCCATTGCATTGTGCTCAGTGCAGGACAGGGACAGCAAAAACACAGTGCAGGACAGCGAAACAGCAACTGGAGTAGATTTGTAGCATCCTGTTATTGCGGCTGAGGCTGGTGTTTCATGCATAATTGGCAATCACCACATCCATCTCTGCTTTGAAGCTTTCAGTCTGAAACCAAAGCAGACATAAAGTTAACTTTCAAAGACCCGCAAAGACCCACAAATGTGTGCAATTCAAAGCAGCACCGAAGTGTTGTGGGAGACCCATGCTGTCTTTTTTTTTCTTTGATTAATCTCATCCTGTCATGGTACTGGCTCGATCCTCAAGTCTCAGGATTGCTTTCTCAGTTACATGTATGGTACCAATGAACTGAACGACCAGAAGCTACTGCTGCAAGAACATTGACCCAGACCCATTGAACAGGCTTACTATCGTTCAATAAAGCATGTTACATGGGTCCCTTCAAGCATCCACGGCTGCACCCTCCTCTCTGCGCACTCTTGCAGGTATCTTGCACACAGCTGGCGGTGTTAGAGAGAGAACACTGCACATGCCTGGAACCGTGTAGCAGTGCGTGTTGCGGGTGCAGAGACTGACTCACTGATCGATAGCTATTCGATCCTGCTGGTGCATGCCTAATCGCTGCCTAACAACCATGGGCACTTTGGTACTCGCAAGCTAATCACAAGCATTAGTGCCATAGGGAGGTTAGCAGGATGTGCGACTGTTAGACTATTCCCAAGGTGCTACCACTCCGTCGACATGCTGATTTCAGACATGCCCGCTGTCCCCTTTTCTCCTTTTTTATGTCCCCTCGACTAGCGGCATGATAGCCCGCTTACCTTAGGCACATCCTTCTTCCGCGCCAGAGCCTCGCCCACCCCCTTCAGTATTAGGTTAGGACATATGCTAGTGTATAATGATCCAATGCCATATAAGATGGCGTCAGCACGCCCAACCTCCACTCCTATTCGCGGGTTGGGTGGGGGTGAAACTTCATGTTCCTGTCCTGTGCCTTCTGTGGACATGTAGAAGATCCGGCGAATGGGTGAGGGAAGTGGAGGGTAGTCTACACTTTTGTCCACCAATGCAGGCTCCGACCCACCAGCTGCAGGGGACAGGCGAGAGACAAGTCATGTGAAAGAAATGACCTTAAACCTTTTCTTTTGCAACACTGTAAAAAAAATTTTCCCAAAAGGGCAACTGTTTGCAAATGGGACCCTGTGCTCTTATCCTGGAATTCAACATTCTCATGGGGTGGTTTATCTGTGTCGGGTGACAATACCTCAAGAATTAATGGTACTTGGACCACCACCACCACCAATCACGATGACCAAGCAATGAGGAAAATGCCCAGTGTCCACGTAGCAAGCGTGCTTCCCTTGACCACCATCCCATTGCCATGCATTACCTGCCAGATGATTGGCCTGTGCTACCCCCTCTGATTCAAGCAGGCATCCATCAGTTTGACCACTTGATATCCTAGCAGTACACTGCTTGGTTCTTTGAAAGCTATGCCCTGCGCACCCTAGGATTGTGTCCCTGGCCTCGTTTGCCAACCCATTGACGGCTATACTCAGGTCCCCATCTCCTCTGGAGGTTGCACGCATCTACCACTGAAACCAGTATTCAACCAGGCCTACCCCTGGTACCCTCACAGCCCACGACCCCACCCCCTACCAAGGCACTGCCAAGCACATCACACCTCCTCCTGCATTCGTTTTCCGGCAGAACCTGCACTATTCGCCATACCCAATCCTATGCACCGCACTCCAGCATGCTAGTTCCCCCAACTTCCTGTCAGTAAAAAGACTTCTCCTTTCGCTTATCCACACACCACCTCTCAGCTGCCGAGCAACTGCCAACACTATATTCATTTATCACCTTTCCAAAGCTCCTTGCCCAACAACATCCCTATCCTTTCCGAGTAGCAGAAGGCCATGCAGAAGCAAATTAATCTACACCCTTGGTCCCTACCCTGCTCATTAAACACAACCTCTGCTACTCAACCACATCCACCACAGATCTACATGCTCGTCAAGAGGGGTGGTGGGATGCAGAGCCCACAATATCCTAGTCTGACAGACGCGAGCTGTCTTTGGGCACTTTGGGCCCTATTGCTGTAGTACATAATACCATCCTTGAGTGAGGGGCCGGGGCCGGGGTGAGTCTCCGTAGTAGACCTGTATCGCCCTCCTCTGAGATGCGCTGTTTGTGTGAATCCTCACCTGAGTGTGCCTCATGTGGGTGGCTGATGTTGTTTTGGCCCTTGATGACCGTGCCATCCTCCAGCTTTGCCCCTAGTGTGATGCGCTCCTCTGTGCAGATGGCAGGGAGCACCGTGGAGCCCTCAGGGATGCGCGCCACTCGACTGAACAAGAAGATGGCGGACTCCATGGACCGGAAGAAGGTGCGGGCACCAGCAAAGAAGAAGTTGCCTGCAAAGAGTGACGGGGGGTGGGAGGGGGTGGGGGAGGAGTGAGGCGGAGACCAAATAGAGACGTGTGAGATTTGTGAATAAGCTGTGGGTATTCAAGTTTTGAGCCCAGAGAGCAGCCATAACTGGTAGGCTCTGTGCACCATAGCAATGGTTGCCTTAATTTACGCGTTCTGGCCTGCGTCAGCCGGTTTGGCGCAGCTTTTCCTTTCTTTCTTTCAGAAAGCAGCCTTATGTACTTGCAGGTAAAACTGTTGCCCCTACCACTGTTACTGCCCCGAGAGTTGCTGCTGCTGCTTCTCTATCTGCTTCACATGCCTCGCTTTCAGTCTCCTGCTTCTTCAGAACCTTTGTGGGCCTCCTGGACTGCCATCTGCTGCGGTCATAGCTGCTGCTGCTGGACTTCTGCAAGCCCTTTGCTTCAAAAAGTCCCAGCTGGTTGTGTGGGTGTCGCTGCTACTGCCGACTATTCCCCACTTTACTGTGCTGTCTCTTCCGCCACTGCTTTGCCGGCCCACGTGCCTGTTCTTCTTGCCCCTATCGCCTAATTCCTTGCTCCTGCTGTCGCTGCAGCAACATCAGTATGTACACCCCTCCCAAATGCACAATGCTGCCACTGGCAATGTATCATTTATGTCAGACCTCAACCTGCATGGCATCCGCTGCTTGCAAGTACATGGGTTCGTATCTACATGTGTTATTGATGATGCTCAAGGCATTAAAATCAACTCTTTATTTTGATATGGAGCAGGCCAAGACGCTGCCTCCCTAGAGAAGATAAATAAGCCACCCCAAGACCCAGCACCATGCACACTTTGGTGAGGCGCATGATGCAAGTAAGACAACCATTGACTATACACACCATGGGCCCTTGCTTGATGCAAGCATCGGTTTGGAGCGAGCCAACACAGCAGCTTTCCACGTATTGGGGCAGTAATGGATATCTGGTTGGACTCGAGGCTGTGGTGGAGCACATTCAGGAGGTACACATCCCCACACTGCACCGCATGGAGGGAGTGCCGTGATGCAGACAGAACTATGCTTGCAAGGAGGGCCACAGTTATTATAGGATTGACAAAGCGGTTCTTTGCTCTTTCCTTCGCTCCTCGCTTCTCTGGAGGAAGCAAAGCTTCCTCCGTTTCGCCGAGAGAAGAAGAAAGAAGGGGTTAAGGGGCTGGATAATAGTTATATGAGATAGATCACTGCACAGCTTTTGGGCCGTGCAGCACCCGCCACATGACTTTGCTGGATAATAGTTATGCAGGTCAATGCGGAGGACCTGGTCAGACGTCAGTGTGGCCTTGGGCTGAGTTAGGCAAACGTGGGCTCTCAGTGTGGGGAGGTTACAACCAGTAGCACTTCTGCTGGACAAGAAAATAAAGAGGTATGCCATGTTTGGTTATGTATATCCAGTGGAGCAGGTTACTTTGGAGGTGGATTGCCCTAATCGTGGCCTTAATATCCTGTCCATTTACTCCAAGGGCTTACTTCTGCTCGTGGATTGCTCATGTTGGAGTGGCATTGCTACGGTTGCCAAAGCTTTTGTGGATCAGCTGCGTGTGGTGCGGGTGAGTGGGCCTGGTCCTTGCAGACTGTTGTGAACTTTGGGGTTGGGACTAACTGGCTGCATTCACGGATTCTGCACATCGTGTGCAGCAGTCTCGTACTTTTGTGTTAGTAAGTCTTGCAGCCATGAAAGAAATTGCACGGGGGGATGCCCGTAGAATGCTGCTGCTGGTGGATGACTGATCGAAGGGTTTCCAGCAGCAGCAGCAGCAGCAGCAGCAGCCACGTGGTGTCTTGAGGGGACGAACTGCCCATGTTCCTGTCATTCATGAAGACATATATGTGGTGAATCCAGCGCCGGGGATCCCTTGTCCTTGTGCGTTGAGGTTCAACCGTCGGAACGAACATGTCAACTAGGACAGGGTCGTTCGGCTGAAAGGGGAAGCGGAACCTTGCTCGGATTGATCCGTCAGCTCGGGGGAGATCGAGGTCCTGGCCTCGAATATATTTCACCGTCAAAATTGAGGGCTACTCAAGGAAGCCTCCCTTACCTCCCGGCAGGAGCGGCCGGCCCGGGCGGGAATGCATCCGGACTTGGTACTAACTTCGACGTGACAGACGCGGCTGGCATGCCAGCTTCTGGACCTTCTAAGTGGCTGTAATGTGCGTTCAGGCTTGGTCGTGACAAGTGTTTCATACAGCAGCTCCAGAGATTGCACCGTGAACCAAGCACTCGCAGTGGCAAGAAGGTCTGCTGCTTGGGCCTAAGCTTGCCAAACTCTACTGCAGTTCATCTATATATCAAGAATGCTCCTGTCAATGAACGGTATCTGTAGCAAGCAACTCTCTGTTTATCACACAGCAGACAGCTTGTCACACTCTGAAGCATCACGTCTAGATCCTCAACACGGACATTGCATCCAGGAAAACACACATCCAAGCCAAATCCGGAGCAAAAGAACCATGACTGATCTGCAGAGGCGCGGTGTCCTGCTGGTGCTAGCCATGTTATGCTCTTGTGCGGTCCTGGGAGCATCTGCTTCATCTTCCTACCTCCCAAAAGTAAGTGGCAAGGCTTTTTAACATGGACTGATGCATTATAATCTTTAATCTGCAAATACACTAAAGCTGTCAGTTTAGCTGGTCTAGCAAGGACCTTCATAAGGCCAGGGAGCGTCAATGCTCCTGCTGCCTTTGCTGGGACCTTGCTTTGTCTTCCGTTGAGAAAAGAATGCTGTGCCAGCTGGCATTCTTTGCTGATGCCAAGCCATTGAATGCAGCATGAAAAGGAATGTTTGGAATAAAAGCTATTACCTAGCTGGTCTAATGGACAGTGCCCGTGATTAATCCTAGCACATCTGTGCGATCATGCCATACGAGGTTGGTACTAAAATATCTGCAACTACCCAATCCTCAACCTGTCTAACTCGCTAATTGCAAGCCTTTCTTGCATGCCATTCCTGCAGCCCCTGGCGCGCAAGTTCACCTGGTATGGTGGGCCCCAGGCAGGCTGGGCAGGCGAGCTGGTGGCCTCCCCAGACCTCTGTCAAAACGGCAATGGCGGCATCCGGGGCATCGACTTCGACCAGTGCGCTCAGCTGTGCCTGTGGATTCCCAACTGCCAAGTGGTCTCCTTCTTCCCAGTGTGGTTTGGTGGTCCCTCTGCCTGCTTTGCTTTGGACCAAACCATGGTTCCAAAGCTCAGGGGCTCCACCAGCGACGAGCCTATTGCGAATACCGACCAAAATTCATACTGGGGGCTGAGAGGGGCGTAAGAACCACTGGGCCGCATGATACTGTTACTAAGATGGGCTCCGTTGTGACAAAAGGGTTACAAATGCCAACAGCGGTCTGAACAGAGATGGACGTGATGAAGGCCGTGTGAGGCAGCCTGGGAGGGAAGCTTGAGACTCCGTGCCAGCAGTATGATAGTTTGCATATAATGTTTTACTGGTCGCTGTGGTGGTCCCTTGTAACAGTTGCGCTTGCATTTGCTTCCATTGGGCGGTGCTGCTGATATATAGCTTTGCTTGTACCACATCTGTGTACTGTCATTTGATGTTGCATGCTCCATTGGAGCAACACCCATAGTTTACACTAGTCCTGTCATGGCTCTTGGGCTGCGGTTTGTTAATACTGGTTGCTTGATCACTGATATCCTTCTTCATTTAAGTTTTGTTGCTTACTGCTTGTACGCGTGAGAGAGAAAGGTTTGGGTTGGGGTGGATCTTCTGTTGTCTCTTTAGTGAAATTCTTTTTGTCCTTGGGCTAGCTCAATAGGGTGCTAACATGGTCGTTCTGATGCAGTGTGGACACTGTCGGTTTCTGTGGGTTGTATGTGCTCTTGCTTCAACCCATTGGTACAACAGGGGCCTACGACTAAGGCCAATTTGAGCTTATTTTGCAGATCACTGTATGATATGTGCGTGGTATAAAGTGTTTGGACCTGTGTAAGTAAAAAGCACCCCAAAATTAGGGCTTACAACTGTTTGCTGCTCGGTTGAAGTTATTGTTCCCATGGCCCTTGCACCGTATTCAGCTCCCAGCATCCCTACCGCAAGGCATAACCACACCAGCATATAAAACCCCAATTTAGCCTTCTAGCCTGAACCCCCATGCACCGCACATCAAAACCTTCATGCTGCTCTTCCGCTGCCTGCATCACAGTCCCCCGCAGGCCTATCTTAGTCAACTGTTCCGCCTTCAC
The DNA here is from genome assembly GCA_963556185.1 of Pseudopediastrum boryanum. Lineage (NCBI taxonomy): Eukaryota > Viridiplantae > Chlorophyta > Chlorophyceae > Sphaeropleales > Hydrodictyaceae > Pseudopediastrum > Pseudopediastrum boryanum. The sequence goes on from OY744503.1 coordinate 4,092,455, forward strand.
CCCGCTGCCCCCACCGGCCCCCAACTTGCTACATGCCCCGGCCGGCCCACTGCCACCCCCTACCAACCCCAGCCAATCAGCTGATGCTGCTAGCCCCATCCACCTTCCACAACCCACATGTTCTACCTCGCAGTGCCTGCTCCCTGCTCACCTACACTTCCGTTCATGAAGTTGAATTGCTCCGTGCTGTGGCTGAGTATCTGCATCTGGAAGTGCAGCAGGAAAGCCCGAATCATGTGCTTGTAAGGTTCACTCACACCAGTCCATAGCGCATGCTGCCCCTCCACTATGCTGTACCACTCTGCCTTGGCTGCTGCAGCATCTGAAGAGTGTAAGCGATACCTCAACAGGTTCTTCACTGCTCTACCCTGCAGGACGACATGCATACACCGTCAATGTAAGAGAATGAATAGACATAGTGGGGTGCTCCTGCGGTGTGGTGTCCGGTTCACAAGGCAGCTAATGAAGTGTTACCTTGGCGACAAGAAGAGGAAGCAGAAGCACATTCCCTTTGGCAGCTACCAAAGCGCTTGTCCTGCGCAAGTGGGGCCATGCTGCAGCATCTCATACAGGCCATCCTACCATCCATAAGAGAAAAGAACACAAGCCCAACTCCGCCATAGCTGTTGCAATGTCTGCTGCAGTCTCATTTCGACCTTGAAACAACGACTACTAGTGCATTCTCCCAACTTCCATACCTATCTCCCCTCCTGCTTTCCATTCCTCTGGAAATGAAGCAAAAGAAGCATCTACCAGTACTTGCTCACGTGTAATTCACAGTGCAGTTTCTACACAAGAGATTTCTTCACAGCTTTCTCAAGAATGTGTTTATGTTCTTTGCTCGCCAAGGCGCTCAGGCATTCCAACTCCCTTTGTAGCAGGCAACTTGTCCATGATACACCTCTACTGTGAGCTCTGCTCTCTGTATACCACAATGCAAATGCCTTCCAAACAGGTCCATGCCCTTTGAAACCATCCACCATTGCACACCATCCTCATGCTGCTTCTCAAGTCCCTGAATGTTCATGAGGGGTGCTGTGCCCATGCATGGGTCTGTGTCCCAGTCACTCTTCTTGCTGCTATAAAATCACAATACCCACCCATATTGCTTCTAAGAACTTGATTGGTGACAGTGCTGCAGGTTTTTAAGCTGCCATGATTGGCTGCTGCTGCTGATGCACAGATACTTTGTTTTAAAAAGGGGTCATGCTCTTCTGCTGTGGCTGTGGCTCACCTCTGCGTCACTGTCATCTGCTAGCCTCAAGCATCTGGAGCGTATGTCACCCACTGCTGGCCCTCCTATTACCCTGACAATCTCTGCTGTACTGCCACCATCATCTGATACTGGCAGTACATGTGTCACCCTGGTGGTGAGCTGGCGCAAGTGAGCTGCAGGGCAAGAGGGACAGCAGCAACAGCAGTGGGTTACGGTTGGAAGGAAGCGTCAATGTGGGGGAAGCTAGCTGGACATGCAGGTTACATGAGTGGCAAGGGCAGAACCTCGGTTTGCAGGCAACTGGTTTGCGCGCAGCCAAGCCGCCACATTGGGGGACCTGGGCTGAGAGTGCTGCTGAACCCATGGGCCTCCTACTACAACGACAGACCAACTGCATTGTAAACTAGCACAGATTTGCTGTTAAAGATGCTGATTAAATCACCTCAGCTCCCGTAAAGGGCGAACACGCAAGTTAAGGGATCTTTATGCATGTGTTGAATGTGGTTGCCGTGTACAGGTTCTCTTTCTGCAATGCCAAGTACTACCAAAAAGGGCATTTTAGCACACCAGGAGTCATGCTGCTCCTACGGGAGTGCTGCTCAGCCTCTGCGTATGCAGCCTAAAGCTGACGCTGCCCTGGTGCCCTCTCCAGCACTTGTTTGTGGTTCATGTCCGGCTGCAGAGGCTTCTCCTGAACAGTTGCAGTTTTAACTAACCCACCTGCTAAGCTATTGAAGGCTGTTCCTCCACTGAAGACGACCAAGGATGGGCAGTAGATCTCGGAGGCTGTTGAGTGCCGCGAGATACGTGGCTCCCTAAGCCATCCATTGCTCTCATCCATGTGTTGGACGACAATGCGAACCTCCTCCTGGCTATCTCTCGCTGTGGAGGAGTCCCATGGTCAGCGTCAGGTTGGCGCAGGTTGCAGGCTGTGCATCTGCAGGTTTGTTGGTGCCCCACCTATGCCACAAAGCTCCTTCAAAAGGCTATGATCTTCTATTTTTGTATATCTCGCTAGGACTCTGGTGTGTTTACGGGCTAGTGCACAGGGCCTTCCACCCAGTGGATGCTTCTCGCCAACATGCACTGCTGCATTATAGCACCGCCGCTGCACCAGCATGACAGTAATACAGAAAGTGTATTAGAACGTGGCAAGAGGTGTGGATATCGGGGGTTGGTGCAACCGCTTGACCCCAGAGAGTCAGAGGCATGAACAGTGCAGATCAGCAGCCAAATTAAGCTGAGCTAACAGTCATGCATTCCTCAGCAACACACTGCTCATAGCGACCCAGAATTCATGAATGGCTCACCCGAGAAGAAGCGCATTTGATTCTGGGGGGAAAGCTGGGTAACTTGAGTGACAAAGGGGTGGATGCCATGATTTTCTCATGCAGCTCCGCAACCGATTGTTGTTGGCTGGCGTGGGGCTGAGTAGGATAAGACGTGGCATCACCACTAAACTGTCTGTCATAACCTGACTAGGACGCATATGAAACATGGAACGCTCATTCAGTGTCGATGATCTGGTTGGGGGAATATGGAGGCTCCAGGGGGGTATGGGTCGCACGGACTCCGAGGCAGCTTTTCAAGAGTTCTTGAAGCGCATTCCTTCTGCGACGAACCTTGCAGCTGCTGCTAACGCCTCGCAACAATTAGAACAACAACATCAGCTGCATCAGCAAGCACAGCAGCTCCTAGGCAATGTAGCAGCAGTCGCCTCTTCAGGGCCCGCTTCGGGCGTTCCACCAACAGCCCTACCGGATGCTAGCGCCGGCTTCCCGGGCATGCCTCGGGTGCCTTCCCTAGACCTATTAAAGCAGTATGTTCAGCTAGCAAATGCTGGTATAAGCAGCCAGCCAGTGACAAAGGCAGAGTCCGGTGGAGTGCCCACGCGCCCTACATCATCAAACCCAACTTCGTCTGGCGATGGTCCTACTCCACGCCATGGTGGGGCCAATATGCAGTCAGCAGCGTTCTCAACAGGCACATCGCTCCCTCCAGGAGCTCTGGCCGGATTGCCTCCCCCAGTGGATGCAAGTGCGTTACATGCAGCCCAGCTCACCGCAGCTCTTCAAGGGGTTCCAGGTCTGGGTCCCCCGAGCAGCTCCTTGCTAGGCTTGACACCAGCGGCAGCAGCAGCACTGCAGCTGGGACAGCTGAACACACTACGGTTAGGGAGTGGAAGTGGGGGCATGGTGTCCGAGGAGGGAGGTGGGGGTGGCGAAAAGACCGAGTACAGGAGGCAGAGGAGGTGAGTTGCGACAAAGCCCTGACCCTCCCTGGTCAGCTCATTCTTCTATTGATGCGCCAAGAAGACGTAGACCCATTTCATTAGGGTAACACAGCAGAAGATGTAGCTATGAATTTTCCCCATTTCCAAACTGCCATGTGGTCGCCAGCCTTGCTATTGCAGAACATCAAACTGAAGTAACATAAACACTGCCTGCATCCTTGGTTACTGTATGTTTACTGTGCATGCATGTGCCCTCTCGCACGATTCACCCGCCACAAATGCTGGCTGTATTGTGCTCCAGTGCTTGGTGCGTACATGCCCCATCTTCTATGTTCACAGCACATTGTGTGCGATTACTCTCCCTCCTGCTTCAGCAAGCTTGCAAGTTGCAGTCTGTATGACAGCGTATGTTCTGCTTGCTTTCTTCCTCCTCCTACAGGATGCTGTCCAATCGTGAGTCAGCTAGGCGATCCAGAAGACGCAAGCAGGAGCATCTGCACCAGCTAGAAGATCAGGTGAGCTTCTGGACAGTCGAGGCCCTGCTGTATTGTGAACAACCCTTCAAGAAATGCAGTATAAGCCTTGGTTAAGCCTCATTTACAGCCTCAGTGGAGTCATTCTGATAGCTTCTTGATCGGATTCAAGCACGCTCATGATAGGCTTAATTTGTCAGAACGAATGTGTAGGTGTTGGCAATGAATAATAAAAGCAAGGACGATAGAGCTATCAAAACCCGGAAATGCAAGCATACGGCATTCTCGTTGTACCTGAGAGCTCTGTAAATCCCTGATGGTCAGCTTGTCTCAGGGTCTTTTAGTATCAACCCTCATTCTTGGCCTTTTTGCTCTGTACACTTGAGAAACTGGTTTGAATCATGTTAGGGGCACTGGACAGCTGCAAAGCTGCTCGCTGATCTAACCTTTTACCTAGAGATACTACAGATACTGAACAATGCATGCACTTTCATCTGCTGTTTGCAGATTGCCCAGCTAGAAGCCCAGAAGCATGAAAAGGAGGTACAAGCAGAGAGTGCAGAGCTGAAGCTGCAGAGCATGGAGGAGGAGAATGCACGGCTCAAAGAGGAGAACACCAGGCTGCGTGAGGAGCTGCAGTACCTGCGCATGGAGGTGAGCTTGTATTTGGGAGGGTTGGGTGTGTGAGGGCAAGACAGACGTCCAGAACCTAGCTTGGGAAGGGCTAATATTCCGACGTATTGAAGGAGCCCCATAGCCAACCTCTGCCTGAGAGGGACAAGTATGTCTGAGAGGGTGTGTAGTTGGCTTGTTTGTGGGGTTTATAGGGCATTTTGTAGTTGTCTTGTGTGACGACAAAGGCGGATGAGGGTACAGCGGCAGGGGGTTGGCCTGCACGTTCTGCCTGGGTGGATAGACAGGCAGGGAGTTGCTTATGAGGAGGGACAGGTTGCAGTATACTTTGCATTTCTGACTGAAGATGCTTCCAGCCATGGCAGTTTACTGATGGAGAAACGTGGGTGGCAGTGTTGTGTGATCACTTCTGTTGCAAGGGCCGGTCATGCAGCACTTTTTCGTAGTTGCCGAGGGCTCTGTGTACTGCATTTTGTGGCGAAGGGGGAGGTGCATGAGCATTGATGCTGCGTTTCCAGGAGAGATGATCGCAATGCTGTAGATCCCCAGGGTGGCCTGCAGCCAGTGTGGTTGCCGTTATGAAGCCGCAAGGGCAGACCTACCATGCAAGCTGGTTATGTGTTAGGTCCAGAGCTACGACGCCTTCTGCTATGGCTCATTCTGACATGTGATGCGTGCTGCCCTCTCTTTGCTGTTGTGTAGATGAAGGATCGCAAGGAGCGCAATGGCTATAGCCACCGGCGAGCAGCAGCACCACAGGATGAGGTGGATGAAGAGGAGCAGCAGCAGGAGCAGCCACCTAGCAAGCGGGCGCGGCACAGCAGTCCCGTGGAGAATGGTGGGGATGTCACGCAATCAGGGGAGCTGACCGGGGAGCGAGGGCACAGTGATTGAGAGGTGGGCCACACGGCGGAGGCTGCATGGGCTGCTGAAGGGGTATGCATTTGTAGTGGCATGCATCGCAGAGACTTCAGGGTGCAGACTGTTGCTGCAGTTTCATTGCCGGCGTTGGCTGGTATGGCCTCAAAGCAGTCTGAAGGTTGTGGCTATGGTGTACACTGTGTTCATTGGGCAAGTAAAGTCATTGCGGTCAGGCAAGCTGGGGTGGGTGGATGTTTGCAGAGAGGGTAGGGTTGGGTCCAAGGCCTTTGCATACAGGGTGGCTATGTGCCCAGGTGGGTTGGGAGCTGCAGCTGTGCAGCTTGTAGAGGGATGGTCGCTCAACCCACTACTGGCGGATGTGTGCCCAGGTAAATAGGGATTGCATTTGGGTGTGCCACAGCAGCCCACTGTATCACGTTTGCGAGTTGCTGAGATATCGCAACGTTAACAACTTGTCATCTATGCTTAGGTTCAACAGCGAGGGTATGTGAGAGAGGTGTGTGCAGGCGGGTTGCTAGTGCATGTGTGCACATGTTTGAGGTTGGAGTCTGACTGGCTCAGGCGGATCATTTTTAAGCTACCTGTGCTCCTGGAGTGATGCTGCACATGTAATCATGTTGCTAGGGGGTATTTGCATTGGAGCTAATCATGCAGGCGGTCTGCTGACCACCATATGGCACAGCCAAGGAAGGGATTGGTAGTGGAGATGACACCTGTATGGTTCCATACAAGTTCACGATTGGAACTTCTACGCATCCATAGAGGTGTTGTCTGTCAACGTACCAACACAACCATCCAAGCAAGACTTGGGGGAAGGGGGGGAGGGGGCTGACTGAATGTGAATGGTTGACAAAGGGATTTGGTTTGCGTGCAGGTGTGGTTTGTATAAAGTAGGTCGTGCTGCATAGACATCCGGCCATATTGAGGATGTCTTGCAGCAGCAATTTTGTGCCTGATATGATATCTGGTCTTGATCGTGGTTGTGGTGGGTGCCCTGCTGATGTACAGCAGTGAGCAAGTATGGTGAACAGTTTTCCATATGACATGTGTGCAGGAGCATACATGGTATGAGAGACATTTTGGATAGCATGTTTGAGGATTGGAAAATGAGGTTGTCGTTGCTGCTCCGTCGGTTGTAGGCATGGATGTTACCCATACGGGTTATGGACTACCACTTTGGCCCGGCAAAGCGGGACGCGGGTCAGGTATGTTGGAACTAATTATGCAGGCGTTCTGCCGACCTCCATACAGCACAGTCAAATGGCCAGCGAGTAGACAGACCCGATTCCTGCATCTAGGGTTCCGCGGCGAAGCTGCTAGGGTGACCACCTGTAAGCATTGCATGGCAGCTCCCTGCTTCCGCACTCCGCCCTGCGTTGATTAGCTGTAACGCGGTGGGCACTGAAGCTGTCACCCACTACAGGGCGGTGACTGGTGACCAGGACAGGGTGGTCTTTGCTGTGAATTTGCAGGGGCCATGGGGCTGACAAAGGTCGCAGGTCTTAGTTCCTACCAGAGCTTGCTGGGTTATCCACCTTATCGAGTACCCATGCAGTCGGACAATCACCAATTAGAGATGCCCCGCAGTGCGGGTTGGTCGGGAATCTCTTTACCCCAACGTCGGTGATGAAGCAGATGTAAGCTATGGAGCTTTAGCGTATTAATCCGTCCGCTGAATCCAGATAACTTCAGCAAGCAAAATGGCTCAAGAAGGACAGCTGACTGAGTTCGAGCGGGAGAGGCTGGAAAGAATCAAACGAAACAAAGCAATGCTTGCCACGCTTGAGGTATGAATCATTTGGCTATGAGGCCCATCATGCAGTTGGGTGCAATCCGAATACCCAGTCTCCAGTGGCTGATCTGCTAGGGTTGCTCTGCAGGTTCCAGCTGCAGCACAGCAACTCGCAGCAACCATTGCAGCTGAACAAGAAGCTGAGCAGCTTGAGCGGGAGCGGAAGATAGCTAGGTGCATGCCTGAGCCCGGCCTGCCTGTCAGAAGGTCATCTAGGGGTGCAGCTCAGGCAGCCACTCAGAAGCTGGCAGCAACCGCAGCAGACTCGTCTCAATCTGGTAGGTGACGCCCCACAGGGCATTTCAATTCATTCAATGAGTAGAAAGGTGGTAGCATGAGCTTTGTTCTAGGGAGCCAAGACTGTCAGTGAGCAGTACGACCCCAGCAATGCTGCATCCAGCGACCTGGACCAGTGGATCTACAGCGAGTATCAGGGGCCTATGGCACTGTTTTGCTATGGCATATCCTGAGATGTAGTCATAAAACAGCAAAGAAGGGACTCGACCAGTACTGATCACAAACCACTCATATTATTAACATTTGCTTTAATAAAAACTAGAACCACCCCTTATTGGAATACCAAAGCAAAGGCAGTTTTCAGGTGCCTGTCAGTCCATGGCATGGAAGCTCTGGCAACATCAACAAAGTTCTGCAGTGATGAAGTGTTTGCCATGGTGTATCATGGGGTTTGCTATGGCATGGTCAATGATTAGACGCTAAGTATGCATTCAATCTGATCAAAGTTTGTCACCCTGCTGTGCTCAGGCGAGTCATCGGAACCGAGCGGGTCATCTGAGGAAGCTGACTCAGACGTACCAGCAGGCAAGCCAAAAGGAGTTGGCAGGGCTGCTCCCTGCCCTCCTGTCAGTAACGGCAAGGAGCGAGGACAGGAGCAGGAGTACCTACCCTTTGAGGATCCTGAAGCAGTTGCAGAAGCAAGCAGCAGTGAAGGGCTCACTGACAGCTGTAGCCTGAGTGAGGAGGAGGAGCAGGATAGCCAGCAGGGAAGGAGACGACAACAGCAGCAGCAGGATGGCAGCAGGCAGCAGCGGCACAGGCGCAACCGGGCGAAGCAGAAAGCAAGGAAGCGAAAGCAGGCTGCATCGTCTGATGTGGAGATTGTGGAGGAGCATAGAGGAGGAAAGAAAGGACAGCATATGCAGCAAGGGGGAAGCAGAGGCGCACATGCAGCAGACCATGTAGGAGCAGCAGCAGTAGCTGGCGGGTTTGGTGGTGGGGATGAGGATGATTGGCAGTTGCAGCTGGCGCTACAGCTATCCATGGCTGAAGATGTGCACGCTCCACCTCCTGAGGTTCTGCAAGCAACAGCAACAGCAGCAGTAGGAGAGGCAAATATAGAGTCCAATGGCAGAAATGAAAGACGGCCTCAGCAGCAACAGCAGGAGCAATGGCAGCATCACAGCAAACAAACTGGTCCCGAGGTTGCTGCTGCTGGCAATGGTGCTGCTGCTGTTGGTGGTGATGATGCTGATAGCAGCGGTCAGAAGGGCATTGATAAGAATAAGAGAGCAATTGCTTTAGCCGGAACATCTGTTGCTGCTGCTGGTGATCCCATGCCAAGTACATCACAGGGAAATGCTGCAGTGCAGAAGACTACCAGCAAGAAGAAACGAGCAGGGGGTGGTGGTAGTGGTGGTGGTAGAAGACGCTCTGCTGGGCCTGTTCTGGATCTGTGTGCTGATGATTTGTTTGAGCTGTATGCTATGTTTGAGCCAGGCGATGAAGGGATCATTGATGCACGCCATGTGGCACGGCAGATGCAGAGGCTGGGGGTGCCAGAAGTTGATGAGGAAATGTTGCAGGAGATGATGGACATGGGGGTGCAGGTGCAGGGGGGTAGCAGTGGGACGGCTAGCCAGGGGGGTTTAGGCGCTGGGGGTCCTGCTGGACTAAGTAGGAGAGGGCAGCTGTCACTGGAAGGGTTTATGCATCTTGCAAAGCAAGTACTTGGGGGTCCCCAAAACGAGTAATAGGATCTCTCTTGCAGATACTGCCCAGCGTGAATGTTTAGTGGCAGGTCTCATGGCACGGACCGTCCATTTGCGGACACATGCTTGGTAACAGTCAGCTGCCGTCAGCTGCCGTCATCATGAGATATATCCATGGATGCGGTTGTTCTCGTGCTGAAATGCCTTTAGGTGCTCAAGCAAAGTTTGCAGACTCGGGAGTTGACTCTATCTGCCTCGATCGACCTGGGACAGAATGGGCTGCTGATGCCGCACGCACCGATTGCTAGCTTCACCCACTTACACATGATCACCGAATGTATGAAATAAACCATCGCACATACTCCCCCTTGGTTCCAGCCGTCCTACCTTCACCCGACTCAAGCAGGTTGCATCACCTCTGCAGCGGGACGGGCGGGAAGGGCAGGGCGCAGGACTCCTCACCGGGCGCTGATTTTCTCCCAATCGGAGGTGTGCGTTCGGCAATCACAACTCAGTGCGTGGCGGTAAGCTAGAAGGTCAGATGACGGCATGGGTCTCGGGTCCGAGTACATGCGCCCGCCGCAGCCGCCTGCGCAATGACTACATACTGGCACTAGTACAACGCATTGCAGCAACTTCAACAATCCACAGGAAGCAAAAACAACTTGATGCGTCAACCACTCTCGCAAAAGCCCAACGGCACTAGCAATGAACTTGGTCACTCAACAGTGAGTGATCTGCACCAGGTACGGCCCTCTGTAGCATCAGGACCTCATTCATCCACTTCCTGGTAGCTCTCTATGTAGGGTGCTACTGGACAGCCATACCTGCCACACGCCGCACACCTCCACACAGGGCGCTTCTTCTTCTTCCTCATCTCCTTGTCCTGCTGTAGCTGCTGCTGCAAGGCCTCCTGCCACTGCCTGATCAGCTCCCTCAGCAGAAGCGGGTTGCTCACACCCGTTGCTGGTGCAGCTTCCAGCAGCTTACGCACCAGCGCATGTGCTTTGAAGTTCCCCCCTGCCAACTGCTCCATGGCATCTGCAGATGTGAGGTCATGCCCCATCTGCTCCAGAGCTGACTGCATGGCTGTAAGGAAGCCCCTGCTGAGCCCTGCAAAACCGCTGCCCTGCACAGCCTCAGACTGCAGTTCCTGCTCCTGCTCCTCTGCCCACATGTCCTGGGCTGAGGCCCTGTCCATGTGAGTACTGACTACTGGCTGGGTGTTAGCCGCCTCTGCTTGCTGTAGCAACTTCACAGCCGGCTTGCTGGCAGCACGGACCTGTTGTTCAAAGGGCGTGGCAGCAGGAGAGCTGGTGGCTTGGCTAGGGCCGGCCCATCAGTCCTGTAGTTCCCACGTGCCAAGGTAGCTGCTGTTGTGGGCACTGCAGTCTGTGTCTTGCTGGCTAACAGGCTTCGGAAAGCCTCTTGCAGCACCTCCAGCTGCACCTCACCGCTACCTGCCTGCGCTGCTGCTGATTGGGAGGAGGTTGGGGAGGGTGCTGATGAATTCTGCTTTCTTGCTGAGGAGCTGTGGGGGCGTGCACCTGATCGCACAATCTGGAAGCAAAGCAATATATGGTACAGGCATGTCGCAGACTACCATTGCAGCTGAGTATTGTTACCAGTAACCAGCAACTTTTACAGCTAAGCACTTCATTGCTGTGGCTATTCAGGCTAAAGTCCATATGGCTTGAAAGCAGTTTCAAACACACTATGGAGCACCTGGTATCCTGGTACAATTATCCTCAAAAAATTCAGTACAAAGGATCCATATCAAGGGCCAACCCAATTAGTGCACCAAAGGCTGTCCTTTGTTTGGAATACGTTGGGTAGCAACCATCCTTGCATGCTGTCTAGATCGGCGCATGAAGCCCGCCAACTAGCATGGCACAATTCTCAACTGCTCGTGCTGGCTTTGCTCAAACTGCTCCCATACATCATTCTTAACCTGGATAGGGATGATACAGAGCAGGGGCAGCCAGCTGCATGCTTCTGCAAGCTAGTGCCATGACCTTGAAGCATATAGCATGTTCCATTCTATAAAAGAAAACCAATCTCATAGTTCAAGGCACTTATGAGTTATGAAACAGTTCTGTAAAGCATATTGTTGTGAATATGCTAAATCAGATGATGCACATTGCCCTTTTGTTGGGTCTTGTTTGGTTTGAAGAAGCAGCTTGCTGCCCTTAGAAGCAATTCCCATGATGCATACAACTGCAGCCACTTACAGGTCTGGCTTGCTGCAGCTTGATGGCATGTGTCCTGAAGATGCGCTTCACAAGGGTGTTCACGTCCCGGCCGTTGGACCATCCAGGAGCCAGGAGAAGCTGAGCATAACATGAGCAGCAGCAGAAGAGATACAAGCAGGGTGACACGATTTCTGAAAGAATATATTCATATCGTGGTATTGAATGACTGCAAGGCATTCGTACATGCAGCACCAGAGCCCCTGTATCAAATAACCCAATTCTTTCTGGTTGGTGTGCCCTAATCAGGGTTTCATCAACAAAGAAGCATGAGGTGACAATGAAGATCACCCCCCTGCACAAGCCGGCTGGCTTGCAGAATGGTACACATCCCTGCAGTATGTGACCTTGCCAGAAGCAGACATGCTAGCCGGCTCGGAGAGGAGTAGAAGAAAGCTAGAGCAGACACACAATGTGTATGTTCGGCTGTGGCTCCAGCCTAAGCCTCAAGTGCCTAGGGTTTAGCCTTGCTGCCTGCATTGCTATATTGGCAGTGCATCCTCCCACACCCAGTGCGTAAGGCTGTCTACAGGCATTAGCCCCTCCATCCTCCCTTCTGTGTCCTTCCCTCTGTTCTCAACTTCCCTTTCCTTTCCCTCTGCCCGATTATCTCCCTCGTCTGCCAACCCCTCCCATTCCCCCAGCACCTCCCTCCCCTCGGCTCCCCACCCTACCCTTCTCTCTCCCCTCCCTCCCTCTCCCATGCGTCCCCTCCCCCCCTCCCTCCCTGCCGTTCTGCCCCCCCCCCTCCCTGCCATCTCATCCGCTCACCTGTTCCATCATTCCCAGCACCTCCCGCTTAGCAGCCTGACATAACTTGAGCTCATACTGTCTACCCAGCTCCAGCAGCAGCAGCCCACAAGCATCAGCTGCAGTGAAGTCTGGAAAGTTTAACTTTTCACTGAACCTGCTCCTAAGCCCCGGATTGACCTGAAGCAGCTCATCAATCTGGGTTTCATAGCCTGCTAAGATGACCACCATCTTGCCTTGGAACTTAGGCTCTGTCAGCAGTTGGACCATTTCATCTAATACCTGGATCAACCCATGACATACATGGCGCGGGAAGGGGGGTGGAATAACAGACATGCGTTGGCAGACAATAAGCTCACCTTGTGTGGCACGCCTTGAGCAATGTGCACAGTTTGGTGAGCATGATACTAGTAAACGACTATGCTGTCCCCATGTATCATAAAACTATTTTATGACCAAGGGTCTGGCAGTCAGCAAACCCAGTAATGTAGGGCCTGAATGACGTCCACAATGAGTTTGCATTTGCACATAGTCCATTGGTACGGGTCAAGGAGGCAGTTAGTAGAGCCAGCAAGACAATCCCGTCTTGCAGGGTATGCAGCAAAGCAGGGGTGCTTAAAATCGGGGGACACATGCATGTGCATGCTTCACAGTCTAGGTTAACTCAGAGGATGACTTCCTTGCAGGAATTGAGCTCCGCTCAGAGCCAACCTGACCTCGCTCTATCATCTATCGAGGCAAGCATGTTATGAGTTGTGCAACTTTAGTGGAAATCACACCGCTGACATCAGTGTTACAGCCATGCAATGAGGATTACAAGCTCCTTGAGGGCTTGGCTTGGTGTACTCTCTAGCAATACTCACAATGCATGTACATCTACGCATGACTGTTGCTGCACACTACAAGTGTTGCAAGGTCATACGATTGCAGCACAACACAACATAAAGCTGCTGCATGGTCACACATCAAAGAAGCAGCAGCTCTCACCTCAGACATGAAGGGGCCACCAACTTTAGGGTTCAGCCTGTCAGTGGACACACATAGAGTCTGCCTCAGTACTTTCGACTAAACCCATCTTGAGGGATGTTGGGAAGCTGGTGAACTGTCACAACTAGAAGTATCAGTCTGCTTTGGCAAGGAGCCCAGTGCTACAAAAAGGGACATTACTACAAAAAGGCGTATAGACTTCTTATACACCTCATAGTAACAAGCAAGAGGCTACTTATACCATGGATGACGAGAAAGAGCTGTGGCGATGCACCCTATAGCTGACATGAGTGCATTTTGTGCCTTTGCATTTCATGTGAGTAGCACTAGAGCAAACAGCCCTGAGTTCATTATGAAGTAGCAAAAGCTGCACTTCTGATAAAACGGAAAACATAGCTGGAAGGTTTGTTTGTTCTCTTTTCCATTCCATTCAAAGGCACGAGCCATTGACAGGCCAGCACACACATTCATTCATCTTCCAGCCTCATCTCGTCAAGAGCTAGCTGGTGTGCCTGAACATGCACAGCTGAGGGTCACGCAGGCTTCCTTGAAGCAGGTGTCCACAACTAATCCTGGCATCTCTATCTTACCTGTATGCCTCGTCGATGAACAAGACCTGACCCAGCCCTTTCTCAAACATCTCTCTGGTCTTGCCACCAGCTTGGTTAGCATAACCAGTGACAAAGTCTGATGCGGAGCAGCACACCACCTCACCACTAGCAAGGAGACCCAGGGACTCAAACAGATGCCCCATGCGCCGGGCGACTGTGGTCTTGCCAGTACCTACCCAGCACACCACAACACATATCCCATGTGGCTACCATAGTATAACTACATCATGCTGCAGCTGTATCAATGCAGAGGCTAATGGTAGTTTTTGAATTCATTTGAAAATCTGTGATGGGCAACAGCACTATGCTACCCTTGCCACCGATGCAAAGTACTGAGCTGATGCCAGATCCACAGCTCCATGCTGCGTGCTCAACTCACTGTTAGAAGAGCTGTGTGCTTAAAGTGACACTTACTTAAACCAGCGGGTCACTGCAAGGCAGGGGTAGCACACCATTGCATACAATGCAGAATAGACGGATCATGTTTGTCATCTATTAAGCTCATACCTGGTGACCCAACAAACAGGAAGTTAAGCTCAAAGCTGTCCAAGGGGTCTTTCCCCAGTGCCTGTGAGGCATGTATGGTGGCCTGCCACTCCCGCAGCTTCGCCAGCACCTCCTGGCAGCCTATCAGATCACCAAAGATATATGCTTCCTCTGCTCTGGCAGTGTTGGCCAGGTCAGGGTCAAAGTCCTCAGGCCCAGGCAGGGCACCTGCTCTCTCTGATGGGAGCTGGCCCAGCTGACTGAGTCGCATCTCAAGGCGCTGAGCGACCTGTGCGGGAAAGCAGTGACATTGAAGCGACCGTGGCAGTTATAGTGAGCTATGTCATGCATGCATGTGTGGTCAGGCAGCTTCTGGGGTGTAAGCAGCTTGCGAAACCATTGGCACACACAATCAGAGTCCATTGGAAACTTGGCACAGCAAATCCTGACCTATCTTCATCAATTGGTCATGAATGATGAGCCAATGCAGTACTACCGTAGAATGGAATTGTGTATGTGTGATTTCCATTGTCTGTTTTGCACATGCTGAGAGCCCATTTTCCACCCTGCAGGCCAAAGATACTGGCTGCTGACTGGCTAGTATTATTAACAGTAAGCAGTAGTGTTAACGCTGATTGCATACCCGGTTGAAGTGTCTCTATGTCCTCGTAATTCCCCAATCCCCAAAGGGCAAAGGAAGGCCAACCAAGGGCCCAAGCCCCTCGCGGACTATATAGATTTGTCCACATACTGATCGATAGGCAGCCAACATACCCCTAGACTGAGGGGTGCAGGGGCTATGTCGTTCTGGTATTGAACCACTGTCAGACTTTCCTTACTAAGGTGAACTGGACCTTCTGTACTTGTTCTACCCGATCCTCACTAGGAAACTGTTGCTCCTAATCATTCTAAGCGACCCTGTTGCACTAAGACAGGTGGCAGCACGTGCCATAAGATAGCGCTGACGGCAGCTTGACTAGCCTTAGATGCCATGGCTATGCTCGGTGTGTGCTTGCGGGACGGAGGGGCGCTACGCCAGTTATACAGCATCACAGACCCGGGGTGGATTGGTGCAGGTGCACCTCAGACTTATTGGGAACGAGCGTTAAACGCAATCCTAGGCAGGCAGAAATTGTGTGCCTTGGGAAGTTGGGAAGTTGGGAGAATTCGAGGGGAGTGTTTGCAGCACTATGCAACATATGCACTGGCTGAATGTGGCCAGAAGTGGCGTGACGCTTGCAGCCTGCAGAATAAGGGGAGCACCAGGTGGCTTAGCTCTGGACTCCAGGAGTAGCAAGAATTGTTATATTGGCTTTCATAAAACGCCCGCCGGTACCCTTCATTTGCTTGTCTCATACACCATGCAAGCGATTTTGGGCAGCTCTATTTATACAACAGGACATCAGTGTACGCCAAAACCAGGACACTCCAGGGCAACAGAGGTGATCTGAGGGCTTGGTCAAGCAGTTGCACAAACATCTAATTAGGGGTTGGCACGCTTTGACTGCACTGAGGCTGTAACACTGCACATGACCTCTCCCAGCACAATGCTGCCGAAATCCCAAAGTTAAACCCTGAAGTTTAAGTTTAAGCCTAAACTTAAATCACAAGCCAAACTCAGGAGTCTCCCGCTTACCTGTGCCAGCAGATTATTGACTGCTCCTGCATTCCCAAAGTTAGGTTTCCTCCTTTGCTTGTCCAGCACCTTCACCCCCGCCCTCAGGGCAACATAACTCAGCCCTTGCCATCCGTACTGCTCAACAGCAGCAGCCCTCATGATATGCAGCAGATCTTCGTTGCTGTAGTCTTCAAAGTGCCAGGCGTCCTGCAGCTGGAAGCGTCTCGCAAGCCCAGGGTTTGCCTCGCGCATCATCTTCTCCATTTGGTCTGGATAGCCCAGCAGCAGCACGCAGCGGTCGTCCCCAGGCACCCCTTGGACTTTGGCAACGATGGTGTCAATGACGGATTCCTACCAGGCAGAAGGACAAGCAGAATAGAACAGCATTGGAGAAATCACACCCGTCATGCCAGCGTGCACACTAAGTGCACACTGTCTCTGGGTGATATTTATATTGAGTTTGTGATTTCAGTTTTTTGTAAGTCATCAGTTTAACTTACCTGAATAATTAAATCTCTACACATGCAGGCTGCCTGTGGGTGGATAATGGATGCATTGTACAGTATAGCTGCCAGCCGTAAACGGAAGTAGACAGTGGGGCTTCATGGAGATGGGGCCTGCTGCCCCAGTCAGCAGCCGAGGCACGGGCAAACGGGGATGCCAAGCTAAGATCATAAATGTGCCAACTTTCAGCCTAAGTGGGATGAATCCTACTTGGATTTTATAGTCCCCAGGACCTCCTGATCTTACTGTCTCATATGTCATTGACCATACCTATGATACAGTCAGACCCTGGATGTCCATGTTTATACCCTACCCGGCGCTTGTCGCCCGCGGCCTACCTCCGGAGCAAAAAAGGGGCTGCGTACCCGCTGTACTGGCCCTAAACATCAAAGTGTGCAAGACAGTACCGGTTGCTGTCTGTTGTCTGAAAAGCTGTGGGAGTGTTGAAAGAAATTACTCAATATGTTGTTTTGGAGCCCAACTCCCTGGGTAACGAGCTGGTGTAAAAAGTTGGAACCCACCTTATAGGGGTCCCTTGACTTGTCTGAGTGCAAGCCATACGCTTCATCTATGACTAGCACACAGCCCAAAGCAGCTTCCAATATGGCATTGGTCTTCTTCTCACTCTCACCCAGCACGCTGCCAATGAAGTCTGAAGGGCTTTTAACCACTACGTCGCCTTTGCTTAGCAGCCCAAGGTCACGCAGGATGTCACCATAGATCTGGGCAACAGTAGTATTCCCTGCACAAATGTAGGTTTAGGGTGGTTGAGTCACACTCTGGGCGGGGAGGTCCTCACTAAATAGGCATACTTCCTTGATTGTGCACCACAATTTGTATGTGTGCGTGTTCATGTGTGTGATGTAGTCAACAGGGCTCTCGGGAGACACAACCTATCATACATGGTTTTGCTAGTCTTAGCAAGAAGCAGACTACTTCCTGCCTAGCTCTCTGTTATGATATTTGGCAGCTATAAAGTGGGGCTAGTAAGAAGGGCTGTTGAATCCTGTAGCACAGTTTCAGGACCTATTCCAGTTCACGTGAGAGGCTATACGCAGCACAAACGGATTCAGGTCCGGGGCCAAAGATATGCAGGAGTGTGGGCACGCCCTGCAAGCACCTGACATTGGACCCTAGAAAGTTGGTACGTTTGTAGAGAGTGGCAAGCCTTTGAGATGACCAAACCTGCACTTGCACCACTTTCTCTCCTTTCAGCACAGGCAACCTTTCTATGTTCATTGCAGACATATGTACATGCTGATTAGGGACTTGGCTGCTGCAACATGGACCTTTGTATATCTGCATCATCCGCCACAGCAAAACCCGTGCTGCCCTGCAAGCCCGGGGTTTCGGGTCCCCAACGGGCCGGCACAGTGGGCGCACAAAAGTCAGCAAATCGTCTGGGGCCGGGCTCCTCCTTTTGCTCACCAGTAGTGCACCGTCGACAAGAGGCCAGGCAGGGTGGGGAAAAAACATCTGCATCATAAATTGGGACCTTGCATTCAAACAATCCACTCTTAAACATTGCTCGAGATAGCAGCTACAGTGACGCCATTTCTTTGATCGTGGATTCAAGTCAAGTCTCCTGGCAAGTAACTTCCCCTGAGCTGCCTCCCCCATGACTCACCTGTGCCAGGATTCCCCAAGAACACGCGGTTTAAGCACACATGCTTCAGGGGCCTCTCTTGCTCTTCCAGCTCCGCATTGGTCCTGATGACCTCCAGCAGAGAGTTCACACTGGTCTTCACAGCCGCCAGACCCCTCATCTCCGCTAGACGCTGCAGGGCCTTGCTGCTGCTCACATCTAAGCCCTTAGGCCCCAGCACATCCTCCCGCACCAGCAGGAGGGTATCAGGGCTCAGACCCTTACGTCGCTCCTGTAATACCCTGCTGGATTGGCGTGTGATTGCGGTTTCTAAGAGGTTGCGGACGGCACGGGCGTTGCCAAAACCGGGGAGGTGGCGCTGGCGGCCCAGGCGGCGGGCCGCGATACGGGCATAGCGGGGGTCCTCCAGTTTAAACGTTGGCTTGCCTGACTCCAGCAGCCCTGTGTATGACACCACACAAGCCAGTTCTGTGATGAGCAGGCTGGTTTAGATAAGGCTTTTTTGGGAACATTGATGACTGATCGGTAACAGCAAGTGACCCTTTGCTAAGTGGGTAGACTGAAGGTGGTATGTTGCATCATCTGTTACACCACTACCAGGAAACTGCCCAAAAAAACATGAGATTGCGATAGAACTTCTGCATTTCAACGTTTTTATGAATCAACGACAAAAGAGACAACTTCCTGCGCTTGTGGCTTACCGGTAAATCACAAGAGCTGCTCGTATTATGCACAATAGATAAACAAACCAATTCTACATGGTCCTGCAATGCCCCCCCCCCTTCCTGCTGCTGCAGCGATTGATCTCAGGCACCATAGTTGCTCCAAAAACGCGCGAAGGCTGTCAAGGAGCAGCTAGACGGGAGATGCCTGCACATGCCATCACCCTGTCTTACTAAAATTACCCCCCCCCCCCCCACCCACACCCCCTCCCCGCCTTGGCCCACCCACCTATCAGTATGGTGTGTAGCTCCTGGTCGCTGTAATCTGGGAAGTTAAAGAGGACAGGGAACCTGCTGTGCAGCCCTTCATTGAATGACATCAGCTCTTCCATCTGCTTCTCATACCCTGCCAGCACCACCACCAGCTGGCCACGCTGGGTCTCAATCTCAGGCAGCAGGTAGTCAAGCACCTAAGACAGCCAACAGCAGCCACATCAACAGCAGGCAGCTGCTCTTGAGAAGTGGCAGCTGGGTTGAGTACTCCCAGCTTGGCGCTGGGATACTGGCCTATGCCTGCAAGCTTGATGATAAAGCATGGGCCCTAACTTTACCATGGGATAAATGGCCAGACCACATTCAAACACATAGCGCAGCAGACCACAATCAAACACATAGCGCAGACATCTGGTTATGCTAGTGAGCAATACGCAGGCAACCAGAACCACCAGT
Source organism: Pseudopediastrum boryanum (assembly GCA_963556185.1). NCBI lineage: Eukaryota > Viridiplantae > Chlorophyta > Chlorophyceae > Sphaeropleales > Hydrodictyaceae > Pseudopediastrum > Pseudopediastrum boryanum. The sequence goes on from OY744503.1 coordinate 4,111,835, forward strand.
AAACCCTGCCCCCCAAGGCTCTAAGATGCATGCTTCCAACCCATGTATTACATGCCTTACACCTTAGCTCCCATTGGATACACACCTGTGCCCCCAAGGGGTTTGTTTTAGGGTTCAGCTGATACGCCTCATCCACAAACAGCACCCCCCCTCCCTTCAGCTTCTCCTCTAGCACCTTCTTCAGCCCTGAGACCCCGCCATGCACCAGAGCCGCTCCACTGGTTTCCTCCACTGCAGCAGCAGGTAGCAGCCCTAGCTCCTGTAGCAGAGCAGCATATAACCTCGCCACACTGGTCTTGCCAGTGCCTGGGTTGCTGTAGAAGCGGACGTTGTAGTTCTGCTGCTTCACATCTCTCCCACGTTCCTTGTCCAGTGATACCTACGAGGGGAGGGGGAGGCAAATCTGGGTTAAGATTCGAGAGAGAGAGGGGGAGAGGTCTAAGGAGAGAGCTTCATATTTGGCTGAACATTGACAGGATAAAAAATCTGAAGAAAAAGCAGACCGCAGTTTCCCAGAGTAGACTGGAAGCAAAGCTGTTTAATGGCAAGGTTGCGTGGAGAGGCCTACCAGGTACACATCTACAGAACCTGGCTGGTGCACATGAGGCTGCCGTGAGCCAACGTGACTGACAGGGGTGCAATGAGGATGCTGACACGACATGGCGGTCCATGTGCTTAGCAGCCAAAATGTATCTGCCCTTGGGAGAGCATAACACTGTTCCTTGACGTCGATGCCATCAAGTATGTGAGCACCTTTGGGTAATGACAGTGTACTCTGGGCTCAGGAAGTCCTGTAGATATGGAAGGACAGATGGTACTGTAAAGCTGGGAGCAACCCTTATCTCAAGCCCGTCAAAAGCTAGCTCAAAGAGTGCAATCAAAAAAGAGCAGTTGCTGTCCGGAATAGCATTGCATTGGATCCATCCGATGTGCAATTAACAAGCAGCAACCTTGAGTGCTGGAGGCCTGCATGACAAGCAGAGTAAACAATGTATGCAACAGTGCCACAGCGACAGAGGACTCCAACTCAGACCCCTGGCCATCCCGCGATGCAAGCAGCATCACAGCCACTGCATGTGACCAGGTGCATCCATATACCTAAAAAGAATGCCAGCACCTAGATTCCATGTCATTTGTGAGCTGTGTTGTTTCCTACAGTGACCTGTCACCCTGCCTAAGAGGTACGCCGGGCTGCGTGTTGGTGAAGTATGAGCTGCTACCCCTGCCCCCTCCCCCGGTCAGCTCCCGCGCCCCCTCCCCCCTCCCCTCTCCCCCCTCCCCTCTCCCCCCTCCACCCCTTCCCCTCCACCCCTTTCCCCTCCTCCCCCTCACATGGTCAGCTCCGCCCTCCCCCCTCTCCCCCTCCTCCCTCCCCCTCTGACCTGGTCAGCCAAGTTGAACATCTGCTGCTTCACTGGTTCCAGACCCACCATCTGCAGGAGCTCAGTCAGCGCCTTACTCCCCTTGGACCTCTCCTGCCTCTCTGCCGCCTTCTGCCTACTCACTCCGCCACCACCACTGCCACTCCCAGCCGCAGTAGCAAGCAACGGCCCGGCAGTAAGTACACCCTTACCCTTGCTAGAGACAACCTGCCAAGCTTCTTCTGACAGCTTGGATGGCAAGCGAGGAACAGTAGCGGTAGTAGCAATACCATCATCCGCAGAAGCCGCAGTAGCAGGGTGTAGCAGATAGGCTATAGCATGACCAACAGCTGCAGCATCTGCCTCCCTAGCCTCAGCAGCAGAAGGAGCTGCACTAGAGGCACGCCTGCTGGTTATTGCACCTGGAGCAGCCAGGGCACTAGCTACATGCTGCAGAGCCCCAGCTATCGCTGCAGGGGTGGCAATGGAACCAATCGCCTCTGAACCTTTGAAATGGAACCGCCCCCCTAAGGGCTCGGGTAGTCCTAGCTTAGCACAGCAGATGGCCTTACAAGCCTGCCACAAGTCCTTGGTCGTATGATGGCCTCCCCCTGACACTCCCGCTGCCCTGCCTTCCCCACCTCCTCCTCTTCCTCCTGCTGCTGCTGCTGCTGCTGGCAGTTGGACCGTTGCTGCTGCTGCTGCTGCTGCTGGCAGTTGGACCGTTGCTGCTGCAGGCTCCAAGTCAGGGTTCTCCACTTCTTCTTGTTGCGCTGTTAGTAGATCCAGAGCATCCATCCATTTCCCAGTGTTCATCAGAGCCATGCACCTCTTCAGCCACCAGGGACAATGAATGCTACCACTGATGCTGCTGCTGCTGTTGCCGACAACAGTAGCCAAGACAGGGCTGCCATCAATAGCCTGATCAGCACCAGCACTACCACCAGCAGCAGTAGCAGCAGAGCTGCCACCACCAGCAGCAGCATCAGCCAAACCACCACCAGCAGCAGCAGCAGCAGCAGCAGCAGTAACAGGAGCACTACCACCACCAGCAGCAGCAACATTGGCCTCTGCCAGCTCAGACCTGCCGGGACAAGGCAGAGGGGTTGTGGGGAGCGAGCCATGAGGAGGCAGTTCCTGCTGCTGTTCGCTGCGTGCACCAGCGGCAGCAGCAGAGGGCACCAGATGTGCAGGGGCCACTGCTGCTGCAGCTGCTCTTCCTGCTGCACCTTGTCCCTGTCTTCCCTCCCATGTTGTCGGTTGGCTCATCTGATGTCCCAACCCTTCAATCACCCGGGCAGCATCAGTAGCAGCCTGAACTACATGCGGCAATGGCATTGCTGTCCCTCTACCTGCCTTTTGCCTTGTGCTCCTCATACCACCACCAGCAAGAGGCTCAGGACATACAATGGCCAAAGCAACACCCCCAATGCTGCTGTTACCCCTCCTCTTCCTCTTTCCAGCACCCATGCCAGCACCACCACCACCGGCAGCAGCAGCAGCAGTACCAGTTGGGGTCATTGCTGCTGCTGCTGCTGCATCACCCCCAGCTGCAGCCACCCCTGTGCTGGGGCTTCCCCGGTGTTTCTTGCCACCCTTACCACTTGGGGCAGCAGGTCCAGTCTCAGCTGTAGTATAGGGAGCTGCAGCAGGGCCAGCTCCACCCCTACTGCGCTTGCGGGTGGTGGGTGGGGGGCTCACCCCCGGCTGTTGCCTGGATAGAAGACCCACACCAGGAGCAAGAGCAGCTCCTGGCGATGAGGCTAAAAGGCTGGTTCCTGCTGTTACACTTGCATTACTAGTAGAAGGAACAACATGGGCTGCACCAGGCTTTCCCTGTTTACCCCGTTTCCTTCGTCTCTGGTGTGGAGAAGGATGGGACAGAGGCAACCACATGCAAAGGCAGAGAAGCACACAGCTGTGAGCCAAATGTTCAGCTTCATAGAGACATAGCCCATTAGTTCCCACCCACACCTCCACCTCCCTGCCAGTGTTGATCTGCCATACATGTTTTACTTAAGCCAATAAGCAAATACTAACCCGAGAATCAAGACAATAGCATAAGGGGTTGATCAGCAACACAAATAGGGCTCACGTCCCAGTAGTCCCTATGGCCAGCAAGCAATAGAATCCTATACACACTCCCAGATAGGTATGGTTAGCCCGCCTGCAGCAGAGGCATGTGTGAGGCTCCCCCGTCAGAATCCCCTTGGTGCAAGTGACTCTAGGGATCAGCTGCTCGTGAGGTCACTGTGCTCATGACCTCAACCACCGAGAGATCACAGCTATGTTCACTGTGTCAGCGGATGTTTTCGTAGCACTTCCGCAGCATTTGCTTACATGGTGTTGGAGGATTGGTCAGCTGGCAACTTTGAGAAACGACAATCAGGTATGACGGATTCGGTCTCAAATCTCGCTGCATTCTTCCATTTTCTCAGCCACTGAGAGATGCCAGCTCACCTTTTTGTTGCCACCCTTTAGCCCCATGTGCTGCTCATTTCCTGTTGCCATGGCAGTACCGCCAATGGTGTCTGTATCCACAGCTTCCTCTAGTACCAGGAGTGCTCCTGCAGAAGATGTGGCAAGTAGCTCTAACCCAGCATCACCTCCTTCTGCCCCTTCATCTACTGCAGCAGCTGCTGCCGTCCCTCCTGAACCTGCTTCTGGCAATGCTGCTATTGCTGCAACTGTTGGTCCTGCCACTGCGGCTGATGCGGCTTTAGTTGTCATCCCTGCTGCAACTCCTTCTAGCAATGCTGCTTCTGGCAATGCTGCTTCTGCTGCGATGTCTGCTGCTGCTGCTGCTGCATACTGTATCATAATTCTCCCTAGTCCAGGTGTACAGGTCAGCACATCCAGGCCGTCAGCAGCAGCTTCACCTCCTCCTGCTGCTGCAACCTCCTGCAATAGCTGCTTGAAGGCCAGTAACCCCTGCTGCTTGTTCCTGACAACATCTGCCAGAGCATCTCTCCAGAGAGCCACCTACACAAAGCAGCATGGACATGCCAATGGATTTGTTTTGTGTGTGCAAGAGAGCAAGAGAGCTATGGGAAGAGGTCATGTGTGAACTCCAGCATGTGGTAGAGGGCTTACTGTACTCAATAACGGTGCGCCTACCTTGGGCATATGTGGTGGAAGGCTAGCGTTACTAGCACAAACGTAAACGCAAAGAGCCAGATCTTTAAAACGCAAGCCAACAGATATCTAAGAAGCTGTTAGACAAAGCCATATACTGGATTTTCCATGTTCAGACTAAGCCACATGTTTGGCTTGTTCTCCTCTGATGGAACATGGGCAGGGAATGTGAGAGTTGCTTCGTCTCTTCAGCGCTACATCCAATGACTAACAGGACCATGTCAGACAACAAACAAGCATTCAAGGTTGGAACTGCTAGGGGCCATAATATGACAGCCCATGGAGATGCTAGGAGCCTCACAAGCTCCTTGGACTTGCTGCAGCCGCACAGAAAAGTGGAAGATAACTCACTCATAATATATTTGAATTCGACTCCCAGTGAGCTTGCCAGCCAGAAACAGAGGGCACAACTCGCCTTCACAGAAGCTAAACCAGTTAAACCAATCCACCGATAGCTAAGCTCTTAGCAATGCCGCGGCAAGGCAGGTACGTAGTGCACCTGAGGGGACACTGTCCGGCTTCAAGATGATGTCTGCTCAAACCATATGTCCATTTCAGGTGTGTCTACATGCTGTGCATCTCATTGATGGTACACATACAAGCACCCATCAAATAGCTTATGGGGCACACGAGTACTCCTGAGCTACCCACCGTCATATAACGAGCACGATGTTCAGTGGCCTGCCCCTCCTTCTGCTGCAGCTTGACGTCTGTTCTGTTGACCAGGTACTGCTTGTCGTTCTCAATACGCTGCAGCTGCCTGTTGCTGTGCTCCTGCACCCCAGCAAGGTCAGAAGCAGCTCTCTCCAGGAGCCTCTGCAGCCGCTGCTGCTCCCGCTCTGATGCCACAGGTGCCGCTGCAATCTGGCGCATCTACATCCCGGCAAGCAAAGGAGGGCAGGAGGTGACAGGGACCTTGCATGAGGGCAACCTCTGATGAGTTTATATGGGTATGTTGTTGTTGAAGCTCTGACACAGCTATATGACGATGCTGATGCAAGCAGATCAACAGAGCGATGACATGCAAAGCTATGGTGCTCTTTACTTGGAGTTGAGTGGGATGCCCACGGAGTTGCATGGGATGATCAGCAGAGGGACATGAGCCCAAGACGGCTATTAGCTGCTGGGTGCGGCATCAACCTTGGTATGCGGTTGTCAACCAGAGGGTCACGCACAAAATGATGTCCCCCTTCTGTCCCATCTTCGCGGTTGGCAACATAGCATTGTCATGCTGCAAACAAGCTAGAGAATGAACGCATGACCACAAACAACAATGGAGCTACAGGGATGCTGTCATACAGCTCTCCAGCCTAGCAGCAATGCCTGGGAGGAGGCTACAGACAACTGCTTTATGTCAGACCCCAAAGGACCAGCTCACCTGCTCCTCTTGGGCCCTCATCTTAGCATGGTTGTCAGCCTCCATGGCTTCAATTTCAAGCCTGGCTCTGCGCTTCTGGCTGGCCTCATACTCTTCCATTTCAGCCTTCCCATGCCGCGCCTGCAGGGGAACATACGTGCATGCTTGCATGTGGAGAACAAAGCTTGCATTGTTCCATTTGTGCCTGACGCGCTGAATGTCAAAGTGAATAACCTAAAGCAAGCCAGGGTAACCAGCTTTAGTAGCCATGACCCTTTCATGGTAGCCAAGCTCCTCTTCTTCCCCAATTGTTCATGTGCATGATGGATTACAGTCAGGAGCTTCCCATTGTCCGTATTCGCTATTTGCAGAACCACAGAGAAGGGGAGGGCTTGGTATAAACAGCGGGAAACAGAAAACCCTGTGGGCTTCACTCCAGCTTGACTCTGTGAATTACTTCAAGAGGTGCGGCATATAGCACACTGGGCCACATTGGGTCACATTGACTACAGAGTCTTAAGGGTCACCCAGTTGCCAACTACCACCCTTGCTTTGAGAACAGAAGAAACAGCAAACATAAACTGCAGCTAAGCGAGCCACTTACTGAGCTGTAAGCTGCCTGAGCCTCTTGCCAATTGGGCATGTGTCTCCCGAGCTATGGTTTTGGAATTGTAGCATACCCTCTGCAAATGCTACACATGCAATGCAGAGGCCCCTCAGTCCTGGGTAACACAACAGCACACTGACAGAGGAATTTCTGCAAGCCACTTGTGCTATCATTTCCACCCATTACATCCACCCATAGTCAATTCAGGTGACTTACAGACTTGTTACAAATACCCAAACGCTTCTAAGATCTAACTAGTTGCGCATGCGAGCAAACAGTACATTGAAAACCCAGCCAATTCCCTCCGTGTACTAAGTTTTGTGTCGCCCCGTTCTCCCCCACTTCCTTACTTGTCTCGTAGCAATATGAGTCATCAGCACACATCTTCCTAGCCAGCCCAGGCCTCACTACCCACCCTGCACCCCGCCCCTCCCCCAGCCTGCCCCCCCACCCCCCTTCCCCTCCGCCCCCTGCTCCCACCAGCGCCCACCTGCAGTTCCACCTGCTTCGCCAGCTTCTCCTTATCCAGCTGCATTTGTACTGCTCTCCTGGCAGCAGCACGCGCCTCCTCCATGGCAGATAGCTGCTGCTGCAGGTGGGCCATCTCGCCTTGCAAGTTGGCCAGCTTCAGGTCGGCTGCTTCCCGGACCTTGGCCGCCTCAAATGCCTGCAGGGGGGTTTGAAGCAAAGCAGTAGCACCAGTATCTTCTTTGTAAGCAGACACGGCCACAACGGGTCCATTGATACGATATGTATTTTCCTGGATTTTTGCGCCAGTGTCCTCTGTTGGACTGTCAGGCCTGATTTCTCGGGTTTCAGACGATGCACCGTCCAGTCAGAAGTTTAAATTGATGGCAGCCAGGAAAGTTGATGTTCCAAAGCACGAAGCAATGTGGCAGCGCCATTCAGACCCAGTTAAGCAAAACAACACTCAATACGGCCTGCAGGGGTCCCGCTGTCACGTCTCTAGCCACGTTATCAGCCTTCACCATATTGTGCGAGCAACTTGTAGTGCAATTAAGGCAGCCACACTGTTGAACCCCACTCAAACCAGGGGGGGGGGGGGCAAAAAGAGTCTGTTAAGAACCCCACGTCAGAACTTTTTGAAGGGGACCCCTCGGACCACCCACCCACCCCCAACCCCCCCAGAACCCTTGTTTTTTGGCCCTTGAACACTTGTTTTGATAAGTCAAACCCATTCAATGCCAGAACCGCTTGGAAAGTCAGCATGTGAATAGGAAAACACTGTCTGAGACTCATGATAGACCAGGCGGCCCTCGTTTAGGGTTTAGGGTTTAAGGTTGGGGAGGGTAGGTAGTGTCAACCCTGAACCCATCAGAAGCATCTCCCTCGAAGCCTTCATTCACATTGTGCTCTAGAGCATTCTGTTGTGCTATGGCAGCTGCCAGACATCTCAGGACCTGGTCGAGGCGGATGGTTCAATGCCATGGGATGCCCAAGGGGTACCAGACATGTAAAAAATGGCTAAACCTGGTACCAATAGGCTACCACTGCATTGTGAAATAACCTTAGCTTGTAAACAACCAGTTTTGAGTGTAAAATCAGCCCTAAAAAACTTTTGGTAGAACTTTTCAGGAGGGGCTGTGGCACCCACCCACCCACCTCAAAACCCCCAATTTTGACCCCCCTAAACAATTTGGTGGAGGGCCACGATCGAAGGAGGAACCCCTAAAGTCCTTAGTTACAGAGTATTGAAGGTTTTTGGGACGTGGGGTCCAAAATTGACGGCCCTGTCCCCCCCCCTGCTCAAACCACAGTTTAGTTGGTGGCACGTGAGGGGCCATGCGTACCGCCAGTTTTGTGATACTAGTTAGAAGCTCACCAGTCGAGCTAGCTTCTTCTTCTCCTCCTCCTGGAGCTTCCTGATCTCAATGCAGGTGGAGCACACCCCCTTCTGCTTGCTGCACCCCCTCAAGGTGAGATGCCCCTTGTCACAAGTCCCATACACCAGCTCCTGGCACAGCAGCTGCTCATGCTCCCTGTCGTAGCTATGACACCTCAACCTGCAGGTGTGACCACAAGGTAGCAAAGCCTCGCAAGGCTCCCTGCAGCCTCCATCTGGACAGAGCTTCCTAAAAGCCTCTGGGCTGGTGAGTGCAGGCTCTATTCTGCGGCGGTGCTGCTGGCACACTGCCGGAAACCCAGGATAGATCTCCCCACGCTGCTGCAGCAGGTCTAACACTACCCCCCAATGCTTCCGAGCAGTAGCATCAGAGGCATTGCGGAGTGTTGAGGTGTTGCCGATTAGGATACAACCGTGCCGAGCGCGGGAGAGCAGCACATTGATGCGTTCTGGCTCCCGCAAAAAGCCAATGTTTCCTCGACTGTTGCTGCGGACGAGGGAGACCACCACGACATCGGACTCTTCACCTTGGTAGTTATCGATAGTCGCCACACGGACGGCACCGTCACCCAGTATCATGCTGCTGCTGCTGGTGCCGGTGCTGCTGCTGCTGGAGAAAACGGGGCCGGGTTCTGATCTGCTGCTGAGGCCCACGGTTGCAGCAGGAAGTGTTGAGGAGCGGAGGTCATGCATGTCAAGGTCATTGATGAAAACCTACGGGCGGAGAAGTGAGGCAGGAGAGTGGTAATCTGGACCCATCCAGAGGTGTGCAAATGGGACATCTTTGGCGCTAGCTACGACACCATGTTGACAGTCAGGCGCGAGATGCATTCAGCCCGATTGCATGTAAAAACACAAATCGAGCAGTTAAAGGTGCAAAGCTGACATAAACATGCTTATGGGAAACTTAGATAGGCTGTGCGAGGCCTGGTCCTGTATTCATGGTATGGTTGCAACACAATGACTGTGCTTGAGTCAGCAGGTGCATTCTCACAAAGAAGATCATCAGAGCAACATCTGCAACCAGTCTGCACTACTTGTCCTGAGGTGATATACTCCATCACGTAGCAACGGAGCATGAGTCCACACACAGAAGACAACGCTGGTCCTGATTTGTGTTGCACCAAGAAACTGCAGGAGAGACAGCTGGCACACCTGCTGCCACTGCAAGGCCCCTGACAGTAACTCCCCTCCTGCCCTCCCGCCTGCGCTCGCACACCCCACTCATTTACCTGCGCCCACCCGCCCGCCCGCCCGCCAACCCGCCACACCTACGCCCGCCCGCCCGCCCACCCGCCACACCTACCTGCATCTCCCTTGAGATCTCCTTCTGCAGCTCCAACAGCTGACCCAAGTACGGTGTCAGTACCACCAGCTGGCCACTGGCATAGCCCTGCTGCCTAAGGTACCTCACCACTGCTGCCACCATGCCCACCTCATGCTCATTCACCTTGCTCTGATGCTCTGCTGACCCCTTGCGCCACAACCCACGCTCCTTCTCCTGCAGCTCAGGCTCTCGGTGGTCGATAAACACCACACGACTTGCTACGCCAAGAACAGGCGGCTGATCCTTGACCTTAGGGGCGTCTATGAGTGAGGGGTAGGTGTGGCGGATCAAAGCGCTGACGTCTGGGTGCATCCGGTGTTGCACAGCAAGTGTTGCATGCGGGAACCCGGCAAGAACCAGCCGTTCAAAAAGGGACACATTTAGTGTGTGGCCCCTCCCCGCCTGCACAGACAGCTCGTAGGACTCCACCTTCGGCCGTAGCTGCTTATGATCGCCGATCATGATGAGATGCTGTGTGTTAGGGCTCAAGCTAGTCAGCACATGTGCCTCTAAGATCTCAGCTGCTTCCTCCACTAGCACTACACTTGGGGCACCAGGGCCTACCAGCAGCTCTTTATAAAGAGCAGCTCCAGTGGTGGTACAGCCGACAATTCTTGACGCCCCTATCACCGCTTCTGCACTGCTGTTCCGCAAGCTGCGCAACTGCTCTTGCAGCTTGTGCATTGCCTGCAGCTGTTCCTGAAGCTCCTCCAACCACTGAGAGCGTACTGCCTGCCGCCATTGGTGGAGCTTCTGCTGCCGCTGCTGGTAAGGCAGAGCCCAAATATCCTGCTTAACTGCAGCTGCTGAGGTTGCTGGTGCCGGTGCTGCCCCAACCGCCACTCCCCCTGCTGCTGCTGCTGCTGCTGCTGCGTCTGATGATGCCGCCCCTGTCCCTGCAGTAGCTGCTGCGGCTGCTGCTGCTGGTGGTGGTGGTGGCGGCAGCGCTGAGAGCAGCTGTTCCACACCCCCCTCCTCCGTCCCAAGCTGCCACCCTTCTACCTTCTGGCGCTTGCATTGCATCAGTTCCACCCGGGGACGCTCCCTCTTCCCTTGCACCCACTTCTCCCAAAGATACGATGGCGTCAGAGAGCAGTCCTCAGGCACCCGCAGCTGCTCCCACACATCGGGATAGTCCTCCTTCAGCAGCTGCTGCAGATGAGACCATTCCCAGGTACTAAACACCTCGCCAGCCTTCACTTCTTGCCAGGTGCGACCTGAGCCTCCACCGCTGACACTGCTGCCTTTTAACCCCTGTTGTTGCTGCGGTGGTGGGGTTTTTACCCCTTGCCGTTGAAAGGTTTCACGAGTGTTTTGCTGCTGCCAAGGCCTGCCAATGCTAGCCCTCCCCTCCTGCTCCCAGCGCCTTCCCCTTCCCCTGCCGCCACCCCTCCCCCCTCTTCCACTCTTGCTGCTATTGCTTCCTCGAGCACCTCCCAGCTCCTGAAGACCATCCCCGTCATTCTGCTTACCTCCTCCACCCATGCGGGTGCTGCTGGTGCGGCCGGTGTTGAGAATTGTAAGCTTCTCCGCAAGGTCGTCTAACTGCTTCTCAACCATAACAATCTCATCTCTGACAACACGCATCTGGCGCGAATCGGCACCGGTCATCACCGGAGCACCCCCCCGGGCTGAGCCCTTCCCCGCTCCACCAGCCCCGGTCAGCTGCCGTAAGTTGTAAGGCTCCAGGCGCTTGCTCTTGCTCCTCCCACCAATGCGCACAATGCTATCCACGCCCTTGTCCAACAGCGCCTCTAAGAATTGATCCAAGGCGTGGTTGGTGTAGCACACGACCAGCATGTTAGCAGTGGAGTTGTCCAGTATGATGCTGCATAGCTCTACCCCTGTGAAGGTCTTGCCAGTGCCTGGGGGACCCTGGATGAGGGACACACGCTGGGAGAGGGCTTGCTCCAGGGCTGCACGTTGACTGGGGTCCCAACTGTCTGGGAGACCAGCCACAGCCTGTGCAAGTGCATACATGGAATGCTGAGAATCTCTGCTTGTTCCAGCATCTATCGCTCAAGTTGAAGTGATTGATCAGGTACTGGGTGTTTTAGGCCAACAAAGACATGGTGATGGCCAACAGGTTGGTTTGCGTGCAAGCGTTAGAACCACATTCTGCATGACGGTGTCAAGCTAGTTTAGGGCCCTTAAAGCTCTCATGCTGTGCCAACCGTTCCAGAGCCTGTAGATGTGCATACACTGAATGGAGCAACTGCTGTCACTCACACAAGGAAGAGACCAATTCGACGGTAATGTATTCCCATCAAGCAGTGTGTATATCTATACCAGCAAGGGCAAGTAAATACCTCAGCCATACCTGGCATATCGCTTAGGCCTGCTTCATAAATTATACGCCACAAATGGTTGTACGTAGATCTAAACATAACAATCAAACATTCAAGGTGTAAGGAAGAAAGCCATCCATGGCATGCAGCTCCTCCAGGGTGCCTTAGACGAGTGCAGAGGTGTGTCAAACTGCCGTACAGAGCCTTTTGCAGGGGTCAAATAAGTCTTTTCTCCAGTTCTACTCTACTCTGTCATCCAACCAGTCAGGAAATGGTCTCAACACACTAAGCCCACACCTGATCAACACCTTCCTGGTTGAGGTAGGTAAGCGGTAGTGAGTCCCTTCCATGTACTAGTTCCTCTGCTAATGGTACTGCTGTCATTTGCTGTAGACATTGGAGCACTGGCCGAGTGCTCATGAAAGAGCTGGATACCTGCAAAGGCAGGAATCAGATGACACAGTGGGCTGCCAGGGGGTGGAACATGTAAACAGTAGTTTGCAAAATCCTCTAGGCTGTGTCAAGCTTACCCAGTCAAAACCATGCAAAATGAAGGGAGACAATGCACACTCCCTTCTTGTGTACTGCACACCCCGTTACAACCAGAACCTACAGTGGAGGTTCGTGCCTGTACAATGATGCTGTGCACAGAACCGCAGCCGCAGAGAGTTGCCACCTGCAAGCTGCTGCTGCCCCTGTGGGCTCGATCTGCAATCTGATTGTCCCATGATTTACTTGTGGTTAGGTTTTTGGTAAACAATATGTCTCATGTTTACGTAAACTTTCAGTCACGGCCTGAGGACTCATACCATGTTCATCATAAGAGTAGCTACACCATTGCCCATCCCGCATATTCTTGATCCAGCAGTAAAATGGGAACGGCAGCTGTTCTTGCATTTAATTGTAACAGGAAAGGTTTACATTGCTGCGACCCATCTTGTCTTTCAAGGTCAAGTGCCGGGCACTTGGGCAATGCATCAGGTGCGCGCATCTCTTGGACTAAAACAGCAACTGCAGCATGTCTGTATGTAACATTTTTACTCTGATGTGTAAGTCAAGGTCCATATCAGCCGGGAATCCAGGAGGACCTTATCCTGGGCCTCATGGTCTAACCACTACAACAAAAGAAGAAGCTGCTTTCTGCAATTGCCACATCCCCTTCCTGCACCTTGCAGTAGCTCGTGTCATTGCCCTGTCTAGCCCTCCACTGGTGCCCAAGAAACAGATAAAAGCTTCGCTAAACTTTATAGCAAATGACATGCATGACCACTGCCCTTCTTGGCAGCCTTGGCCGGAGCAGTCTGAACAAACAGACCCCAGCACACCCCAATCCTCTTTTCATTCCCAGGATCCCCTTCCGTAGCTCCCCAGACCAGTCCATCCCTCTTTACCTCGGGCACAACCCAACCCCCTCTTTTGTGCTCACTCACCTCTATCCCCGCAACACTCAAAACCCGTACATAAGACCTGCGAGCCTAAACGCGCTTACTTGTACTAGAGCTGTGTTCTCCAGAGGTCCCTTCCCCATCTGCTGCAGCAGCTTGTCCAGCTGTGCCCCAGGTTCAAACCCCAGCCCCACCACTGGCTGCTCCTCTGCCAGCTCCTCAACATCCCGCCTCACAACAGTAGCAAACACCAGGGGCTCACCCGGACACACCACACACACCAGGCTATCACTTGGCAGAGTGCCATGGCCATATTGAGACCAAAAAGCCTTGCGCTCCTGGTGAGACCTAAACCTGTGTGCCCTGTGGGCACCGGGCAGGTCTACCGACACCATTACACAGGGCCGGGGCTTAGTCGCAACATCCAAAATGCTAAGTCGGTGGTAAACATTGCGGGATGAGGTTAGATTCAGTAGCTCCCTTTGCTGCTGCTTTTGTGGCGTGTCTGACAAAGGGTGAAGAGTGGACCGCATTCGATCCATTGATGGCAGCGGTGCACTTCTTATAGCTCCCTGTCCACCAGAGCTGGCAAGATGGTCTACATGCTGCGTATGTGCCCCTTGTTGACCCGCTGCCTGCTGCTGACGCTGCTCCCGGTGGCTGCTGGACATCTCTCTGCTGCCGTTATTAGCAGCATTGCTGCTGCTGTTGCGTGTGTGTGTAATCCCCAGCTGCAGCAGCTCCTGTCTAAGAGGTCCCACCATATCCTCTCGCAGCAGCCGAAAGTGTCTGTCCAGCAATGCCGCCTCAGGGCTGCTGGTCACCAGGGGTAACTGGGTGTCACCAGCTCTAGGCAGAAAGGGAGGGGCAGAGCTGAGTGCCTACAGCAAGAGTGGAAAACCCCATACATTCCAGTGAGACCCGCCTTTAACCTTAGAGCAATAATGATACTTGTCTACCTTACGCTTCAGTCAAGTCAAGTGGAGGAAGTGTGGTGTGGGTGGTACAGCTTTGCTGCTCATGACAGTGGCTTGTGAATTGAGATGCAGTTGGTGGCTGGCTGCAATCACACAGTGCATGAACCTGCTTTGCAATTGCAGGGTTTAGACTATGCCAAATGCCTGCTGGAGGAGCCGCAGCAGGGACAGCAGCAGTGGTCACAGAAGCATTGCATCAGCGCTGCTGCTTGCCTTCTCCCCCAGCTTGTGAGGACAGCCTCAGTGGCATCAGTGGCACAGCACCCCTACCCCTAAGGTCCACCTCCCCTCTTACCTCCTGAGATGTCACCATGATCTTGATATCCCTGAATTCTGCATCATCATTGTCATGCCTACCTCCAGCCTGCATACACAAGTCCTCCAGGGCAACCATACCACCGCTTGCTGCTGCTGCCGACACACTTGTTCCGACCCCCACATGGCCCTCTGCTTCTCCTCCTGCATTACTATCAGAAGTACCACCGCTGTTCCTACCGCCACCAGCACCAGCAGGAGTAGCAGCAGCGGTAGTAGCCATCACTCCAGCTAGCAGCACCTTGAGCTGCCGCACTGCTGTCTCCCCTGCCCCACCCAGCTTCTCCAACGGCCCCAGGAGCTGGAGCACCTCCGGGTCTGACTTCGCCCCAGGTACATTGGCAGCAATGTTCAGCAAGAAGCACCCCACAGGCCCCATGCACGTACTGCTGCTGCTGCTAAGGTAGCTTCCAAATAGTGTTGGAGGCTGTAGAGGAAGCCAGGGGTCTGGTAAATGACGGTAAGGAGCTGCGCCAAAGGCTGCTTACATGTCCCACGGCAAAGGGCATCAGAGGCAAGCTTGGAGAGCAGAGGGGTGACGTAGTCTTCCATGAAAGGGGTGTCGTTGCGTGCGCATAAGGCTGCACGGAGACGGGTCGCACCATGCTCCTGGGAATCACAAGAGCAACCATGGGGGGAGGGGAAGGCGTGTAAGAAGGGCCAGAAGGAGGGGCCCGACATGCTATATAAGGGGAGCGTTCACGCATTTAGGAAGCCAAATTGGAGAAGCAGGCCCACAGTCGTACGAGTGGCATGCAGGAGAGACCTTGCCACTGAAGCCGCCTGAACGTGCAATGGAGGCGTTCTGACTTCAACATGTGGCAGATGTGTTCTGTCCTGCCAACTTCAATTTCAGATGGTATTGCATTGAAATGTGACACAATAAAGGCTCCATGCATCTGCCACATAGCCCAAGGTGCCAATAGTGTCCATATTACTATGCTCACTGACCAGGGCCAGCGCGCAGCCACCTTTAGTAGGATCCCAGGGAAAAACACTATCTCCATTTTCAAAACGTAAAGCTCCCCTCTGTTCACCGCAAAAAATGTATGAAGTGCATTGCCATTGATATTTGCTGGGATGCCACTCCACATCGTCAAAAATGACATGTTGCTTGTAGCTTCAGCATGGGCTGCAGTGCAAGACCACAGGCGGTTTTGTGACCTGTGTGTTCCTAACCTCACCCTAGGGCTGGTCATTCTGTATAGGAGTTCCACTGGGTCTTCATACTCCAACACAGCTTGAATGAACCTCAACCCATCGCGCTCACTATCAAACTCAGCACTCTTGTCTTTCATCAGCTTGTCAAACATCCTCCGGAGGCGCTTAGTAGCCGTGGCAGCCATCTCTTGCTCCTCCACAGTTATATGCACGTGCTGTGGGGCTGCTCGTACGTAAAGATGTTGTCTCTTGACTGCATGATAATTGCCGTAGACCTGCGCGAACAGAGGGGTGAGAGGGCAATTGTGTAGGCACAGCAAGGTGCAATCCCAATGATGATCCGCTTCATTAATGGTTGAGGATGTGGAAGGCAAACTAAGGGCGCTGAACGTCGGGACAGCTCGCTACAGCCTACTGCAGATTGCAATTGGATATCCTCGGATATCGCCATAGAAGGCTTGCTGCAATATTCAAGGATTCTTCCTTTGGCAGTGACATTACAGATGCACTAAGCTATTAATGACCCCTGTCTGATCATGCCCCACGATGAAGTACCAGAAGTGTGTTCTCGCTCTATAGATGCATGGCTGCAGACATGCATAGCATGCATAGCATTGCGCCATAGCAAAGGCGTTCCAAGCTGAGATATCTCGTACTCACAAGGTACCGTGATCGCTTGTTGCTCGAGATCTCCGTTCCTTCCAAGACTTTTACCGCACTTGCACCTCAGACTGATTCTCGCTGTCAAAGCCGTCCAACGGGCGTTAGTTGCCTGCGCGCGAGATAGTTTGTTGCTGGCATATTGGGTTAGGGTTAGTAGGAATGAACAACCTCCAAGGAATGAACATATGCTGCGCCACTGCAGACTAACGCTTGTGCCTATAACCTGGACAGCAATCTAGGAATGGTGACCTACCCAAGGAGGTATTGCCGCAGCCCTCCTCCGCCTCAGTAATTTTAGGTCTCCTCCTCCTGCACTGCTACTTCGCCATGCTGCTGAATGCTATATCTCCCTAGCACGCCATAATTCAATTCGAGCAAGCGAGCGGGATCCGCGCCTTTACTACATGTCACCCATGCCCTTCCAGGCTTGGAATTTGATTCAACGCGTCCGCGATTTTGCTCCAGACTCGGCGAGGATCGCAAGCGGACGTCACTCAGCCCTGAAGCCCAATGGATGTACCACCTAACATACCGCACATACCACGATCGGGTCCTGAATACATACCATGCACGTCTTGATGTGATGTTCAGCGTACTGGAGTTCTTGAGTCCCCTAGGAGTACGAGGTAACTAGGTGACAAGCTATCCGTGACAGCTGGTGCCCCTGGTTCCACGAAACTTGTACGTTTATTACAGCGCAAGGTGCACAGGAAATGGTTCGTACCGCTGCTCCGCATGTTAGTGGAGTACCTACGACCGCACGGACCACATGTCTGAACCAACACCACACCAGCATGCATGAAACCATGCACAGCACTGTCTTGCAGCAGCTGGGGGCCTTGGCACACATGCCGTTCAGGAACTGCAAACAAAACTCTGTCCATATGCTCAGGGGGGGTTTGAGGCGCTGGCAAGACTAGATCACTCAAAAAGCCAATGCTGTAAAGAGTGCCACCCCTCTGTTGATCCAATGACTGGCTGTCATGTCACTGGGCAGATCCATCATCATGATAAAGTTGGTGCTATGCCCTGTAGTGGACAAGGTACCAGCTCGGCTGAGGGTTTTGTACACTGGGCAAGCATAGATACTGCTACTGCTGGTTCCGGCTTCTGGAGCAACCTGGCCATCACCATGACCACTGCTGCTGTTCTGTATGGCTGCTTCGCTGCTGCTGGCTGCGATCGCGGGTTTTGTCTGTTGTGGCCGTAACCATACAAGTGGCATCTCACTGAAAAGCTCTTTGGGCCGAGACTCTCCTGCAGGGAGTACATGCATCGCAGGACATGGCAGACCATCTTAGCTACCAGAAAAGCAGTTCACATGCAGAAGGTCAACAGCAAACCAGCAAACCAGGTGACCAACTGTTCTAGTTTATGAATCAAGAGCCAAGAGCCAAAGTTGGTGACTCGCTTTGCTGTTGAATGCCTGCATCTGCGGTGGCAGAATGAGGGTGATTCAGTCCCTTATGGAGATGTGCACATTACATTTTCTTCAGATGACAGTCCTTCTGCTTTGGATTCTGTTGGTTGTACACACTGAGCAATGTCAATAGGTAGTCTTCTTAAGTTGCCCATGGGGCCGAGGTTGGCTCTTCTTGGGCGTACCACAGTGATGGGGCCAATCGTTTATCTGGGTAACCTCGTACCAGTGTCTCTTGCTTCAGTGGCAGGGAGCGTTTGCGGATTTAAAAAAACCAATTTGCAAGGAATTTTGCTAAACAGCAAAGTCTGTTGAGGCAGCACTCCCCTAGCTGC
Organism: Pseudopediastrum boryanum; assembly: GCA_963556185.1. Classification (NCBI taxonomy): domain Eukaryota; kingdom Viridiplantae; phylum Chlorophyta; class Chlorophyceae; order Sphaeropleales; family Hydrodictyaceae; genus Pseudopediastrum; species Pseudopediastrum boryanum. The sequence continues at coordinate 4,130,030 of OY744503.1, forward strand.
TACTGTGCTAGCCCTGTGACCTGTGTTACTGTTGCAGTGGCCGTTAAAAGAGTTGCATGGCATGGCATGACTCAGCAACACTGCGAAAGCAGTGGTCACTGGATCTAAAACCCCCTTGCAGCACCACAACGCGCTGGGGTGCTCCTATCCATGCTCATGCACTCACCTATCTTGTGTGTTGCTACATCCCATCGTGCTCCCTCCATAAACAGCCCCCGTATGTAGCACCCCTCAGGCGGCCCAGAGGTGCAGCTATGCAAGTCCAACTGGTCCATTACTTCATAGGTGAAAGACACGGTGTCAATGGGAAGCCCATGGCGCCTTGCATAGTTCTGAAGTGTCCCAGTCAGGAAAGCCTGTGGAACAGCAAGCAAATGCACATATCGTTAAAACAGCTGTGAAGCAAATCTAGAGGCTAATTCAATGAGTGAGAGGCACAGTAAATGCAGCACCGGCGCCACAAAAGACATGCACTGCTTGAACAGACCAAACCAGCATGGAGTACAGGTCTCTTATCCTGTTTGTGCATGCGTAATGCAGCGTCTCACCACCTTCAAAAGGCAAGCACCCATCTCCAGCCCCTGGGGAACAAACCTGGACCAGACACCTCCCCACTTGCCTGAGGGAAGAAGAACCCGCTGATCCAATAGCATGCTGGGACTCCTTTGGTCACCCAGTCTTGTACAAAGCGCAATCGTTCCAGCACGTCTGTGACCCAACTGGACAAGGGCTTGAGAGAGGGGTAAGCTTTAGCAGCCCACATTTCAGGCACCTGCAGCAACACATGGAGATCATGTTCTTGCTGACCTGGCGTGAAAAAAGCCTTCCCTTGTGAGATACAGTACAGGCGACTACTTGATCAGATACGAATCTGCCACCTCAAAGCCATTAGCATGGATGCACTTTGAAAGGTACGGATGCCTCCACTATGCCAAGCAGTGTCCACAACCTTGCGCTTAACAGACCAAGAAACGTTTGATGGGTGAATGCAAAGTACATGCTGCCGTTGCAGTCTGCCTGAACGTTCCTTACCAAATGGATTCCTTGTACTTGCTCACTGTACACCCTTGTCAGAACATCTCGTCGTTTCAAGACACTTGCTCTTTTTGTGTATTTCTCAAAGATCTATAAACAATGGCTCCAACACCACCGCACCCATTCTTTGACGATCTCTGCAGTGGTTGCACAGGTAGGTGCCCTCACCTGGTTATCGTACAGGGCAAAAGCCACTGCCTCCAAGTCTGGTGACATCACCACCAACCCTTTCAAAGCCTTGAGTGTGCTCTTCAGCGATGACACCATCACCTCCAGCAACCCATTGTATCTTATGCACTCCTGGCACAGCACCGTGTTCATGCTCTCCTGGTATGTAGTGGGATACGTTGCTGCCACAGCTTCCACATCAAAGCTAGGTGGCAGCTTCCTTAGGATGTCCTGAGCTAGCTGGCTAATGACCTCCTCCTGGCTACTGCCCCCACCACCACCACCACCGCTGACACGAGGCTGTAGCATGAGCAGGGTGCCCAACAGCGCATAAGTCTCGTTTTGCTCGCAGGTGATGTCAGCGTTCTCATGGAGTCCAAATATCTCCGGGCCAGGGACCAGGGGGTAGCTCCGGACATGTTGTGTGAACTGTGGCACAGGAAGCACACTTGATCTTCAACAGGGAAAGACACGCCCTAAAATTCCATGCAATTGCATTCCCGCTCCCCATAATGCTACATGCATTTTGGGAAAATCGTGCAGGGAGTCTTTGTGAGTCAAACTAGCAGCAAATCTCAAACTGCGGTCCCAAGCATAGCTGATGTCCAAGTGCAGGCTGATGCTTTGCATAAACCCACATTCCGCACATCCGATTGCTGCAGGATACCTGGGAGTTGAACCAGTTAGCAGCATTCATTTCAAGCATGATACCAATATATGCACACATACAACATTTGCTTAGCGTCATTTTACGATGTGCAGAACCTACCTCCTTAGCAGTCTCACAAGTTGGCATGAAGTAGGTGCTTGTGCTGCTGAAGAGATATCCATCCCGCAGCACCTCAGGCCCACAGAACCGCAAGACAAGGGAGTTAATCAGGCGCCGGTCCTTGTCGTCTGTTACCCTTCCGCCATAGTTGATCTCGGTAAACAGGAAGCGCAGCACCCTGCAGAAAGAACCACATCAGTCACCCAAAATCTCTCAATGACTCTCTCGGACCGCATGAGACGTGTTGATTGAAACCCATATGACCTATCATTGACCCAGCAAATCTTTGCAGGAAGCTGGTCCACCATTTCAGGCGAGGGGTTGAGCTCTTACCCTTAGGGGCAAGCTGCGTGCTCAACAACCAATGCATTATTGCGGTATGTCGGCATCTGTTATCGTTCATGACTGATATGAAGATGCAATCAAACCACTTCTTTGCTCACCTGTACGGCACATCTTCATACTTCTCCAGATACTCCCGGAGCTGGGCCAGGGACACAGCTAGATCACCATCTGTAAAGTCATACCGTATGTTCCAGCCCAAAGCCCCAAACTTGCGGCGGTCCTGCAATGCGATCAAGCAATACGCCTCATTGGCCTGAGCGCTATAGGACAGCACTTCTTCATGCAAGCTAACCATTACACAGCAACACGTGCCGCGGCCCCTACCCCACGAACTGTAATGCTAATGGCAACCCAGTTAGCAGATCCACCTATTGCTAGTGCCCTCTACCAGATTCAATAGCATGAAAACACCTCTAGCTCGGCTTATGGATCTTAGAAGCGCACCTGGATGACGGCGTGGAAGAGGCACATGCCAAACAGCAGCCGGCGCCATTCAAGGGGCTTGCTGCAACCCGCCAAGTACGCCTCTGTGAATCTGCTATACTGCCTGAGCAGATTTGCCCTCAGGCCTGCTGGGGGCTCCAGTGTCATTTTCACCCCGTCCTGCAGGATGCTGACAGGGAAGGAAGGGCTGGGCATGCTGGTCAACCACAGGCGGAAGTCCTTGTGCACCTGTGCAGTGAAGGTTGGCAGACAGCTTCAGCTGGGGAGGGACAGCCACAGCCTATTGCTTAAAATTTTTAATCCCCCAAGCCTCCTATGCAGCTCAAGGTCGCGCAGAAATGCTCACGACACGAGGGCCTTTCATTAGCACCAGCACTGCAACCAGACACGCCTCCTGCTGAGTACCTAAGCAGGCTCAAAGTAGCACATACCTTATCTGGTTGAATATTCTGCACAATGCGCTCCAAGCTCGGCATCCAGCTAACTGCAAGGTGGCAGTTCTGCAGGCAGACCCATAACCCCTGCTCCATTCCCAGCTCCAGCAGCCGTTCTGCTTTTGGTCCTTGGCCCTGGCCCAGCGAGACCTTCTCAAAGCGCTTGGACATGCGCTTCTCGTCCGCTAGTGCAAGAAGATCTGCCATAGGGTCAGCACCTGGGCAAGAGAGTACAGAGTTAAGACTTAAAAGTATTGCGAGAGATCAGACAAACTCTACAGCAGATGACACAGATAACCAAATTTTGTAGGAGATGACTAGAAGATTATATTCATACCCGCTAGATGCAAGGCAGGACATGCTAAATGCAAGGCAGGATTGCAGGTGATCCAGCAGAAGGGTGCCCTGGGCACCCTCTTCCTCAACTTACACTGAAACTCTCACTTTCTCCTGGCAAATGTTACTGGCATGATCTCAAAAAATCCCTCTGCTTGTACAACTCTGCTGGAAATGGCTATCGTTGAATGTCAGTGCAGACCACATATGAAGGCACACTGTCTCTGTCTCCCATTGCCCTTGGGCGATTGGACTACTCTGCAGGCATTGCCTGCTGATCCTGCCTTCCTTTGCAATTGTCAGCACCCAGCCGCACCCAGCACACTCACCAGGCGAAAGAACAAAGACAAGAGGTGTTGCTGGCTGCGAATCCGCAAAGCAGCGCCCGAGATCAAAGGGCGGTGGTTCAATGAAGCGCGTGCCCATCACCTGTGCTACATACTCCTGGATGCCCGCCAACACCTTGTCTGGTCTGAGGCAGCGCAGCACCAGTAGTGCCTGGAAACTTGAGAGCCGGCTGGCCCAGGGATCAGCCAGAGGCAGCTTGTGAGCCTAGGCAAACAGAAAAGGGGGCCTCATCAAGTTTTGGAAGGGTGGTCATAAACCTGCCGCCTTTTCAAACTGTGAAGCATCCAAGGCCCAGCCTGTCTTGAGCATAGCCATGACATGGGCCAGGCCTACGTACCCTTTTCGCCACTTTCCTTGGAAAACATGGGTGAGTAGACACAGCAACACAATCACTATGCTGCAAATAGCTAGACATCTGTAAGGCTTCAACCACTGAGAATGCATCACCATGGTGCATCGCAGAACTCAAGTGTGGCCTGTCAGTGCACGTTCAACTAGAGCACGCTAGACTGCGTGCGCTACCGCAGGGAAGGGCCTCAGCGCACCTGGTTGCTATCAAAGATCCCCTTATAATGCAGCATGTTCTCTGCAACATGCTTAGCAAAGCCTTTGAATGTTGACAACGTTGTCAGGCCCACAAGATCAGACCATGACTTGTCTGTCAACCACCCAGGGGCAGGGTTAGGCCCAGCAGCTTGTGTATCATCTGTGCTGCTGCCACCTGCAGAACCATAAGCCAAAAATGTGCCTTCAGACTCTATATGGAGTGGTTCAGACTACCAAATGGACCTGCATAAGCAGACTAAAGCTGTACTGCATTGGCCCCCACACCAAGAATGCACAATGCAAGAGTTGGAAACCTTTATGAAGTCCTTCCATGAAGAGAAGAGGTGCCAACAAGTGGTAAACTCAACCTAAAAATGTAAGCAGGCACCCAATGCTGGCACCATAACCCGTCGGTATCTGTAACACAACACAATATTTTAAGCCACCAATCCAGCATTTTTGAACTAGGACTGACAGCTTAAGCTCTCGAGACATCCAGTTAACATGGAACCACTAAAGTAGTTACGCATCAACTTGGCGTTCAAAAAACCAGACATTGCAGAGCACTGTGTGCAGATGACAGTTAGCAAAACCAAGGGTATGCTCATGCCTGCTGCAGACTCAACAGATCTGAGCTCACAGATGCTGTCAGGCAGCTTACCTGCCATTGGGCCTGCCAAAAGGAACCTCCATTCTTTGGCGTCAATCAGACCTTCCTGCTGCTGAATCTTGATGGTGAGCAAGAATGAGAATAAAAGTTTGTGACGTTCAAACAAAGAACGACAGACATTTGTGTACAGGCTGTAGGTGAAGTAGGTGTTGAGGTTTTCCCCACGGACAGCCACATTCTCAGCCTGCATAGAAGCAACCACCAATGTTAGATACATTATCTTGCACTTGGCCTAGATAGGCGTACTCAGGTCTGAATCTTGGACTCAGGTCTGACTAGATACATCATGCCCCCGGCCAGAGCGAATGTGCATTTGCAACCCTTGCAGGTTGTTACTTGGAGTCTTACTGTGTACAGTAAAGGATGCATGCTCTCTGCAGCAACAGAAGTGGAGGATGCAAAAGTGGCAAACAGCACAGCACAGCTCCACAACAGTTGGCATGATGCACCAGCACTGTCACGTACCTTTGGCGCCTCCTGGATGCCTTTGATGAAGAGCGCAGCAAACCAGGCCAAGCTGTACTGGTACATTGGGTCCACACCTGCCAGCTCGCTAATAGCAAAGAACAAGAGACTGGTCCGGGAAGCCACTGGGCGGTACAGCTCCCGAGTGGCATCAATTTCTGCTTCTGTGGCCTCTGCTTCAGCCACACGAGCAGCAACCTCATTGGAAGTGACCTGCAGCACAAGCAGGTACCGTTCAATTAGCTTGCTCCAAGGACTACAGATGCTGAATAACCATCTGAATAACCATACCTTGCAACAAGCCAACAAAGGCATCCTCATGTGGTTGTATGCAAGTTGCCCATGGCACCAGAGTATATGCACAAAATACATTACATGTGCAACTTCGTCAAGTGGTTGGGGCCTTTAAGGACAGGATAGTGACTGTAAGCATACAACACCCCTAGATGATGCAGGAAAGCTTCAGACAAGAGGAGGCTTGTGTCAGACCAACCTTTGCTTGTGCCAGCGTGTTGATTAGCTCCTCATCTTCCAGAATGTTCCCACTGCTGTTGCTGAGCAGGCCCAGGATCTTGGACTCCAACCCAACCAGCTGGGCCTTCATGGAGGCGTTGCTTATCACCAGGGCATTCTTCAGGTTTGCCAAGTCTGGTCGCTCCTAGACAAAAGACAAAACAACAGAGCAACATTGTAATCATATGTCAAGGCATGCAGAACCAGAGCATCTGTTCCAAATAGATGATGAGATGGTCGCAAGCCGCTTGTACAAAGAAGATTTTACGGGAGGGACCTGTGCTCTGAGTAGCTTTGGATGAGGCCTGTCATCCTCTCCTGTCTGTTTGTGTTAAGTAGGCCATGCCTTGAAGTAAGAAACAAATGCCAACATCCTTGCTGGCAAGTAAGGCTGCATTCCCACATCTCTCATGTGCTTAGCCCTGCACGGTCCACAGCTTACTGTACAATGCTCCACATGTTACCGTACAGTTAGGTGCAAAGGTGCATCAGCTGTATCTGAGAGGTCACCGATTGCATATGTGCATACCTGAGTCACCACTGTACCCAGAAGCTGCTCCTCAAGCCCCTCTGGGGTGACAAAGAAGTTGAGGAGTGACACTTTGACGCAGACCTCAGGAGCGTAATGAGGGTTCCTCAGCTTGGTGGTCATGTAGAACCTGAGTGTGACAGAACACATTTATCAGATGAGCCCTGGTAACTCTGACAGAGACCACATTGGACAACATACATTATTCCTTCTCCAGTAGATGCCTGTGCAAGCTAAGACACAGTCATTGGCATCAAAAATGATCTACAATGGTTACACATGCCATGCCAATACTATTGCAAGCCTCATGCTCACTAGAATGGTGATGCACTCTTCCCAGCTTACTTGAAGTCCTGGTGGTAAGGTATGATGTTGTCCCCGACCTTGATGACAGTGCTGCCCCCCTGCTTGAAGGTCTGCTTCAGAAGGAGGGGCTCCAGTGCTGCATCCAGTGTCTGCACATATTCCAAGGCAACATGGGGGTCAATGAAGTGCTGAGATTATCAATGCCAGTGATTCCACAATTAAGCACATGTCTCCTAGCTTCCGATCGGAGTCAAACATTCTGGTGTGCAAGGCACAGTGGTGCGATAAATTGCTTGCACTCTCGCCGGCTAAACCCATCATAACGTGATGATAACAGCAGCACTGCATCTGATGCTTCTATATCTGATGCTTTGCCGGTCCTACCTGTCCAATATCCTCCAGCAGCACTGGCCGGCCAAATCGGACCGCATTCTCCAAAGTTCGCAGCATGTCCTTGTCACTTAGCTTCACAACTTCCAGGGCATGGTCCTTCTCCATGCACTTCACCCATTTGTTGGCTTGACCCTGCATGTGAAAACAAGTCAAGACATTCAGTGGTTACCCATGTCCCTGTGCAAAAACCTGCACTCAATCGCAAAGAATCCTTGCTGCATATGCAAAAATCTGTTTAGTTGAGCTACCTTGAAGTGTGCCCAACCATGATATGTGATTGTGCCTAGGGGAAGCGCACTTGCAGAAGCAACGAACCAAAGCAATGCTTTGCAGCTCACCTGAGGATCAATCATCAAGGGCCACCGCCGCGCCTTTGAAACAATGATCCCGTTCTCAACGCTCTGTGTGTCTGTTGGCAAACCAGCAATTGTCCAAGCGCGGACCTGCAGGGAACCAAAAAACAGGGACACACTATGTAGGACTGGTTGTGAGGCTGCCTATGACTGCTCTTGGTCATACTTAATTATAAATCTGATGAGACAATATGCCATAGCAACAGTGCCATATCCACCGTACCTCAAGCTGTTAAAAAAAAGGGAGGTGAACAATACCATATCCCATAACCATTGCGCCACGAGCCCCATGTGTCAGTGTGCTGCACCCTGCACTGACTCACAGAAGCTGGCCTGAGAAGCTATCAGGTGCCTGCAGAAGAATGCTGCAATACAATGTCCAGTCTGTACTCACCTTGACAGGGTCTGCAAGTGTACGGACCAGGTTGGAGCCCTTAGAGGCTGGCACACCAGCTGCTGCCAACAATGTGCCCCATTCACTCAAGAGTGCTGCTCTGTAGCTTGGCACAAATGGACCAGAGTAGGCTATCACTCCTGCAATGCAAAGAGAGTATTGTCAAGACTGGAGAGCCAAGCGCATTTCAGATAGTACAGGTATTCTATGCAGTACCTTAGGCCACACACTGAAAAACACAAAGCGAAATTGTGTATCAGCTACTGTTACTCTCTGAACAAAAAGCAACAACAGAACAGGGGGGTGGGTAGCCCTGGAGGATTGCTTACATTTCGTGTGTACGCACCTGCAGATACCACAACATCTCCCACCAGGTTGTCTAAATCAAGGTTGAGCTGCTGGACTGTTGCTTGCCAGCGAGTCCGCTCACCACCCAGGCCACCTATCAACTTGTCAGCGCGCTGAAGTTTGACCTGGCAATCCTCCACCTGTAGCACAAGTAAGCGGCAACATCAGCAATTGAGCAATGTGCCATAAGTGCTACACGTGGTTATGCTCCTGCAAGTTGCCACACATCCTCTGCACCAGAATTACGGCAGTCTTTAGCATATAAGCACAGGCCTAGTACGCCACAAAAGTTTGTCATGGTCCATCAAGAGTCCAAGGGTGGTTTGAGCTATCAATCCTTCTGTTACTTTACTGCATGGACTTTGGCCTGTGCGCCCCAATGTTGGCTTACCTGTGCTGCTAGTGCAGACTTCTTTGCCGTGGCCTCTTCAAATTGTGCTTCAAGTGCTGCGATCTTCTCTTGTACTGCTGCTAAGCTTGACTGTGCGCTTGCCAGCTCTGCAAGTGTTGCATCCAGTGTTGCTTGTGCAGCAGCAAGAGCTGCACGCTTTGGAGCAACCTGCAGTAGCAAGCCATACAAAGTCTTCAGGCACCAAATCCCCAGGCCGAAAACAACCAACCTACCAACGTGTCTGCAGCAAGCAGATGTTAGGTACTCAACATGCCAATACAATTCTTGGAAGTTGCCAATACACATATATTCTACAGAATGTTTTGTGCGTGTTCATCTGCCCAAAAACGTGAGTTAAATGCAAGTTTTAGTGTTCAGCACCTTGGGGACCAGGAGGTTGACTCACCGAAAGTGCCACGTTGTGGTACATGTACATGGCCCTTGCCCACATGCAGATGCTGGTGCAGGCCTTGGACACCTTGGACACAGCCTCCGGCGTAAACTCCTCCATGCTAATGTAAGGCTCCACCTTTGTTATAGTTGCCTGGGGTATGTTGTCTTTGTCAAAAGTCAGCAGGCTCTCTAGGAACTTAGAAGGGTCTGCTAGAAGCTTTTTACTGGAGTCCCAGTAGTCTGGAACCTTCTTGCCTGCACAGTAACAAGAAATGGAGTGTTGCCATCACACAAAGTCACCAGGCATATGAACTTGCCTTTGCAAAATTATACCTGCATATCAAATCACAAGGAAGCAGTGAGAATGGATACTTGTGCTCGCAGTGAATCATTTTGATTAGCCTTAGTCCGAAATTGACAGCATGTGGCCGCACACTGCAAGGCCCTTTCCAGCAGCTATCTGTACTATGTGGTTGCAAGAAAGCCATATAGAACGCACCCATCTTGTTAGGGTCATCCTTCATCTTGGGCTTCTCATCAAACATGATGCAGGTCACTTCCATGACGAGCTTGACCCCAGCAGGTGGGTTCTGCAGACTCTTGACTTCAACTACATCATTGCGTTGCAGGTTCTTGAGGCTTGCCACTGCTGCATCTAGTGCAGGTAGTGCGGCATCAAGATCACGCTGGGCATCATCTGCAGAAGAGAAGCAGCAACACAACACGATAGAGTCATCAGGAGCTTACCAGGGTCAAACTGGTCTTGTAAAAAAATCTTTGAACATGCCAGAATCTGTCTGGCGACTCCCTTGTAAGAAGCACAAGCCCACTCCAAGAGTCAGTCAGCCACCAATCACATTGTGAGCATCCACCCAGTGCCCAAAAGAACATGTCTGTTGTACTTTGCAGCGACCCGTCTACGTAAGCAAAAACAATAGCATCAGCAGCAACACAGACGCCAAATTACACCAACGCATGTTCAAGCAGGGAGAAGTATTTGCAATTGTAGTGAGATTCAACTCTGACCTTGTTCCTTATGAGCACCCAACACCTCCCATCCCCCAGTCATTCAGCAGTTTGCAAGAGTAGTCTTTACCTGCAATTGCCTGGGCAGCTGCAGCCTGCTGATTTGCCTCACGTTCCTGCTGCTCTACCTTGGCCTTGGTTATGGCTGCCTCTTCCTTGTCTGATGCTATAACCTGCATCATGGTCTCCACCTCAGCTGCAGTAGCAGCCAGCACAGGCTGAAGCTCCTGAAGCTCACGCTGCATGACCTCAACCTGCAAATGAGAGTGTTGGGCCAGTCCTTCAATACCAGTCCAGTAAGCTCAGGTCATTACCTTTTGATGCATCAGGATCCAATGGTTATTCAAGGAGTCCGGGGCAAAGAGACAGCTTGCAACAGAGGTAACAGGCTGCAGCAATCTGACAAGCTACGCAGCAATCTGACAATCTGACAAGCTAGCTGACTGGTGCACATTATCAGCCATGCATATCCGAACTTTGGCTCTGCAGCTGTGCGAGCTTACTTGAGCAGCCGTGCTTGTGAGTTTGTCCAGGCCAACTTCAAGCCGCTTCTTGCTCGCAACCACCTCATCCCGCTTGTCCCCAAGCAGCTTGATGAATGTCGTCAACAGCTCAAGGTAGCTGGTAGGAGTTACATAGTTGTATCTGTGCGGCACAAGCAGATGTGCATCATGCAATGGGTTTGATCATTAACCTCTGTCCAAATTTCTTTCACAATGCCTTGTTTTTGAATCATTCGCCAAATGTCCGGGACTCACTACGAAATATCACAGCAGCTGCTTGGACTTTGGGTCCGTGGCAACCAGCGCAGCAATGGCAGTCATATTATAGATAGCGGTAGCTAATCAGGGTGGTGTATTGGTGAAGGTGGAGAGGTTACATTGATTCCTGTGCACACAGGGATATCCACGGCTGGCAAGAGGTCCAAGGGGAAGTCCAGTATCTCCTGCCCTCTTACCTCCGCAGCTCCTCAAAGAACTTCTTGCTCTTGCCCTCAACACTCTGGTGTATGCCAACACACACCTTCACCACACCATTCACGAGGTTCTGATCCTTGGACCCAAGCTGCAGGAAAAGGAATGGCATAAGCCGCAGCAGAAGCCAGCAATGAGTACACCTATGTCTACGGCTTTGTGTGCAATCTAGAGGAACTGATGTGTGGCTTGCAGGGTTGCAAGCTTTTAATCGGATGCACGGATCTGGCTGCCACATTAGTTGAACTTACCTCCACATCTGCAAGGAATGACTTGGCCACTGACGTAAGAGCTTCCAGAGGCCATTCACTGAACCAGTCAATTGTAGTGCAGTTGACAAGAGATGGGAACATCCGTAACCGCTGCCTGAAGGCATCTCCCACTGGGCTAAAGCAAAGCACCAGATGCAGGCAAGCACGAACCCTACAGGCAACACAGCATAAGCATAAACCAAGCCGTGCAACTGGGTGGCTGGCTGGCGAAGCTTTGCGCAAGAAGTAGCAGGGAGAATACATGGAAGTATACAAATGGTTTGGCACCAAGTCTCTGCAGAATTCATTTGCAGAAGGCTGACATGCAGAGAATGAGCATGGGGACGCAATGTGCACCGAATAGTCACAACAGAGAGGATGGGGAGACAATGTTCTTAAAGCACGTTTGCAGTAGATGAGTGGCCCGAAAAACATCCAAACTAACAGCTTTGAACACAGATTGAGGTGCCTTTGACCCCTACACTGCCCCATCAACAGATTACATCAAAAGTGCATGCACCTAAGGCAATGTCAAATGTGCTTACCGATTCACAAAGAAGGCATTGATGGAGGGCTTGCTCAGAGGGAGACCAGCTGCAGTCATCAGAGGCCTCATTGCATTGCTGATCTGTTCCTGATCTTCAGGCCCCATCAAGTTGGGCACCTCACCTGTACACAAGGCAAAACAATGGTCAGCATGTCCTTAGAGACGAGAGTGAGTTGGGATATGCTATCTTGCAGGCCCTTGAATAGCTTATCAGATAATGTCTTGGCAAGCTGGCACCGTCCAAATTGGCAGATGCTGTCAGCAGACACGGTGGGATGAACTGACTGGCAGCCAGGTTGCACTGCAGCAGTTCCCTTTGCCAGCATACATGCAGAAACAATTCATTCAACAGATGCTGAGAGGTGCTGTCATTGCGCACCCGAGTTAAGGATATTGTTGATGTCCTCTAAGAAGCTCTCCTGGACGATCTGAGTGTCACTAAAGAGGAACATACAGTCACGGCCTTCCATGCCTGCCTTCTTCAACACCTTTTTGAGGTCCTGCAGAACCCAAAGACTATGCTTAGCAGATGTTGAACCTTGAAGGTTGGCTCCCTTCTCATCTGCTGTTGGCAAATTGGAAACATGCAACCAAAGAGCATGACAGTGACAGTGACAGAAGGCCTTTCAAGGTGCATAAGACATTGCAACATAGGGTAACAACATGATTGAAGGTTCTTGTGCAGACATAATTGGGTCTCTTAGTGAAATACATGTCAGCTGTGAAGCCCGGTACTCACCTCCCTCCACTCAGTGTTCCCATAGCCCTTTGCAATCTCCACCTGGACCACCTCATAGTCGCACATGTAGGCTGCAAGTCGACTCAGGCTTTGTCTGCCGCTACCCCCAACCCCCAGGAGCAATGCATTTCCAAGGGGTTGCCTCAATACCCTGCAAGAAAGCAGCATGTCCACTTTGGCTTGGCACCCTCACGTTAGGCAACGGTTCAAGCATTTGAGAACAAAACATCATGAAAGTAAAGCAACTTTCATTGGATCTGAGGGATGTCTGGGCCAGCACAGTACTCTCAGAAGACTCCAATTGTCATACCTCCAGCTCTTGGACAGACAGTTAGGATGTAAGTTGCTGAGCTTTGGGAGGATGCATTTCAATGGCTTGCCCATTCGATCCCTCTCACCTGCATATGCGTGATACATGCTCAATGGCATCTAAAAAGCACACCAACTTCATGGGGCTGGTGCTTGTGCTGTTGTAGTCATCGAGGTACCCTTCCACCAGGGTAATCAGAGCAGTAAGGTCTGTTGCAGGGCTGTACACCTGGAAGGGAAGCAATCACAAAAATGAAAAAACTTGTGGCAGTAACCTTACGGCATCCAGCACTGGATGCAGGGGGGGCTTCATAGCTGATAAACAAGCAAACACCATTTCAATGTTTTGTGCCATGTGATGTAATATGCCATAATGTCAACCAATCAATCAATCAAAACGCAAAACCAGCTATGCCATAAGGTCACTCAAGACCAAGTAGCACACAACCCCTGATGCCATAATGTGCATACACCGAAACATGCAGCCACACCCAACCCTCGTTGCACTGATACCTTCGGCTCTGCTCCTGTTACCAAGTAGTCGCCGTATATCAAGCGTGGCTGTGTCACAATATTCTCATACTCTGCTTTGAACTGGCTAGCCACCAGCTTCTGTTGCTCAGACCTGAAAGGAGAAACAGCAAGCTGCTTAGCTGATGCAACATCTTCAGCCGATTCTGAACTCCCTTGTGCTGGGGCCAACTTCCACTGCAAACCCACTGGAAGTGACGATCTGTTTTGACTGGAGTATCATGCTTGGGCCAGAATGTTTCAAGGTTTGTGAGCACCTGGCTGCTTACCTGAACCAGGTGTGGTCTTCAGGACATGTCAAACGGTCTTCAAACACACGACTCGTCTCATGGAGCCACAATGCTGCCACCTGGTGATTTACAAAACATGAAGATTATATAGGTAAAGTGAAACTGTTTGGCCAGCAAATTGTGATTCTGCAGCACAAAATCAGCACTTTTACAAGGTGATACCAAGATTTTCTTTGTTTCCAAACACGTGAGCAGATCAGCAGAACATTTGAGTTACATCCCGTGAAACCATGCACATGACCCCATGCAGTCATGCACAGGTAGGTCAAGGGGCTATAAGGTGCATGCAGGCACTCTATGATCATATGCAAGACATCTGCTGCTCAGAACGAGACTTACATGCTTTGAATCATTGCACGTGCCAGGAGTAGCCCGCATCAAGCCCTGCACAACTTTGCTAAGGTCGCGAAGGTTGAAAGTATAATGGCTTTTAGCAGGTGTGGGGAGCAGTTCCACTCGGATTGAATTGTAGAGCTGCACGGTCCCCTCGACTACAGCCTGGGTGGCAAGCTGAACACCTTCAGTGAAGCCCTTGTTCGCAAAGAAAGCTCGAAGGATTGTGGTAAAGATGCGGCCGACACTTTCATCACTCAGTTCGGTAAAGCTGAGTATGTGGAAGTGACGGAGCAGCCGTGCAGTCACCGGGTTACGCCCTCCTCCAGGCGGGCCCATGGCAGCCACTAACTGGGTATCAATCAGAGTACGGAAGCTGCAAGGTGGCTTGCGCTCATACCAGCCACCATGGTCAAACCACTGACGCAGCAGTTCCAACGGCGGCTGAGCAAAGTACTTTTCACGCTGCAGAAAAGGGATAGATAAGGGGAAATAGTCAAAAGCAATAAGAGAACCAGCAAAACACAAGACCAGCCAGGCTGAATAGCCAAGGAACACACCACTTTACAAACACAAAACACATCAGTATGGAATCAGACAAATCATTCTAGCTAGCTGCCATACTTGTGGCTGATTGTGCTATTTTGCAAGAGAGCTTACTTCATTTGCACCTTGACATCCTTTGTTGCGTGGGACATTGCTGCTTACATGAATGTGATAGCCTTGAGAACAGCTGGAGTCTCACAATCAGTCAAGAAACATCACCACAGAATCACGCACTAGGACCAACAGAACCACTATACCTGAGGCATGTTGAGATCATCAACAAACACAATAGCCTTCTTGCCACTTGGAGGGCCATACACCCCTTTGCGCCGCTTGTCCATTTTTGCATCTGCACACAGAACACCACAACATGACTGTGCTGTTCTATGAAGGCAAGGAGTTGCTCGTATATGAGTGTGACATACTTTGTGTCTCAGAGGTAGACTCGAGGCAAAGCAGCAGGGGCACAGCGACTCACCTATGATGTCCTGAGTCTGGTTAGCGCTTGTCCTGGCTGAGAAAGTCATAAAGGATGGCTGCACTTCAGGAGGCATGGCCCCAAGCAGCTTGTTTACAACAGTCAGAGTCTTTCCTGTGCCTGTATCCCCTACACATAGCACATGCTTCCCTGCTGCAAGCAGCACATCCAGGAGGTATGTGTACCGCACAGTGTCTGCTGTAGGCACTGTGATCTGAGAGAAAGGCATGTCAGGGTTACATTTGAACTCTGGGATAGTGCTCATCCATGGGACCCACTGCTTAGTCTCCCTCTGGAAACACCACTCATAAATGGCTGCCCCCTCAGGCATTAGTCCTGACGCCAGGCCCTGGAAAGCATCCAGTGCTTGCTGGTCGTTCAAGGCATCCCCACCCTCCCCTGCTGCAGTGATTGTGGGTAGTTCCTTTTGCAACGCAGCTACTTTCTTCCTTAGCCAGGTATCAAAGGTCACGCGGCCAGCCTTGTCACATGTAGCACCAACACTCCAAGTCACTGCAAACAATAGTATGCTGGGCAGCATCTGGGGTAGCTCTGCCAGGTCATCTTTGTTGGGAGGCAGGCCATCTGGTAGCAGGCACGGCAGAAGCAGCAAACATCCTCATACAACTGGACCATGATGGCATAGCATAAACCAGGTGGTTGCCTTGGCACAGCAACACAGCTCACATGCTTGCTACCGGTAACGAATTTCTACAAATTGGCATTACACTTGTAATATGCATGGCAGTGTAAGCAGCATCACTTGAGGACACATACGTACACATTGTGCCTGCAAAGGATTACCTTATCAACCACCATTCTTTTGCCAGCATTTTTGATGACATACCGCACAGCAAATAATGGCAAGATAGGGACCTGCAAGTCTTCACTAACTGATAGGCTCCCCATCAGGAGGCTTTGCAGACAGCTACTTACTTGCGCCTGGGCCAACATAGGGCCGAAGGAGGGCATCCATAAGGTTAAAGCAGCTTGCAACAAGGGCATGCTGACTGCTTGGAACAGTCTCCTTCAGCTGCTGACGAACAAGGGCAAGGCCCTCAGGGAGCAAAGCCTTCACAAGAACACCCAGCACCTGGAAACAAGACACAAGGGTTACTGGTGCTGTAGACAGACTGCCGTAGTGCTATCTAAATTGTAATGCTTATCTAAATCGGAATGCCTAGGACAGTGCCGTAATCTGATAATGTGGCTGCAGTTGTGCTGTCCTTAATGTAAACCTGCAAGGAGATGTCACTCACCTGCTTAAAAGGCCCAACTGCCGCAGGGAGGCCCTGAAGCCATGAGGCCAGCAGGGGCTGCCATCCCAGTGCAGTTGGCTCCATGTACACCATGCCACATCTGCTCACTGTTGCTGGAGATGCCACAGCAAGATCCTCCACCTGCAGCAGTCATAAGTAGAAAAATTGACGACCTCATCCAAAACCACAGGTCCTGCAACATAACATCTTTTGCGCAATTGAGTGCTGGGTGTAGCAAAAGCAAAGCAGGGCCCATGTCTGCCAGATTGAAGTGCCCAAACCCCCCAGGTTGAGTTTTTGCTTTATGGGATGTCTTGGGCACCTACCTCAAACATCATCGTCATCTGGGGTGACATCTGGATGATCTCGCCACTAACAAGGCACAACTTCTTGTTGTCATCCAGGACAGTGTTCATATTTTCAATCCACAACGCGTCAACTGGCCCATCAAACATGATCCACTTCTTGTCAGGTGCAGTATCTTGTGCTGCTTCCCGCATGTGACATGCAAGCACACCATCTGTCCACTCATGGGTGTTCTCGTCAAACTGACCGTAAAGCTGGCCCATCGTGATTGACTTGGGGTTCAATACCACTGTATGGACCTGCACCAAAGAGGTAGGATAGCTTGGGTAAAGGCCAACAAAAACATTCTCGGCATGCTGTTGCTCCACATATATGGACATAACTCAAGAGTTTCAATGCAAAGCAGTGAGGGCACACAGTGATATCCATCCGCATGTTTAAAGCCCCTATAACATGTTTGTGGAGAGCAATGACTTCACATTGATATAAGGCTGCCTCCTCATCCTGCTCGCCTCGACCATGATGGGCTGCAGAGTTGTGGCTGCCTACACTAGTGGGGCCCTTCAAATTTAACGAGATTTTTTGTAACCATGGCATGACCTATCCGTTGTACCTTTTCAAAGCCAGCCACGCCTTGGGTAGCCAAAGAGCTGCAGCCCTGAGCCAGGGCTCTGTATGCACAGGTCTTGCCAGCCATGGTAGGTCCCACCAACATGAGCCCATGGCGGACCAAGGTCGTTTCATGCAGTTGAATGACCTTGGCAAGGAACGAGGGCTCGGGCTGTAGTCCTTGAGAGGCACAGCTGGCATAGAGAGCAGCCATAAGCTGCTCGTAGTCCACCTGACATTGAGGACGGTAAGCAGCAGCTGAAGCAGAGGTCAAGCATTGCAAAGAATGGCTATCACTCATGCCACACACAACTGGACCACTTCTGGCTGTCAAGAAATCAGCAACTGAAGATGTAAGATATGATCCTGCTGCTGTTTCATGGGCTTTGGAGGTCGGGGACAAGGTAGGCCCTATGCAGTAAATTCCAGCTTGCTGGCAGGATTGGAGTTGGCAAGAGACATGCCGGGATTCCTTAGAAAACAGTTCTGCCATTTGTGGTTGTATCTGGCCATTTTGCTGAAGAGACTGCCATATGATTACCTGTGGTGGTTTCACCCCTGGGAACAGGTCCGTGATGATGCCACTGAATAGCGGTAGATCATGGCTCAGGAACTTTGGCACGTTCACATCGCGTAAGCTTCTGAGGAGTAGGACCTCTTCATCCTCATCAGGGTGTGCCCGCTTCAGGTTTCCTGGGTCATACAAATGGTGGCATCATTTAGAGACATGCAGAAACTGACCATGCAGGGAACTGACAACAAATACCATTACAGGTGTGGTAGCCGTGCAAAGTCAGGGTATAGTAGAGCATATTTGGCATTGCTGCAGCATTGCTATACAATGCTTCTTGGGGCTGAGAGTCTTGCTGCCAGCCATAACAGTACTATCTTGGGACTTACAACCAGTACCAAAAGCAGGCCCACAGCGCCTTGGCTATGAGCAACTGACCTGCTGCGGTAATGACAGACTTTACAGCACGCATGCCATAGTCGTAGTGATCTTGGCTGGACAGCTGTTCACTGCACAGCTTGAAAGTGGCAACCATCTTGCGCGCAAGGGCCTTAGCCCCCCGGTAACCATAGCTGTACAAGCAGATTTCCGCAATCAAAGCGTAGTCTGGCACCATCATTGCGCATGGTCTGAACAGAGCCTTCAGGTTATCAGGCAGCTCAGAGCGACCTGCAAACAAAGATGATGCTTTACTTTGTAGCCCAGACACGTAGCATCATATTAGCGCCACACCTTGCATGCTCATGCCGTAAGTACTTGACATGGCCTGGCATGTGAGAAGGCTCTACAATATTACAATCATGATATGCACAGCAAGAACGCCATAAGCCCTCCAGGGTGAGCTGTGACAACAATTAAACAGCAATTAAAGCTCTTGTGCAATTTAGGTGACCTATGATCTGAACACCGGCAGGCTTGCCACTTCACAAAATGGTCGGACCCTGATTGTACAAACAGTGGTCTGTGGGAAGACCTTGCTTGATGCGTGTTTGTTGCCCAGCATAAGTGTAACCATTCAGCTGTAGTGCACAGTAACCATGCATCATCAGCATGCTTGTCCACTTCACTTCACTCCGTACCTGCATAACCAGGGTTCATTGTGATGTACACTGCACAAGCAGGATTCAAATCAATTTCTGTGTCCTCAAAAATGAAGCGCTTCAGTTTCGCCTGTATTGCCAGCTGTATAGTCAAGATCTGCTGGGCAATCACACTCAACACCTCCAGGTCAATGCGGTTGAACTCATCAAAGCAGGCCCAGGCACCGCTACTGGCCAAGCCCTTGAAGAATTTGCCCTATCAGGACAGTGCCAAGAACGAAGATCTTTCAGGGTGTACATAGTAAGACGAAGTCATACCACCCCGACATTTGCACAGATCTAGGCAAGTGGTGTAGGACCTCTTTGTGAGTGGGCAGGTGCAGCTTTCTGATGCTGCATCATTGTGTTCAGTCACATCAAATAATGCCTCTGGATAAGTATGGCCCCAGTATTGCCATGAGCATGCTCGAATACTTCGCGCTAAATGCCAAACATTCTCACTGCTTGGTAGAGCAGGATCCCTGTGTGACCTTGCTGCCAGAAAGATCTCCTAACGGATTGACTTGTGAACTCGTACCATGGCCAAGTAGTCCAGACCATCTGAGCAGTTGAAGACAACGCACTGCTTTGCCAGTGCTTTTGCAAGGTCCTTTGTAGTCTCTGTCTTGCCTGCATGATGACATAACAGTCAACACAGGTCCTATTATCTGTCAAAGTTTCCAGGAAGATTTTGCACATGCAATGCTTGAACAGATCTGCATGATTGCTGTGAATCAAGCAATGCTCTAGTAAGAACCTGAGTCTGGTGCATAAGCTTGCCTGCGACCCCTGTCCATTATTTGCATGTCAGTATAGTACGACTATGTAGACGGTGTCAGTTTCCAGGCCATGGCACCCCTCCAATATGCATCAAGTCATACAAACAACGTACCATACAAAGTGCTAGCACATAGCTGGAATACAGTGCACTAACCTGTGCCTGCAGGTCCAGCTGGTGCTCCCCCCAAGTTGAGGTGCATGGCACTCATGAGGGTCATGTAGCACCTGTCTGTAAGCGGTGTGATCACCAGACGGGGGCTGTTGCCAAGGTACTCGTAACCAAAGGCAATGCTAGCCTGAGCCATGTCCACAAAGACATCATCTCGCCAATAGTACCGGAGCCGTGATACCCACTCAAAGTCTGTGATCTGTTTGAGGCCTGTGGCACACAAGGCAAGTGGTGCCCGTTCAAGCATAAGGAGCGTGAACCTCGCCATTGCACGGTAACAAAACAGGCAGATGCCGTGCATACATGACAGAATAACTAGGATGTTTCCTGTTAAACAGTGAAAAGCCTTAGGGTTTGCTGGATGGACTGTCCTTGTTCTGCAATGATAGTTTACTTGAAAATTTTTGCCGAAAATCAGTTGGTGACAGCCTTTCATAGATGTTCGCACAGCAGAAGCAGTCTGCAGGGAACACAGCGGCATCTGACTTGAAACCTCAGCAAATTAGTCTAGAGTAAAATGTATTTTAGCAAGCTCCAAATGGTGCACAGGATGCCAGCATCAAGGCACACTGCCACGTCACAGTACCTGCATCAACCAGCTCCTGCACCACGTCCCTGGCATGCACATCCACAGTGATCAGCGCCCCTAGGGTCATCCGCTGCAGTTCTGTTAGCTTGCCTCTGACCAGGTCTGTTAGATCCATCAGGTCATTACTGCAGCGCTCAAGGTAAGCAGGGACAGCGCCATCGGCTACTGCTTGCTCCACACCCCTGGCCCAGTAGATCTGACTGACAGCTAGCACCACCATAGCC
Source organism: Pseudopediastrum boryanum (assembly GCA_963556185.1). NCBI lineage: Eukaryota > Viridiplantae > Chlorophyta > Chlorophyceae > Sphaeropleales > Hydrodictyaceae > Pseudopediastrum > Pseudopediastrum boryanum. Next base: position 4,150,760 of record OY744503.1, read on the forward strand.
GGCCATTCGCAGCTCCAGGATGGCCGTGGTTGTGTGGCATATGATTGTATTGATGCAAGGATCTGCAGGGTGTGCAGATGCAAGGACTCCAGAGTTATAAAATTGCAGCCATCTCCGCAATGTGCACACCCTTTAAGAGAGTGAGGGACACCGACAATAGCCATGGCATCTCGCTAATAGCAATGGTACCACAGTACCCAATACTTGAACTACCCTGCAGCTTAACACGCCAGAGCTTCCGCCGGCTGGATGCTGAGCACAAACTAGCTGTCTATTCATGGAGGCAGAATAGAGCACAGCGTGAGCAGACGGCCCCCTCACCTGAGTACGAACGCTTGCACGCATGCGCCTTTCAACCTCTCCCAACCAGAACTCCACATTGCCTGCTGGCTGCATGGGCTTGTCAAAGGGTACCTGCAAAGCAAGCAGAAACCCGGCGCCGTCACAACTTGCCAGGGCTTTGGGAGGCTGAAGTACAGGTCCGGAAGACCATGCAGACACATATAGCTTGTTGTCATCTTTTTGGTCTTTTCATAGACGAGTTTGAGTCATGGTTGCGCCAGAGGCTACCCAATGTGGGAGTGCAAATGGGCCGAAAGTTAGTTCAAATGTTGTTGTATGCTGATGACATGGTCTTGTTGACACACAATCCTATGGAGTTGCAACAGATGCTGGATGTTTTACACCAGTTTTGCTTAGCTAAAGGCATGGAGGTAAATGTCCGCAAAACAGAAATTGTGGTGTTTCGCAAGGCCAATACCCCAGAGGTGCCTGGCCAATGGCTATACAACAGGGAGACTGTCCAACGCTCCGTTGAGTTCCGTTACCTGGGCATTATTCTGCATGAGACAAAAGGTATGTCATGCGCTATTGAATCTCTGGCCACGGCGGCTCGTAAAGCAATGTGGGCTCTGTTCCCAAGATTTAACCTAGCAGGGATCACTGATATTTCTATCAAGTTACGGATGTTCTCTTGCCTGGTTGTGCCAATTATGGAGTATTGTAGTGAGGTATGGGGACGGGATCTGCTGTTCTCTTGTGATACGCTGGACAAGCTATGGGACAATGAGCTTCAAAAGATTCAAAACATATTTTTAAGGCAGCTGGGGAAGTTGAGGAAGTCTGTGCCAACAACTGTGGTGCATAAGGAGATGTGCATGAATCCAGTGGCAAAGGGTTGGTTACGAGCCTCTATTGATCTATGGCGTAGGCTTTGCAAAGTGCCCTCTGATAGCCTATTGGGCATGGCTGTGCGTGAATCTTTGGCATCTTACGCAGGCGAGGGGGTTGGTTCTGCTCCTAAGAGCTGGGCTGGACGGTCTATGCATACAGTACGCTCTCTTTCTCAGGGTAGAGACGCAGATGGGACCATTGCAGAGTTTCTGGCAACAAATGGCCTAGCTGAGCCGGACAATGATAAACTTGCAGCTATTCCATGGCTTAAAGTGTGGGGTGCTTGGGATACCATGTTGCAAGAGCCATGGGACAAGGTGGCCGCATATGCAAACCCCAGGCAATCTGTCAGCTCAAATTTGATCAAGCTTTCCACATATCATTCGTGGTTTATGACGGGAGACATCCCTCAGGAGGAGTTAGAAGCTGGCTATCCTCAGGGTATGCCAAGGTATATCAGGCACACATCAGGTATCCCGTTTACTTATGTGAAACAGTTAATGCGGTTTCGTACTGGTGCACACCATCTTGCTATTGAAACTGGGAGGTGGGCTCGTCCCAAACTGCCAAGGCAGCATCGTGTATGTTCAAAATGTTCCCGCACAGTGGTTGAGGACGAGGTACACTTTCTTTTTGAATGCCCAGCATATGATAGAATTCGTGAGAAGTATTATACCGTTTTGTTTGCACAGTTTGGAGGTTGCCAGGAAGCTTCTAGTACAATGAAGCATAATTCAGACAACGTGAGATTGTTCATGGACCAAGAGCCAAGTTTCCAAGTTGCAAAGTTTGTTTATGAATGCATGGAATTTCGGAGGTCGGAGGAATGTGAGGACTATAATCCTTACTTTGATTTGTCATTATTCGGGGATGAATGGCAAGGTCGTATTTTCGATACCTTCTCTCCTGGACCAAGAGGTGATATTGCTGAGACATTCACTTCTGATGGACCAGGTTCCAGTATTTCTGCCCATGGAGCCTAGGTTGGCTCCGTACGGGCGCCCCCTCTGAGGGGCCATGATTTAATCGTAATCGTAATCTCGTAATCTAAACCATGAATGCATCTGTGCTTCAGCTGGCCCCATACAGGCACCCCAGATCATCCACCAACCTTCTCTTTTTCTGCCGAGTTCATAGCTGTGATTGTCAAGTCACTAGCAAAGTCCAGGCTCGAGATGGCTTCAAAGCACTTGCGCAGATGCGGCTGCACAGCCAGCGGGTTCTTGCTCTGGCTGAGAATCTGGAGGAGCTCATCATTGGACAAGAAGAAGAACCTGTCACACAAAAAAGTCCATCATCTATCAGTGACTGCTGCAGCTTGAAACATGCCTACTGTAGGGTGCTCAGTAATCACTAGTCCAGGAGCAATGGATTCTGAGTACACCCCTTGCACAAGCGTCGCAGTACTTGTGGACTTTGTCTAACATTACCTTGCAAAAGCCAGCCTCTTGGTCTCCAGGTAATTTGCAAGGCCCTTCTGTACACTGTCCAGCAGCTTGTTGCCTTCAGTGAACTGGTCTAGCAGCTTCTGACTGGCTGCCACCTGCATAAAAGAGCGAGCACTTCAACATTTACCAGGTGCAGCAAATAAGCAATGCAAGCACTTGCTGCATCTCTGCAAGCAGAGACATGGCGGCTGAGCTTGATGCAGTCAACTACAGCAACCAAAAGTGAAGCAATTCTGCAACCTCTTGATGTGGGATTCTTGCAACCTTGGGGGTTGCTGCTCCCTCAAGAGGGATGCATGTCTTGTGATGTGCGCATTCAGACACGGGGTAGTTTGCCATACCTTGATCAGGTTGGGGTTCTTGCGAGCTGCATCCAATGTCTTACGCCATGACCTGTCCACAGCAGCAAAGCGTTTTCCCTCTAGAGGCAGCTGCTGCATGATGTCAGGGCTACTGAAGATGGGCTCTAAGTACATCCAGCCCCGTTGGAGTTGCAGCCACTGCTCCAGCACTTCGCTCACCTGCAGCCAAGAGTGATCATTAGGACCGATCTAAGACCTGTCATGTACTCAGTTGTTGGCCCTTCTGTGCATGGCCACAATCAGAAGTTCAGGCAGACGATGATAGAGGCAGGCATCCTGTATTGGCAGAACCTTTTTGTGTGATGCGGTAGCGAATGAGCCACCCAAGTATGGCATGCTCTCTTTGGGGCCACAGATTGAACCCCATCCAATGGCCCTTTGGTTCAGGTGTACAGTGAACAAAGTCCCAACTACTGGTTAACGCCCATCACTTACCAAGTTGAGCTGTGTGTCCCATTTAGCCAGCTTGTCCTCAAAGGGCTTCTTGTAAGGGTTGAATGCCATGCTCTGGAGCATGACCATAGCATCATCCAAGCCTTGGCTAAGAGCCTCCTCCACCTTGATTACGTATGTGCCAGTCTCACGGTAAGGCAGGATCCCAAGCTCAGCATTCTCCCACTCACGGCAGAGCTTCTCTAGAGCCTGGAACAAGCAATCACAAGGGTCATTGAGCAGTGCAGAACATGTTATTAAATGACAAATAACTTCAAAAACCCTCCTGTCCTTAAGACTGGTTTGTGGTCTCATTTATGGCTTCGGTTTGAAATTGCTGTAAACTAAATAAAGACTCGCTGCAACCACTTTTGTGCACATAAGCTTCAATGCAGGCCGCCAATCCCTCCCCTTTCCTCTGCTCTCCCGCTGCCAGGAGGCGAGCCACAGCATCTCACAATCAAGAGCATAAGAAGTCCCCTTCCGCCCTAAAATTACCCTCTCCACCCACCTGCTCAATTGAGTACTCCTTGCTAGCTGTGTCTGCCACCCGGCTGATGAGCTCCATGTGCTGCCCCAAGCCCTGCCCCACTGCAGCAGCCAGGGTGAACTTGGCATCTGGCCGCAACGGCCTGCCAAGCTCTGTGCTGAGCTGATCCCAATGCCGAGCGTGCATGCCCGGATTACTAAGCGCCTGCACGCATGAAGTTTCCACTGAGCAGATCTTCCTTTCATGCCTTACTTCTTGACAGAAATTGCAGAATATTGAGCTGTGAAGGTAGTTACACACAAAAATAAACATCAAATGGACTATCCAACCAGTCCCAAACAAGCTCTCAAACCGGTGCTGCACCCTAACATGGAAATGTCCAGGGCCGTTCTCCTCTATTTGATCAATCGCAACCAAAGCATCGACAAGCAGTACCTGGCTGGCAGTGCCACCTCACCTGCACTAGTGGAACCAGCTTTTTGAACTCTTCTATCTCAGCTCGGACTTGGTCACAGTTACTTGCCATCTGGTCCTGGCCACGCTGCCCAAACACCTGCAACCAAGCACAAAAGAATCCTGGACCCGCTCCTGATACAATACCATGGTGTGTGGCACTGCATAGACCTCTAGTGAATGGCACACTGCTCTCCTTCTTATAGAAACCCCAAGACGTTCTGGGGGTAGAAGTAAGCTGGACAAGCAACTTGCATACTTCAGCCAGCGCATTGGAAAACTGCACCTGATTGCCTGGACAAGAACCACCGGATCATAAGTTTGACATAACATCTAAGCCTTACCTTGCCCATCTTGTAGAGTGTCTTGTAAGCGTTGGTAACTTGCTTTTCAACCAACTCTCCATTGAGGCTGGCCCAGGAACTGTTCATCCAGGTCTGGTGTTGGACCTACGGAAGCGTTGAGCATGTTATTGTATCATCACCTACCATGTTCCATTTGCCGCAGCACTTGAGGTATGCTCCTTTGCAGCCTGGAGGTAAAGATCCAACTCTCTTTGATACGATGTGATCAAGCTCATACTATGGGGTGTGTGGAGCCTGGTCTGTCCATGAAGTCGGTAGCCACCAAAGATGAATGTACCGTACTCTAAAACAATTATGTATGTTTCAAGACAAAGCTCCATAAAACAAAACAAACAGTACACCGTAACACCAAATACATGGCAAATGTGGTGTGCATATGCTCACCTTCCATTCAGCAGCTGTGCTCCAGAACTGGTTGTAGGGCTCAAAGCTCTCTGAGAGCTGCTTCAAGGATGTGTAATCTGTCAAAGGCTTGCCAAGAAGCCCCTCTCTGGTGTTGTATTGCTGTGCCTCCTTTTCAGCAGCACGCAACTGCACCTCAAACTTGTGCACTTCAGCAGCTATAGGCTCTGTTTTGCTTATGTCTGAGTGCTGAGACACACCATTCAGGGCCTGCGTGCAAAATGCCAGACATTCCTCCGAGTCAGGGCGACATAAGCTCATCAGGCACTGTGAATATGGTCGGTCACAGCATGTGAGCACCAAGAGGCTGATGGTCAAGCCTCATGAGATCCCACAAGTTTTGCCTACAAAACTCTACATATGCTCCTTACTCCCACAGCAATGGCCATGCATTTCAAAACAGCTGATATGGACAAGGATGTGTGTGCAGAAAATGTCGCCACCAGTTAAGCGAGCTGGTGATCAAGACTTGCCACACTTGCATGCTATAAATCAAAACAATGATGGCACTTACTGCTGTCAAGCCCGCCACTTGCTCTGCAAATGCTTCCTGTGCTGCTGTCATCTCATCACTATACTTCGTTTCGTCCAGGGCTAGGAGCTCAAGGGTTCGCTCTCCCTGCCGGAGCAGCTTGACCTGCAACAGCACCAACACATATGACAGGCCCCCAAGGATGCAGGACTACAGCGGAAGGTCGCACCATACTATCCACAGGTTTGTGTGGCATTCTGGATCCTCTGCACAATCTGCTATTTTTAGAAAATTCAGGGAGTAGCTAAGGGCAGCGTGGCTGCATGCCTGGGCTCTAGGCCCTAAACCTTCAAGCTACGTCTATGGACGGTGTAGTGAAGGTAGAGGGCTTCGTTTCATGGACTGCAGCTCCCAGAATCTGTGGTGAACACCCTTCTGGGGCAGCGCATAGAAGGTCAGCGCTAACCATCCCGCTCATCCCCCCTTCAGCATTTTGCGGACCATTACCTGCCATCCTTCACCAGCTAGCTTCTCCTTTGCCTCATCATCTGGCAATAGGTACCGGAGCTCCTCCAAGGCTTCATACCAGGGCTGTATGGCAAATAAACATAATCAGCTTTTGCATAAGCCATGAGAAAGACACACTATCTGCCAGCAACCCATCAATGCTTCCTTGTCAATTGGACGGTCAATGTTTTATGATCTTGCTATCATGTGTCAGCAGCCGTGCAGCAGATCAATAGAGGCCCATCATGTAGGATACGGATGGCAGCACGTTTCAGGTGTTCCGCCAACGAGCAACTGCAAGGTGCCCAAACATGTGAATACTCTGCATGCTTCTGCCACCACATGACCAACCTTGGCAGCTTCTACTTCTGCAGCGATGGCATACAGCTTGCCTGGTAGCTCATCGACAAACCTACAAATAGACAGGAGCTGTGAGTATAGCTGGCCGGGGAAGTGCGTCTCAATGGGAGACATGTGGAAGGCAGCCAATTGCATGAAGATAGCTAATTGAAAAGCAGGCATGCATGGTCTGTTACCTCCTTTGAGAATCGACTTCCTCAATGCTGTTTGCCTTGGCTCTCAGCTGCTTCTCCAACTCAGCTGCTTTGGCACTGGCTGAGGCAATGATAGCCCTTGGCATGCGAGCAGTCAAGCCCTTGAGGAGCTGTACCAGCTTGGACTTGACCCTCAGCAACTGGTCCCGGACCTGTATTGAAGAAGGGAACTTTAACATATTCTCTGCTTGCTGCCGAAATGATGTGATGCAAAAGTAAATCGTCCCTGTTCAGTCGTGCCCCAGCTTGTTACTGCGTGGTATGTTCAACAACTGCCGCAATTCAGCTCAACATTGAACACACTTCCATAAGCACCAACTGGCTTGGTGGCTTTCACTCACCTTGCCGCAATTGACTTGCACCAGACCCAGCGTGATGCTTATAGGTAGCTGCTCTTCCATAGCCTGCAGCTCCGCCAGATGGCACATAACTTCTCCCTTCACCTCGGCTAGGCTGAGCTCCGAGCCTTTGCCAGCAAGCTGGTCCACATAGGCATCCACGTTCAGGGTCAGCAGATACTCATAGGGTTTGTACTGATCTAGGTAGCTGCAAACAATTTGGGGAGTAGTGAATTCTCTGTCAGAAGGTTGTGCAATTACTGACACATCAAGGACAGGCCATCTTAGGGCCAAACCACAAGAGGGCAGGCTTGCTGAATTATGGCGCGCATCTTTGCCGACCTGCATCTCCTACTGAACACATTGACAACAATTGGATGTGAGGGCATACAGGCTCCCAGAGCAGGTCAACTGCAAATGGTGTCTGGAGACTTCACACAGTTTCTCGGAAGCACCAGCAGAGACTTATTCTACCACCATAGCTGTGTACCAACCCCTTACTTGCGCACTGGCTGCAGTGCAGCCAGGAGGTACGCAGACAGTTCATCTCTGCGCCTGCATGTGACCTCCTCTTGCAGGTGCACACTGTTCAGCATGGGCACATGGGGCCAGAACAACTGGTCCATGATGGAGGGCTCCAGCTGAGGTAGTGTCTGCAAAAGCATGGGATCAGAATGCAAGCAGTTCCCCCTTATCAGCAATAAACCAAGGATGTCTCTGCCTTATCTGTCTGCCAGCCCTTGCCGTCCTCACTAATGCACAGACTGATGAAGGGCAATGGAGGGCATTGACTACCAGTCTTTATCAATAGAACAATGCATTGAGAGCTAGGAGTGTGATTATCCTTGAAAGCAAGACACCCCTACATGACGCTGCACAGTTGCAAACATGTTATTGCTTGATGGATGGTTGTCAACTGATTTCCCTGCTGAGTGCTTGCATGTTTAAGCCTGCTTATGCCCTCTATTGGGTCTCTTGCTATCGCCACTTAGCAGCACCGAAAACGGGAACACCAATCACAACAGCTCAAGACGGAGGCCCCGCCAGAAAACCTGCAAAATGCATTTTACGCGGCAACACACTCCCTACCTGGAGCTTGGCAATAGCTCTGTCAAACATCGCTACAGTCCTGCTGTGGATGGCGTCCACAGATGTGCTGTAGCAGAAGCCGCTGTTGTCTGGTAAGATGGACAGGTCAACGAGGAGAAGAGGGGGCCTCCGTGACAGCTCACCAGAGCTATTGGCGTGCCCCAGACCTTGTCCGCCACAGCTCGTCTACAGTTCCAATCAGCAACAAGATGCCCACAGCTGCTAGAAAGCAAATGAAATAGGCAAGCCTGGGCCCACCCCCTGGTAAGCACCTCATTGCCAAGTCCAATAGGCCCATAATTTTACACGGTGCAAGTTGACCCAACACAAGTGCGTGTGTAATGATGGTCGTGTTCAGGAGGCGGGTGCCCTTACTGTAGTAAGCCTACTTCCTCAAGTGTACGCCGCTCATTGTGGAGCGAGCGTAGATCTAACAATGCAACAAGTTTGGGTCGTGATTACCCAGGAGGACTTAAGTATCGCTGGCTGTAAACGTATTAGACAGTCCATGCCCAGGCCATCACCATAACCCATCATGTACATGGTCAGCCGATCCACAAGGACAACAGGTGCGTACCACTTCACAAGCACTAACCTGCATGAAGCTCACAAAGCGTGCCATGCTGTCTTCTACCAAGCCCCTGAGCGTATCCTGCATCATCAGCCTCATCAGCACCAGCAGCCGCCGCAGCTTGCTGAACTCATAGGTCTGCCAATTTGTCTCCCCCAAATGGTACCACCCCTTGCCCACATCCTTGAAGGAGGATCTGCAGCAGGTTCATTTGTTCTGAGTTGACTCGGTCGGTGGTGCCTCATTTTGAGTATTAAACATGTTCATCCTTCAATAAGCCCTCATATGCGCCTTCTCTTCAAAGCTGGTGAAGGCTCTCTACAGAGTTACACGCCCAATAAGCAGATATCATCCTGGGACACAGGACCAATATCTGCAGAAAATTGCGACCGGCACTCACTTAATGATGTTTTTTATGCTGACTGCCCAGACGTCCTTCAGGTGGTTGCCCACGGTGTCCATAGCTGCCAGTTGCACCTGCTCCCATTCCTCCAATCGGGCACTTTTGCTGCTATGCACACTGTACAGGCACATCTTCTGCACCTAAAAGAGGATCAATATCAACGCAGCATCGGCAATAAGCCCAAACAGCGTAGACTTAAGGCAATGACATTGCTGCGCCTGCCTGACTGCAATGCAGATAGTTCACCCTTACTGAGATATCATCAGATTTGAAATGAACCCAAGTAACATAGCGCATGCAGGCTTCAAGTGCATACTGCCATTGATAGTCGTTATGGACCATGTCTAGCAAATACGTTGCATGTTCAGGATGGTGCTACAATTGTCTGATGTTATGTACGCAGTGCTTGCAAGTTTCATTGACCTGTTATAAATTTGTTGGTGCTGGGCCCACCTTGGCACACTCTGCTTTGATCTTCCCGAGTGCGGATATGACCTCCAGCTTTGTCAGCAGCGTCCTGAAACTGAACTCGCTGAACTGCTCTACGAAGTCATACCCTACTGGCATCTCCACAGTGCCATGGCGGTTCAAACGTGGCCTCTTGCTGCGGCTTACAAGCCCGCTTGCAGCCTCCTTGCACCCTGGTACTACAGCTGGCAGTGGCAGCAGCTGAGCCCCTGCGCCCGCCTCCCCCCTCACGACCATAGCATCCAACGCTACCTTATTCAGCGCTCGGGCATGCTGCATGTTGGCTGCTGCTACGAGGCTGCTGGCATCCAGAAGCTGGTCCCTCAGCTTCTTGGAGTTCAGGGCAGACTGGAGCACCCGCTGCAGCTGCTCTGCTGCCATTTGAGGAACATCATCCATAGGCATGCAGTCTGCATACAGCTCATACTGTAGCAATGCCAAGGCTTCAGCCCGTGCTGCATGGGCAGCCACATACCTCTTTGCATACAGGGCTGGATCTTCTGCCAAAAAGCAGATCTTAACCCTAGGGGACCACTGAGCTTGTTCCCCACTTGTGCCAGCAGAAGCTGAAGGGGAGGCAGCTGGCACCCTTGGGCTGCTGGGGATGGACCTCCCACCTGCTGCACTGAGAAGCCCCCTTCCAGCTGCTGCTGCAGAAGCTGCTGCTGTTGCTTGGGGGTCTGTGTGCACCAGGTACGTGCCATTAGATGCTGCATAGGCTTGCACTAGGCAAGGGTGCCATGATACTGATCCATCCTCAGCTGTAGTAGCTACACGTGCTGGGACACGGGCCAGACCTGCGATTAAGCAGCAACCAATAGTGAGCTTTTAAGAATTAGCGCTTGAGTTTGACGATTGCAATGCAACTGGAAGGGTGAAGATAGTAGCAAAAAGCAAGGGTCCTTCCTGGTAAGCCACACACGGGCACGAGATGGGAGTGAATTAGGCAGATGGAAATGCATACGAGGATGTAGATATGGAGCAACCATACACACCAAGTATGGCTCTTGTGCTGAAGCTGTCACTGATGATGCAAAGATCGAAACTGCTGGCTGATCCCTAGCTCTCACACCCACTGGAGCTCCCTGCTGCTGAAAATCCAAGCCAAATCTCACCAGGCGGATTGGGAAGCCACTCATGCGGGTTCCTGCTGTCATAAAGAGTGTCATCAAACAGCTCCAGCTCAAAGGGGGAGGGCTTGCCTGCAGGCCCCCCAGGACCACAGTCGAAGCCCTGCTCATGGACAAGCTGCGCAATGTCCTGGCATGCATACAACCGGCGCTTCCTAGCAGCAAAGGGGCAGGACAAGCACAATATCTCATGCACTCACCCACTGAGATTGACAGCTGCCAGTACTCGGTAAATATTAAGGGCATTTGCCTGAGTAATTGTGCTACTGTAAACTGCAGCTGCAAGGAGCTGGTAACATCAACTGGTGTGTCTGCTTACCTTTGAATCTGGACTTTGCGAGGTGTACTACCAGGCTTGGCATGGAAAGGCACCATGACCTTCGGGAGCAGATGAGGCTGTGCCAAGTCATGATCCTCTGAGTCCTCATGGGTGCTGCTGATGCTGCCCTTGCTGTCTTGCTGGGGCAGTATGTGCCTTATCTTAGTTGCAAGTCCAACCTGTAAGAGTGCCAATGAAAGATGGTTTCGTATAGCCACTTTCAAAGTTCTGCAGCACCTAAATTATCTTAGCAACACACCTGCTGACTGATCTGCCCTGCTGGCAAGGGCCCAGCATCCTGGTCCCCATGCTGTGCAAGCTTCCCAGCACGGCCTGCTCCAAATCGAGCTGCAAGAATTTCAAGTATGGCGACGTTAGAAGACTCTGGCTACTTGTAGCTGCGGCAAGCTGATCATTATTCGTCTAGGGGCAGTGAGGTAGGAAGACTTTGAAGGGTTACAACATGAGAATGAAGTCAATGCATCTTTGGCGGCGGTTATGGGCACCTTTAGGCTTAGGCTGGACTCCAGGATAACTGATTGGAGTGCCTGATGGCATCCTGCCAGTTAATGCAAGATAAACGAGCAAGTCGCGGGACACATGCCGGTTCTCTTTTTGGTGGTGCCGCCCTCTCTATCGAAACCTGAATATAATACAAAGCGTTGATAATTGCCAACGATTAACGTGTCTTACCGGCATGATAGGTCCCGAATGTTTTTGTTTGTCAGCGTGCGGTGACTGCCGTGGTTACTGCAGTGTTTGAACGGACTCCATGATTTCTACGTATGAACTGCCTGAATACCCATGCATGTGTAACATCCATATAAGAGCACCGACCTAAGCAGATATGTATGGGATCAAATGCCGACAGTTACAGAAGCCGGACCTCCTCATGAAGTTTTCGAAGGCGCACCACTTCAACAGTGCTGCCAAATCACGTGGAACGTCCCATGATCATACGAGAATATGCAACGCGTTCTCACAATCTGGCTACAACCCATGTACCACCCTGGTCATAGGACAGCACGTACAGCAACGATTACAGGTGAGAGCTCATCCTGCAGCCAAAGCCAGCAATACAGCGGATCACTTACAACAGTATTTACCTATTGGGGCCTGCAAATGACTGCCCAAGTGGAATCTGCACATATGTAACCATCCAAAACCGACATGTAGCTGTTAACCCCTCCATGCACTGTGCAACTGTAGTGGCTCTGCCAGCACTAGGCAGGTGCTGTTAATGCTTAACAATCTGTCCAGCCAGATCTCCAGCAGCCAAAGCCAACACAGGCTGCAGCTCCAGTCACAGCCAAATTGGGAAGGCAGCATCGGCTCAACTCTGAGAACCCTGAACTTCGCCCGCCAGTGCCTCTTTCAGGGCCCGCTGCCAGTCTTGCTCTAAGCGCCTTCTGGTGCGGTAGTCATTTAACTGAACGCTCCTGAGCCTGGCCAGGTCTGCTGCTGGATCATAACCTTGGAGATACTCTCCTGCATGCCAAAGGGATGGCCCAGCAAGATACAGTCTTTCATACATAAAACAAAGATCAGCCCTACAAGACCTACAGGGCATTGTGACCATTGATTCTGCTTGAATCATATTGCAGCTGCCTTACTTTTGCACAGAAGCCAGCAGGCACAGCAGACATGCTGGAAAGCTGGAGGTCTTTTGGTGCGGCCAGTAACAGAGAGTAGCCCTACAGTTCCATGTTTGCACACACGCACGCACACCTAACATTAAATGATTCTGTTTTACTCAATCAACCCCCAGCATGGGCAGCAGTGAGCTACCTTTCTATATTGGATATCATACTCTGTGGTCAAAGGTTTGCAGGAACACACAAGTAGGCACAAGTACAAACAAGCAGGCATTTCATCCATTATGTCCTAAGCAGAACAAACCTAAGCCACAATCCAAAGTGGTAATCAGCTACACATATAATTGAGGCAATGGCCACCTCACCTGCAGAACACCATCCCGCAGGATGAACTAGGGGCAGCCCTACAGCGGCAGGGCGCCAAGTGATGATGCCAACATCTCTTGTTTCACCGCAACTCTTGGCAGCTGGGGTCAGCTGGCACGGCTGCTTGCGCGCGAGCTCTGTTCTGCCCTTGGCACTTTGCTGCTGCAGAGGCCAGGCCTGCTGTGGTCTCCTACCTTGGTCATGCCGCTGCGTACTTTGTCCCTGCAGCTGACCGTCTGCATCCTGCTGCCGGAACTGCTTTGCCCTTGCTGCTGGATGCCCTGTCCTCTGTTGTGTGCCCCCTCTAACTAGCATGCTCTGTTGGGGCAGTTGTTGCAGCAACTTAGAGTAAATGCCCCTATGGGTCTGTGCTGTTGAAGAAAACCTGGCAGGTTGACTTTTGTGTTGCTGGCGCCCCTGCTGATACACATCTACCCCTGTGTCACCCCTGTGCTGCTGCTGCTGCTTCTGTTGGTGCTGTGGCACCCCAGAGACTGAACAGGCAGCATTCTGAAAAGCCTGAGCAGCCTCTGATCTAGTGGGAGAGCATCTTTGCCTTGCTAGTGCTGCTGCTGTTGCCCGCGAACCATGGTCAAGTTGCAGCAGCTGTTTGGTGCGGCTGATGTGCTGCTTCTGCCTGTTGCTGCGTCGGAGCATGGCCAGCTGCTCCCTCAGCTCAGCTGGCATGCATAAACAGGGGGATGAGCAGCAGGATCTTATTCAGAATAGGATACAAGATGGTACAATGTCTTGATTGCAGCAAAGGAAGAAGTGCTTCTGGTATGAAGAGTGCCTGCAATGTCCAGGATAACAATCTTATTGCCATTACTGCGGCGACATGCCAAAGGCGGACTTTGACTAGGTCTCAATACAAGTTACCCATCATCAACATTGCTCACTTGCCAGCTCCAGGGCAAGGCGGCGTTCCGCTAATGTCTTGCCAAAAACCATAGTGTGCTCAGCATCCGCACAGGCAATCTCCAGCTCAGAAATCTTGGCGGACCAGGCTGCTTCTGTCCAACCATGCCCTTTTAAAAGCAAGTCCTTATCCTGTAGACGTTCTTCCTGCTGCTGCAGCTGCTGCTTGTCCTGCTTACTGTGCTGAGTCCCCAGCTGCCCTTGCTGCATGGCTTCCCCTGAGTTGCACAAGCCTGGGACTTTTGGGGCGGCCTTCTTGGGCGCTGCAGACAGGAGATCTACCTGACAACTTGGTAGCTGCCCCTGCTGCTTTGCTGTAGCTTTCAATTGGAAGCGTGGCTCTGTACTGATGCTCTTGGTAGCTTCAAGAGGTAAGGCATTTGCTATATTCCCAGCTTGGGCACCCTTGCTTGTGAAGGCTTCATGGCCATCTTGCCTTCCTAGCAGTAAGACAGAGTCATGGAACCCTATGCTGCTGTTGGTTGTGGTTTGGGTGCCTGCCAAGTACTGCCCTCTGCTGTAACGGCCCTCCTCCTTATGAGCAGGCCCTCCAACATGCCTGTGTACTGCCAGGTCTAGAGCATGGATGATGGAGTTGTGCTGACCTGTGTTGCTGTGAGGGATGACTGCACAGGCGCTGCGATGGCCTGGAGGCAGTTTCAGAGCAGCATCCCTCAGAGATGCTGCCTTGCATGCATGGACTTTCCAACAGTGACTGCAGCGTCGCTCAAACCAGTCCGTGCAGCCCAATCCAAAGGCTTGAGCTTGTAGCATGCTGCATAGCTGACATACACTGCACACCAGGGAGTAGGTTTCTGTAGCGTCCCTACGCTCCCATGTTACCCACGAGACAGACATGGCACAGAGCATGAGGCTCTGGCGGCTAGCACAACACAGGACACGCTGTCCAGAAGGACACGGTGTCCATGGAAGACTGTCGATGTTTCGATTCTACAACGACAGACTCTTTGTCAGACAGACAGAACCGTCTAGTGAGCCGGTAACTACGAGTAGTGACAGAACAGTCCAGAAAGAAGAGAACGACATGAGGCCCTGCGCCCTCAGACAGAGGGTATGTCGGCAGCCAGGCATCAGTATAAATAGGCTTACCACCATGAACCTTCAAGCCCTCGGTATCAAAGGGCAAGCTCTAAAGCAATGCATTTCAGAAGTACATACTGCAGCAGTCAAGTCCTTACACAGCATATACACAACAAAAAGAAAACTGGAAAAGCCCAAAGAGCCTCAATGGCACAGGAGGAACTACAAGAAAGTAAGCTAACAAAGGCGGGTGGGCGGAAGCCCACCCACGGATGTAACTATCCTATGGTAGGCTGGCCCAGTGTGTGTGTGTGTGTGTGTGTGTGTGTGAATCTTACATTGGCAAACCCATCGGCACGCGTGCGGTGCCACAGTGTAATCCTTACACCAATGGGCCCCTCCCTTAATCTTACGTGGGAGGGCACCTCACGCCCCTCCTTGCGTAGCTCTCTCTCTCTCTCTATAAATAGGCTGATGTGGGCTCGGGCCCGACAGATCCTTATTTCCCTTTTTTCCCATTGGGATGTAAGGTCTACAAGTGCTTGGTCACTTCAGTTTCAGCAGGTAATTCCCACTCCATGTGCTGCGCAAACAGCGTGAGAGAGAGAGAGAGAGCTACGCAAGGAGGGGCGTGAGGTGCCCTCCCGCGTAAGATTTAGGGAGGGGCCCACTGGTGTAAGGATTACACTGGGCCAGCCTACCATAGGATAGTTACATCCGTGGGTGGGCTTCCGCCCACCCGCCTTTGTTAGCTTACTTTCTTGTAGTTCCTCCTGTGCCATTGAGGCTCTTTGGGCTTTTCTAGTTTTCTTTTTGTTGTGTATATGCTGTGTAAGGACTTAACTGCTGCAGTATGTACTTCTGAAATGCATTGCTTTAGAGCTTGCCCTTTGATACCGAGGGCTTGAAGATTCATGGTGGTACTGTTGTATATGGGGCCTGCAACTCCGACAAGGGCTTGGACTGCTGTAACCAACCCAACTACCTAATCCAGATCAGACTACTGTAGATTAGACCATACCTAAATCAAAATCTAAACTGCAGCAGTTACAGCCCATAAATTTGCGCTAAAAATCAAACTAAACTAACTATAATGAAAACTAATCAATGGCGTGCTGCCGTCATCTCATCACTATACTTTGTTTCGTCCAGGGCTAGGAGCTCAAGGGTTTGCTCTCCCTGCCGGAGCAGCTTGACCTGCAACAACACCAACAAAGATGACAGGCCCCCAAGGATGCAGGACTACAGCGAAAGTTCGCACCATACTATCCACAGGCTTATGTGGCATTCTGGATCTTTTCCGCAATCTGCTTGCTACTTTTAGCATTTGAGGGAGTAGCTAAGGGCAGCGTGGCTGCATGCCTGGGCACTAGGCCCAAAACCTTCAAGCTACGTCTATGGACGGTGTAGTGAAGGTAGAGGGCTTCGTTTCATGGACTGCAGCTCCCAGAATCTGTGGTGAACACCCTTCTGGGGCAGCGCATAGAAGGTCAGCGCTAACCATCCCGCTCATCCCCCCTTTAGCATTTTGCGGACCATTACCTGCCATCCTTCACCAGCTAGCTTCTCCTTTGCCTCATCATCTGGCAATAGGTACCGGAGCTCCTCCAAGGCTTCATACCAGGGCTGAATGGCAAACAAACATAGTCAGCTTTTGCATAAGCCATGAGAAAGACACACTATTTGCCAGCAACCCATCAATGCTTCCTTGTCAATTGGACGGTCAATATTTTATGATCTTGCTATCATGTGTCAGCAGCCGTGCAGCAGATCAATAGAGGCCCATCATGTAGGATACTGATGGCAGCACATTTCAGCGAGGTGTTCCGCCAACGAGCAACTGCAAGGTGCCCAAACATGTGAATACTCTGCATGCTTCTGCCACCACATGACCAACCTTGGCAGCTTCTACGTCTGCAGCGATGGCATACAGCTTGCCTGGTAGCTCATCGACAAACCTACAAGTAGACAGGAGCTGTGAGTATAGCTGGCCGGGGAAGTGCGTCTCAATGGGAGGCATGTGGAAGGCAGCCAATTGCATGAAGATAGCTAATTGAAAAGCAGGCATGCATGGTCTGTTACCTCCTTTGAGAATCGACTTCCTCAATGCTGTTTGCCTTGGCTCTCAGCTGCTTCTCCAACTCAGCTGCTTTGGCACTGGCTGAGGCAATGATAGCCCTTGGCATGCGAGCAGTCAAGCCCTTGAGGAGCTGTACCAGCTTGGACTTGACCCTCAGCAACTGGTCCCGGACCTGTATTGAACAAGGGGACTTTAACATATTCTCTGCTTGCTGCCAAAATGATGTGATGCAAGTTAATCGTCCCTGTTCAGTCGTGCCCCAGCCTGTTACTGCGTGGTTTGTCCAACAACTGCCGCAATTCAGCTCAACATTGAACACACTTCCATAAGCACCAACTGGCTTGGTGGCTTTCACTCACCTTGCCGCAATTGACTTGCACCAGACCCAGCGTGATGCTTATAGGTAGCTGCTCTTCCATAGCCTGCAGCTCCGCCAGATGGCACATAACTTCTCCCTTCACCTCAGCTAGGCTGAGCTCCGAGCCTTTGCCACCAAGCTGGTCCACATAGGCATCCACGTTCAGGGTCAGCAGATACTCATAGGGTTTGTACTGATCTAGGTAGCTGCAAACAATTTGGGAAGTAATGCATTCTCTGTCAGAAGGTTGTGCAGTTACTGACACATCAAGGACAGGCCATCTTAGGGCCAAACCACAAGAGGGCAGGCTTGCTGAATTATGGCGCGCATCTTTGCCGACCTGCATCTCCTACTGAACACTTTGACAACAATTGGATGTGAGGGCATACTAGGCTCCCAGAGCAGGTCAACTGCAAATGGTGCCTGGAGACTTCACACAGTTCCTCGGAAGCACCAGCAGAGACTTATTTCACCACCATAGCTGTGTACCAACCCCTTACTTGCGCACTGGCTGCAGTGCAGCCAGGAGGTACGCAGACAGTTCATCTCTGCGCCTGCATGTGACCTCCTCTTGCAGGTGCACACTGTTCAGCATGGGCACATGGGGCCAGAACAACTGGTCCATGATGGAGGGCTCCAGCTGAGGTAGTGTCTGCAACAGCATGGGATCAGAATGCAAGCAGTTCCCCCTTGTCAGCAATAAACCAAGGATGTCTCTGCCTTATCTGTCTGCTAGCCCTTGCCGTCCTCACTAATGCACAGATTGATGAAGGGCAATGGAGGGCATTGACTACCAGTCTTTATTAATAGAACAATGCATTGAGAGCTAGGAGTGTGATTATCCTTGAAAGCAAGACACCCCTACATGACGCTGCACAGTTGCAAACATGTTATTGCTTGATGGATGGCTGTCAACTGATTTCCCTGCTGAGTGCTTGCATGTTTAAGCCTGCTTATGGCCTCTATTGGGTATCTTGCTATCGCCACTTAGCGGCACAGAAAACGGGAACACCAATCACAACAGCTCAAGACAAAGGCCCCGCCAGAAAACCTGCAAAATGCATTTTATGCGGCAACACTCCCTACCTGGAGCTTGGCAATAGCTCTGTCAAACATCGCTACAGTCCTGCTGTGGATGGCGTCCACAGATGTGCTGTAGCAGAAGCCGCTGTTGTCTGGTAAGATGGCCAGGTCAACGAGGAGAAGAGGGGGCCTCCGTGACAGCTCACCAGAGCTACTGGCGTGCCCCAGACCTTGTCCACCACAGCTCACCTACAGTTCCAATCAGCAAAGACTCGCATAGCGCCTAGAAAGCAAATGAAGCAGGCAAGCCTGGGCCCAACCCCTGGTAAGCACCTAATTGCAAAGTCCAATAGGCCCAACTTTTCATACAGTGCAAGTTGACCCAACACAAGTCTCTGAGTAATCAAGGTCGTGTTCAGGAGGCGGGTGGCCTTAATGTAGTGAGCCTACTTCCTTATTTGTATGCCGCTCATGCTGGAGCAAACACAGATGTGACCAATGCAACAAGTTTGGGTCCCAATTATCCAGGAGGACTTAAGTACCCTTGGCTGTAACTGTTTAGACGGTCTATGCCCAGGCTGTTACCATAACCAATCATGTGCATGGTCAGCCAAAATACAAAGACAACAGGTGCGTACCACTTCACAAGCACTAACCTGCATGAAGCTCACAAAGCGTGCCATGCTGTCTTCTACCAAGCCCCTGAGGGTATCCTGCATCATCAGCCTCATCAGCACCAGCAGCCGCCGCAGCTTGCTGAACTCATAGGTCTGCCAATTTGTCTCCCCCAAGTGATACCACCCCTTGCCCACATCCTTGAAGGAGGATCTGCAGCAGGTTCATCCCATCTGAGTTGACTCGGTCGCTTTGTGCCTGATTATGAAACATGTTCATATTCTAATCAGTCCTCATGTGCGCCTTCCTTTAAAGCTGGCAAATGCCATTTTCCAGCCTTTCATGCCCTATTTGTAGATATGACTTTGGTGCAGAAGGCCAACAACTGCAGGGACTGCGACACTGGCACTCACTTGATGATGTTTTTAATGCTGACTGCCCAGACGTCCTTCAGGTGGTTGCCCACGGTGTCCATGGCTGCCAGTTGCACCTGCTCCCATTCCTCCAGTCGGGCACTCTTGCTGCTATGCACACTGTACAGGCACATTCTCTGCACCTGAGGCAGGATCAATAGAGACAGAGCTTTGCCAACAAGCCCAGAGAGCATAGAAGATAAGAGAACAATGACATTGGTGTGCCTGCCTGACTGCAAATGCATATAGTTCACCCTTACTGAGATACCATCGGATTTGAAATGAACCCAAGTAACATAGCGCATGCAGGCTTCAAGTGGAAATTGCCATTGACAGTCATTATGGACCATCCTGATGTCTAGCAAATATGTTGCATGTTCAGGATGGTGCTACAATTGTCTGATGCTATGTACGCAGTGCTTGCAAGTCTTCATTGACCTATTACAAAGTTGTTGGTGCTGGGCCCACCTTGGCACACTCTGCTTTGATCTTCCCAAGTGCCGATATGACCTCCAGCTTGGTCAGCAGTGTCCTGAAGCTGAACTCGCTGAACTGCTCTACAAAGTCATACCCTACTGGCATCTCCACAGTGCCATGGCAGTTCAAACGTGGCCTCTTGCTGCGGCTTGCACTTCTGCCTGCACCCTCCTTGCACCCTGGTACTACAGCTGGCAATGGCAGCAGCTGAGCCCCTGCGCCCGCCTCCCCCCTCACGACCATAGCATCCAACGCTACTTTATTCAGGGCTCGGGCATGCTACATGTTGGCTGCTGCTACGAGGCTGCTGGCATCCAGAAGCTGGTCCCTCAGCTTCTTGGAGTTCAGGGCAGACTGGAGCACCCGCTGCAGCTGCTCTGCTGCCATCTGAGGAACATCATCCATAGGCATGCAGTCTGCATACAGCTCATACTGCAGCAATGCCAAGGCTTCAGCCCGTGCTGCATGGGCAGCAACATACCTCTTTGCATACAGGGCTGGCTCTTCTGCCAAAAAGCAGATCTTAACCCTAGGCAACCACTCAGAATGCTCCCCATTTCTGCCAGCAGAAGCTGAAGGGGAGGCAGCTGGCACCCTTGGGCTGCTGGGGATGGACCTCCCACCTGCTGCACTGAGAAGTCCCCTTCCAGCTGCTGCTGCAGAAGCTGCTGCTGTTGCTTGGGGGTCTGTGTGCACCAGGTACGTGCCATTAGATGCTGCATAGGCTTGCACTAGGCAAGGGTGCCATGATACTGATCCATCCTTAGCTATAGTTGCTACACGTGCTGGGACACGGGCCAGACCTGCGATCAAGCAGCAACCAATAGTGATTTCTTAAGAATTAGCGCTTGAGTTTGACAATTGCAATGCAACTGGAAGGCTGAAGTTAGTAGCAAAAAGAAACGGTCCTTCCTGGTAAGAAACACACGGCTGCGAAATGCAAGTGAATTAGGCAGATGGAATTGCATATGAGGATGTAGACATGGAGCAACCATACACACCAACTATGGCTTTTGTGCTGAAGCTGCCACTGATGATGCAAAGATTGAAACTGCTGGCTGATCCCTAGCTCTCACACCCAATGGAGCTCCCTGCTGCTGAAAATCCATGCCAAATCTCACCAGGCGCATTGGGAAGCCACTCCTGCGGGTTCCTGCTGTCATAAAGAGTGTCATCAAACAGCTCCAGCTCAAAGGGGGAGGGCTTGCCTGCAGGCCCCCCAGGACCACAGTCGAAGCCCTGCTCATGGACAAGCTGCGCAATGTCCTGGCATGCATACAACCGGCGCTTCCTAGCAGCAAAGGGGCAGGACAAGCACAATATCTCATGCACTCACCCACTGAGATTGACAGCTGCCAGTACTCGATAAACATTAAGGGCATTTGCCTCAGTAATTGTGCTCCTGTAAACTGCAGCTGCAAGGAGCTGGTAACATCAACTGGTGTGTCTGCTTACCTTTGAATCTGGACTTTGCGAGGTGTACTACCAGGCTTGGCATGGAAAGGCACCATGACCTTGGGGAGCAGATGAGGCTGTGCCAAGTCATGATCCTCTGAGTCCTCATGGGTGCTGCCGATGCTGCCCTTGCTGTCTTGCTGGGGCAGTATGTGCCTTATCTTAGTTGCAAGTCCAACCTGTAAGAGTGCCAATGAAAGATGGTTTCGTATAGCCACTTTCAAAGTTCTGCAGCACCTAAATTATCTTAGCAACACACCTGCTGACTGATCTGCCCTGCTGGCAAGGGCCCAGCATCCTGGTCCCCATGCTGTGCAAGCTTCCCAGCACGGCCTGCTCCAAATCGAGCTGCAAGAATTTCAAGTATGGCGACGTTAGAAGACTCTGGCTACTTGTAGCTGCGGCAAGCTGATCATTATTCGTCTAGGGGCAGTGAGGTAGGAAGACTTTGAAGGGTTACAACATGAGAATGAAGTCAATGCATCTTTGGCGGCGGTTATGGGCACCTTTAGGCTTAGGCTGGACTCCAGGATAACTGATTGGAGTGCCTGATGGCATCCTGCCAGTTAATGCAAGATAAACGAGCAAGTCGCGGGACACATGCCGGTTCTCTTTTTGGTGGTGCCGCCCTCTCTATCGAAACCTGAATATAATACAAAGCGTTGATAATTGCCAACGATTAACGTGTCTTACCGGCATGATAGGTCCCGAATGTTTTTGTTTGTCAGCGTGCGGTGACTGCCGTGGTTACTGCAGTGTTTGAACGGACTCCATGATTTCTACGTATGAACTGCCTGAATACCCATGCATGTGTAACATCCATATAAGAGCACCGACCTAAGCAGATATGTATGGGATCAAATGCCGACAGTTACAGAAGCCGGACCTCCTCATGAAGTTTTCGAAGGCGCACCACTTCAACAGTGCTGCCAAATCACGTGGAACGTCCCATGATCATACGAGAATATGCAACGCGTTCTCACAATCTGGCTACAACCCATGTACCACCCTGGTCATAAGACAGCACGTACAGCAACGATTGCAGGTGAAAGCTCATCCTGCAGCCAAAGCCAACAATACACCGGATCACTTACAACAGTATTCACCTATTGGGGCCTGCAAATGACTGCCCAAGTGGAATCTGCACATATGTAACCATCCAAAAACGACATGTAGCTGTTAACCCCTCCATGCACTGTGCAACTGTAGTGGCTCTGCCAGCACTAGGCAGATGCTGTTAATGCTTAACAATCTGTCTAGCCAGATCTCCAGCAGTCAAAGCCAAGACAGGCTGCAGCTCCAGTCACAGCCGAATCTGTAAGCTGGGAAGGCAGCATCGGTTCAACTCTGAGAACCCTGAACTTTGCCCGCCAGTGCCTCTTTCAGGGCCCGCTGCCAGTCTTGCTCTAAGCGCCTTCTGGTGCGGTAGTCATTTACCTGAACACTCCTGAGTCTGGCCAGGTCTGCTGCTGGGTCATAACCTTGGAGATACTCTCCTGCATGCCAAAGGGAGGGCCCAGCAAGATGCATTCTTTCATACATGAAACAAAGATCAGCCCTGCAGGACCTAAAGGACACTGTGACCATTGATTCTGCTTGATTTATATTGCGGCTGCCTTACTTTTGCTCAGAAGCCAGCAGGCACAGCAGACATGCTGGAAAGCTGGAGGTCTTTTGGTGCTGCCAGTAATTCAGTAACCAAGCGTAGTCGGAAAGGCCCTATAGTTCCATGTTTGCACGCACGCACGCACACCTATTGAACGATTCTATTGTACTCGATCAACCCCTGGCATGGGCAGCGGTAAGTTACCTTTCTATGTTGGATATCATACTCTGTGGTCAAAGGTTTGCAGGAACACAAGTAGGCACAAGTACAAACAAGCAGGCATTTCATCCATTACCGGTATGTCCTAAGCAGAACAAAGCTAAGCCACAATCCAAAGTGGTGATCAGCTACAGGTACAACTGAGGCAATGGCCACCTCACCTGCAGAACACCACCCATCTGGATGAACTAGGGGCAGCCCTACAGGGGCAGGGCGCCAAGTGATGATGCCAGCATCTCTTGTCTCACCGCAACTCTTGGCACCTGGGGTCAGCTGGGACGGCTGCTTGCGAACGAGCTCTGTTCTGGCCTGCTGCTGCTGCTGCAAAGGCCAGGTCTGCTGTGGTCTCCTACCTTGGTCATGCTGCTGCGTACTTTGTCCCTGCAGCTGACCGTTTGCATCCTGCTGCCGAAACTGCTTTGCCCATGCTGCTGGATGCCCTGTCCTCTGTTGTGTGCCCCCTCTGAGTAGCATGCTCTGTTGTGGCAGTTGCTGCAGCGGCTTAGATTGAATGGCCCTATTCGTCTTTGCTGTTGAACAAGACCTGGCATGGTGAATCTTGTGCTGCTGGCGCCCGTGCTGATACACATCTACCGTGTCCCATTTGTGCTGCTGCTGCTGCTTCCGTTGATGCTGTGGCACCCCAGGGACTGAACAGGCAGCATTCTGGAAGGCCTGAGCAGTTTCTGAACTAATGGGAGAGCATCTCTGCCTTGCTAGTGCTGCTGCTGTAGCCCGTGAACCATGGTCAAGTTGCAGCAGCTGTTTGGTGCGGCTGATGTGCTGCTTCTGCCTGTTGCTGCGTCGGAGCATGGCCAGCTGCTCCCTCAGCTCAGCTGGCATGCATAAACAGGGGGATGGAGCAACAGGACATTAGTCAGAATAGGATGCAAGATTGTAGAATGTCCTGAATGCAGCAAATGAAAAAGTGCTTCTGGTATGAAAGAGTGCCTGCAATGTCCAGGATAATCTTATTGCCATTAATGCAACCACATGCAATAGGCGGACTTTGACTAGGTCTCAATACAAGTTACCCATCATCAACATTGCTCACTTGCCAGTTCCAGGGCAAGACGGCGTTCCGCAAATGTCTTGCCAAAAACCATAGTGTGCTCAGCATCCGCACAGGCAATCTCCAGCTCAGAGATCTTGGCAGACCAGGCTGCCTCTGTCCAACCATGCTCTTTTGAATGCAGATCCTCATCCTGTAGACGTTCTCCCTGCTGCTGCTGCTTGTCCTGTTTGCTGTGTTGAGCCCCCAACTGCCCTTGCTGCATGGTTTCCCCTGAGTTGCGCAAGAGTGGGACTTTTAGGGCGGCCTTCTTGGGCGCTGCAGACAGGAGATTTACCTGACAACTTGGTAGCTGCCCCTGCTGCTTTGCTGTAGCTTTCATCAGGAAGCGTTGCTCTGTACTGATGCTCTTGGTAGCTTCAAGAGGTAAGGCATTTGCTATATTCTCAGCTTGGGCACCCTTGCTTGTAGAGGCTTCATGACCATCCTGCCTTCCTAGCAGGAATACAGAGTCATTGGAACCTATGCTGCTGTTGGTTGTGGTTTGGGTGCCTGCCAAGTACTGCCCTCTGCTGTAACGGCCGTCCTCGTCATGAGCAGGCCCTCCAACATGCCTGTGTACTGCCAGGTCTAGAGCATGGACGATGGAGTTGTGCTGACCTGTGTTGCTGTGAGGGATGACTGCACAGGCGCTGCGATGGCCTGGAGGCAGCTTCAGAGCAGCATCCCTCAGAGATGCTGCCTTGCATGCATGGACTTTCCAACAGTGACTGCAGCGTGGCTCAAACCAGTCCGTGCAGCCCAATCCAAAGGCTTGAGCTTGTAGCATGCTGCATAGCTGACATACACTGCACACCAGGGAGTAGGTTTCAGCAGGTAATTCCCACTGACCATGTGCTGCGCAAAGAGCGTGTAAATTACGGCATCTACCCGAACTAGGACAGAGTGCCTTGCACTCTAACCTCACCTTGCTAACCCATCCTTTTCTTGCTCGATGGCAATGCGCTGTCTTGCCAATTTGCCCTTCTTAGCGAGAAGCCTTTGACGCAGAACTTCCAGGTCCTGCAGCTTGCTCCTCTCAGCCTGACGGGCTAATTGCCTGTATTTCTTTACTCTACCTATGTTCATACCAGCCTCCGGCAAATACACTTGCTCGGACATGCCTTAGTTAGACAGTAGACGCGACCAAACTATGCCCGCATGATTTGAGCATGTCCTTCTCGCTAACCAGTGTTCAATTGGAATGCATTACTTGAGCATGTCTTTCTCGCTAACCCCATTCGTTTATTAAAATTCGTCCCGAACTAAGTTCAGACCAGACATGTATGTGGTCGACTGGGCCACTCTAGAGTGACTCGCCCATGATGGCATGACTTCAATCCTGGCAGTACAATTGCCAATCCTACCCGCTCGAAACGTCAAAATTGATGCTTGATCAGTAAGCACCGAGAACTGGACTTGTTTGACTCCGCATCTGATCTTGTCGCTTTACAACTGCCCGCATCCTGGTGAAGCAGGTGATGAGTTGGTAGTAGTACTTTGAACACCTGCTGCCGCTGCCCAAATTGGTGCTCCGTCCTTCTCCTTTTATACCTAATTGTGCTGCTGCTACTGGCGCCTGAGCTCTTCCTTAATCTGCTGCTTCTGCTATTTGTTCCCCACCTGCTGCTTTCCTTCATACTTGCATCTGGTCATGCTTTACAAAGAGTGGCTTGTGCAGCTAGCTTGCAGCTACGCCTAGCAACCACTGAAGCAGGGGTGTCTGATACAAATATGAAGTGGCCAGTGAGTATTGCTGCTTGGCCCGGTCTCAGCTATTGATGCAGAAGCTGGAGCTATTTCTGTATGTAAGAATACATACAGTTGAGTGCTGCTGGTGCAACTCACTGGCAGTGCCAAAGGTTGTTTTAGTCAGGTCGGGAATGCCAGGTTGGCAAAGGAACGGATCAGTCAAGTCATCATTTGCATTGGAGTGCTTGACAGCACACGTTTTCCAACAGACCCATCACAGCTTGAAAACTACTTAATCTTGAAAGAAATTACCTGAAATGACAGCAGGCTCTGAGGGGTCAAACTTGTGAACAAAGCCTGACTCAGAGCACTAAACGACTTTCAAGAAACTCAGAGCAGCAACCACTCTCCTTCTCATCTCAGAGTCTTCAATCGACTCTTCAAGTATGCTCCATGTTGGCTCATCATCAGACTCTGATTGGAATGCATCAGGCAATCCCAGATTACAACAACACCGAGTCCACATCTTCATCACTGGAGACATGTGATCTATGTACCTGCTTAGATTTACCATGTCGCTTCTGCTGGCGCAACAGTTCTGGTGCGTGGCACAACTATTGATGAAGGCCAAAGCTGAAACGTATACAGATAGAATTCACAACCATAGGTCCATCAAATACCCCGCATTGTCCCCCATGATTGCACCCTTCCAAATAACTGCTCAGCCGTAGGATTGTTCATTGTTTTACCATTTCATATTAGGTTGATGCCAATAAACATAACAACATAACAAACATTTAAGGTGTGGCAACCGCCAAGGGCTGCTAGGTCGAAACCCGTCTCTGTGTTGCACAAGCCAAGCATCCAGAAGCAGCCTGTCCAAGTGAATCGAGAGTAAGCAGCAGACATATTGAAGCAAACCTGAGAGCAGATGCTCCACCCTGGAGATCACTGCTGTACCCTGCTGTGCAGCAACATTGTTCAGTTCAATCGTCCTTCAAATCTGTGTAACTTCTCTCAGAAACATACCAGATTACTCAGAGCAGGTACCACCACCACCACCACACAACTTACTAAGGCGATAGCCAAGAACTAATACACGTTCTCTGGAAGAACATGACTAGCTGATCACCACCCGCAGGGTGGCAGCCCTGCTCTGCAGTCCCAGCCCGTTGCAATGCCTCCCACACATCCCTTGCCTGCATTGGTTAGGAGCATGTCCGATAATTCGATGCTTTGCTGTTGACAGATCACGGAATAAAGGGCTTCACCTGCTCACCATAAATCGTGTATTTCACGCCAGGGATCACCCCGCGCATACAGGCATTGGCATCAATTTGCCTTGCACCACTCACTGAAAAATCAATCTTCCCACCCCCGATGCAAGCTTGGCATCCATCCCACACGAAGAAATCCCCGCCGTCAGGGGCAGACACTCGTACCCCATCCTTCTCCACAATTACTTTCTTGCCGCAGAACTTAGTCCTGCCTTCTCCGTTCAACAGAGTGTTATCAATGGCAATTATGTTGTTGCTGCCATACTGTTCAATGGTTTGGTAATAGGCGGGATCATGCATTGCTAGTACACCTGGGATAGCCTTTGTTCTCTGGGTATGGAAAGGGGTCCCCAGGGCAAGACGTGCGGAGATCATAATAGTAGGTAGCACTGGCTGTGCCCGAGAGGATAACACCACCACCACCAGGACTATCGCCGCATTTGCCCCAACCGGTTTGACAACCCTGTCCACAGTATTCAGAAGTGCTGCCACAGTAGCCGTACTGGGAGCAGCAGAGATTTGAGCCACATCGAACACCATTGGAAGGTCCACACTCCCCGCCATTTACGGTTCTGACCCTGTTTCCAAGGTGTGGCCTGCAGATGAAGAAAACAAAGAACAAAGAACTCAATATGGTAGTATGGGCTAGGTTGGCTATCTGGCTATCTAATGTGGATGCAGCAGGGCACGACCCATTCTGTAAGAGTAGAGCAGTGCAGCAGGGGAAGCAAAGCAGCACCACATGACAGGGACAGGAACCTTGGAGGTGTTAAACCAGTAGGGTAAGGACATACCCATCACGCGGGGCTACCCACATGCTACGATAGATGGCCAGACCACTGCAGGCTGACTAAGCTCAGCAGAAGCGGGCTAACTGTCTGCGTTTTGGAGAGCATAAGGTATGCATGTCAATGTTGCAACTACTGGCTGCATCTAGCACAAGTATGTATATTCTTAATGCACTCAATACCATGAGCTGGGCTTTCCCAGTACCAGCTGCCTGCAACTTAATTCCCATTTATGCCCTTTTGAGTCCCGCACCTGCTGGTTCGTCGCTATCAAGCCCGTCGGCAATGCGGGCTGCATGGGCCAGGCCAAGAAGCAGCAGTGTGGAAATTATGCAAAAGCATGGAACCAGCACACCACGTTTGGTGGCTTGGAGTGCCTGTACAAGCCGCAGAAGTCGGAACAGCAATTAGTGCAGTCTTTGTGCAGTCTTGATTGAGTGAGCATGCAACCATGCAGATAGATAAGAGTAGAGTATAGAGGTGGTGGGATTTCTGGAAGATCTAGTGCTCTGAGCCTCCCCAAGGTTTATGCAGCAGGTGCAGGGTGCGAATGTCTCGCTAGCTACATTCATTCCTTGCTCACTTCAGCCATGCATGTATGTATGAATAACAAGTCATTCGTTATGCTTGCACCAAGTCTTGCACCACGGCCGGTCTATCAGGTAGACTATCAGACCGGTCCATATGAACCCATCATTCGTGGCAATACTTTTAACACCAGAGCATCTTAAAGCAGCTATGCTGCCAGCAGCAGTTATTGAGCAGTGATAAGGTAGCCTTTGGAGGTGGTACAGGCAAAAATGCAGGATAAGGGCCTGCATGCGTTGCTCAGCTTACCATGTTACTGCAAATGCTGCCAACAGCCCAATGACTCTCCACTGCAAATCAGTCAACTTAATTTGATATATTCGCTGTCCAGGTAGGGACTAGGGCGTGTGCGGATGCTTTCCGTGCACTACTATGACTTATAACTTTGTTGGATCAACGGTACGCGGGCGCTCTATATATCACTGGCGGATGATCCGTTCCCTGGTTCACGCCCTGTTTGGACCAGCTCAGCTTCCTAGAATCTAGCCACGGACCATCACTTAATGGACCCTTGGCTCACTTGGCATCGAACGACGGAGTAGCTTCCTACTTAGCGTCACTCTTGAGACTGCCCTGGAGAGAGGATTCCAGCGACATGTCTGCACCAGAGACGGGTTCCCTGGGATATGCCGCCCTTTAGTACCGGGAAGGTCCTCTTATCTTGCCAGCCGTGCCTGATCCTTTGATATCGCTCAGCAGTAGGCCACACATCCACATCTGAGACTAACCAGAGCGAAAGCCCCAGCAACCGCAATCTACCATACTACACAAACAAAGCTACAACTTAAATCAAGAAAGAAGTCCAATCACTCAAGTAAGGACGCCAAGCATGGTAACTAAGCACCAAGCAATACTGCAAACTGCACGGGCTGCTTTGCAGCCACACCTTAATTCTTGTTTGTTTGCACATCCCATTGTCGATATGATAAGAACTCGAGCTTACCCTGATAAACCCTCAACCAGGATTTTATAGTAGCTGCTCCAATCCATGTTAACTTGTCTCAATCATGCAAATGCATCTCACACCTTTGCCGGCCAGACCATTCCTCTTGCCAGCCCAGCAATCACTGATGAACAGGGGGACAGTCCATTGACACAGAGGCAGAGCAGCTGCTCCAAAACATCACAATTGTCTCAGTCAAACCGATACATCCTCGCAACTTTGTCAGCCACACCATCCCTCAGAGAAGTTGGCCTCATCTTGGCAGCTCAGCAATCAACAGTGAGGTATGGTAAGGGGCAATCCATTGCCAGGAAGGTACAACAGTTGCTCCAAAACCATTGGAACATGTCTCAGTCAAGCCAATGCATCTGAACCCTGTCAACCATCTGAACAATCAGCCCTTAACCCGTCAATTATGCAAATGGCAACCATCCCTCCTTGCAAGCAGACCAACCCTGCCCCCACCATGCATATATGGACCTGATCAAAACAAAGTAAGATAAATGGACACAAGTATGCAGAAGAGCCCGTGGCCCTACCAAGCAATGCATGACCTCTCTGAATGTCTCCATCAGCAATGTGCCTCTAACAACAAACATGCTGCCAAGAAGCATTACAGACATGTACGTAGTCTCGGTTCTGGCACTGCAACTCACATGTGAAACAGCAATGCTTGGCCATGTGATAGCATGCATGCTGCTAGGAACTGTGCAGCAAACTGCACACCTTGAGAGGCAGCAGGGCCGTGCAGACCAGATAAATCTGCTCTTGCCCTACTGTTGCTGGATCTTCTGCTGACGCAAGATGGCTGCTGCTTGTGTCTCTGTCCATAAGCTCAACCTCAGCCCTGATGGCTGTGCCTGCGGCTGCTGCGTCCTTCTCAACATTGGCAAGCCCAGCTTGCTGGGACACTTGTTCATAACATTTAACATAACATTTAATTTAAGGTCATACAGCAGCTGCAACAACTGATCCGGATACCGTAGTTATCTCCCTGCTGCTGCAGCAGCTGCTGTGTCTGCTCTAATACAGGGGAGGGGAAGTATAGCTGGTGCACTGCTGCAGCTGAAATGAGTCAGCATGGCATCTGGTAGTGTAGGCTGCACTACCTGCTGTATCTGCATGGGGGGGCGTGAGAAGTGAGTTGCTGTAAGGTTGGTGCGCTTGCCGAGCTGAATCAATTGATCTAGGGTCTATTGTACCATAGATCTCAGTCGCACTTGCTGCAGGCGAGGGGCTCCTACCGCTGCTTGCCCTGCTGCTTGGTCGGCTACCAGCCACTTATTGTGCCATGCTGCCTCCCCCATACAATCGCGTAGAATCTGCAGCACCTTCAGCCCCCTTCTGCCGCTGCTTTTGCTGTCGCTGCTGCTCCTGGCGCTGCCTGCCCTGCTGTGTGTAGTACTGCTGGGTGGTTTCATCAAACCTGCCGTCCCCTGCTATGCCAACATCTGCTGCTGCCTCCTGGGCTTGTGTTGCATCAGGTTCCTCGGGCTTTACTTCCCTGACTACCTGCTGGGCGGGTCCCTTCCCATCGGCCTGCTGATGAGGCACACCCTTGTATACTGCACACTCTCCGCATCAGCTCCTGCAGTTCTGGCACCTTGTAGTGCTCTGCCAGCTCCCAGCGTGTGGTCACAAACTAGGGGAGCTGTGTTGTTATGTGCCTGTTTGCCAGGTGCAACAGCAAGAGCAGCAGCAGCAGAACATACTAGCAGCAGTGGATGCAGTAACTTGCGTGGCTCTTACCTCAACCCCGATAATGCACCTCAAGCGCAATATGTTGCATGGAATGGAAGGGCTGTCTCTGCTGCTACCAGAATGAAGACGTGCATAGCCTTGCAGTTGCTGTCTACAACTATAGGGCGCCCTATAGCACTTCTCTTTTCCACTATAGGGCGGTGCAACCTGGAAATCTGAGCGATGAAAAACAGGTATCAAAACAGGTAGCAAGCACAAAACTTCCAGTACTACGGGCTTTCCCTTCAAGAAAAGCAGGGCTGCACAATGGAGCAGGGAGCAATGGCGAGCGGGCCGCGAACCCTGGCTAACCACTGCGTGCTCCGTGCCGAGAACCAAAGCAGCGAACGGGCCGCGAACCCTGGTTCATTGCAGAGGCGTCAACGGCCTGTGCACCTATTCTGAGGGCAAAGCGGTGCGTAGGAGAGATGCACAGTGGAGCAGGGAGCAATGACGAGCGGGCCGCTAACCCTGGCTAACCACTGCTTTGCTCCGTGCCGAACACCAAAGAAGCGAGCGGGCCGCTAACCCTGGCTCACTGCAGAGGCGTTAACGGCCTGTGCACCTATTTTGAGGGCAAAGCGGTGCGTAGGAGAGATGCACAGTGGAGCAGGGAGCAATGACGAGCGGGCCGCTAACCCTGGCTAACCGCTGCTTTGCTCCGTGCCGAACACCAAAGCAGCGAGCGGGCCGCTACCCCTGGCTCACTGCAAAGGCGTTAACGGCCTGTGCATACGCCTCTCCATCGCCAAATGTGCTTCTGGGGAATTCTGCAGGCAACAACCACGCAGCAACAAGCAGAGTGTACATTCCTGGTCATCTATGTATCTAGGTTATGGCTTGTACGTCTTGGACTGGCTTCATTTAGCAGAGCCCTCTTCACGGGCTCACTCGGATGCTTCGGAGCTTCCCACTGCCGGCGGGTCAAATCATTTGCAGCCCTCATAGTAGCTTACACAGTTATGGTAGTAATGGCCACAGCAGTTAGCGTGCACACAAGCAGGACATGTGCCTGAATAAGCAGCAGACCAACACAGAGTATGCGGTACGATGCATGGATGTACATGGAGCAAGCAGCTGCCCCCGGGTGTACTAATGCATGATGCCCAGCTGCTCCTTCTGCGCAAAATCCACAGCATACACGACCACATGCAATCTGTTAACCTGAACATGCACCCTTGGGGTCACCAGACAATTGGCTCTATCAAAGTCTCCTGCTGCTTTTGCAGCAAGGATGTGCAAGGGAGCAAAGTGCAATGTATTGCAGCTCATAAGAACTGTTGGGCTCTCTGTTAAACACAGTACTGGCTTACTCACATGTGAGTCAATGCACAACAGCCCCGAGCTTCTCAACCCATTGGCTGCAGTATGTCAAGGACTTATGCAGTGTGCGCTTGTATGCTATGCGCCACTGCAAAGCAAGCATGAAGCTTTCATCGTGCTGTGGCCCCGTACTGCTTTCGCCCAGGGAACCCACACTTGCTAGTCCAACGAGCTGCGACAGGTCCTCATCAAGGCTTGTTGGCAGGTCAGAAAGGACCTTTGTGCAAGCCCTTTGCAGGCTCCTTACTGTAGCTGCCTCGGACTGATAAGAGATACACTTTCCTTCCCAGGCTTTGTGGGCGCTTGCCCTGGACTCAGCAGACGAAGCATGACATGTCCTGTGCAAGAGGAAGAAAGGAGTCAGCATCACGGCAACGCTCACTTGGACTTGTTTGCTTCTAACGCCACCACTCAACTCCGTCTGCTCTTCAAACCACATGCTTGCTTCAAAATTCCACCTCGCACGAAGCATACTAATATTCACATAGCACAGGTGAGGACACAACGATTCATGTTATGTAGATCACACACAACCAGGAAGCACCAACTTTCTTTAGCACTTTCCTGAGAGGCCTTCCCAATGTTTCCTTCTTTTCTTTACATGCTCGGAACAACTGTAGGGCCATGGCCTAATATTCTGCGCTGCCGGTTGCTGCCCCCGCCCTCGCCGATTTTCACCCCAACTTTTTGCCCCTATTTCAGTGCCTTAGCACCACGTCATTGCAAGCTGCACAATATCTCATCATGGCAACCTGCTCTTCTCACCTGAGCACTCTCAACAGCTCCCAAGTAGGATGCCCATCAGCATGTAATGCCAGGTCCCCCTCACTGATGCCACTGTTAGCAACACATTTGGGAAAGGCATCCAAAGGAAGCAGGGCCTATGACAGCACATAAACAGTAGGCTTAACAGGCAGCCATCCCATTTTTTCAATACGTTGTGACATGACATGGTCATTTCAGCATAATATCGTATCCAAATATTACCATTGTGGATGACGAGAGTATGCAATTGGAGCAGCTAAAAGCATCAAGCCAGCAACACTGTACAGCAGACGGAAGCCTGATACTGTGGGTGGCCAGATACACAATGTAAAGTTGTGCAGACCAGTGATAGCATCAACCACACTTTGTCCTGGCCATGAGAGGGCTACACTGCGGTGGCAGAAGCTGCAGAGACAGGCACTGTCAAAGAATCATGATGAGTGACCAAGATGCACTCCGCATGGAGCGTTGTGCCCAGTTGGGGGTACTGGAACAGCAACCCTTTGCAAACAGGATTCATACATATATGATCTTGTAAGTGGACCTTTGGGATTCATGGCAAGACTTACCTTATCATGAGAGTTATGTTCTAACAGAAAGCCATAAAGCTCAAGAAGCTCGAGGTTGGTGTAGGCGCCATAGCACAAGAACACCTCTTCCCCTGCTTTGTACCTGGGGGCCCCGGGGGGAAGGGGTAGCGCAAAACCGTCAGACGAGCAGTTGGTCCCCAGATAGGCAGGTCCATATGCATAACATGAAAGCAGCTTGACAACAAGCTGCACAGCAAGAAAACAAGCAGGGGTCGGTACTGTTACAATACACCAATACAGAAACCCCAACCTCACCCACTACATTGGAGTGGACATCACAGGGAGGGCACCAAAAATAGCTGTGAAGAAGGGCAAGAAGTGTGTCTCTGCTCCCACAGCAAAGAGAGTATTCCCTGAAGGCCTCTTGCCCCTGTCTGGATGAAGGCCTCTCTTGTTCTTAAGGGTGCAATAGCAACATTATGTTTCCTAGTTAACATTACAGTGACACCCTCTGGCCAGTCTCAGTCCCTCACCTTCGCCGTGTGTAGATGCAGTACTGCTGGGTGGTTTCATCGAACTTGCCATCCCCTGCTACGCCATCATTTGCTGCTGCCTCCTGGGCCTCTGCTGCATCAGATGGCGCGGCATTTACTTCCGTGCCTAGCTGCTGGACGAGCCCCTTCCCATGGGCCTGCTGCCCAGACACATCCTTGGCTAGTGCCGTGCACTCGACACCTGCCATCCCCTTCTGAGCAGGTGGGAGCTGCTGATCAGGAACCAGTAGACTTGCATAACCCCGGCCATTCGCAGCAGCACCCTCGCATGGTTCAAGCACACCTTCACCTTCAGTGCTTGAAAATTGTCCATGTTGACCAGGATGCGCCCCCATTGAAGTCAGTCTGCTGCCGACTGTTACAGGGCCCTGGGCATTTCCAGCTGGTCTGCTGTCGTTTGCAGCCACATCCCCCTCTCCTGCTCCCTCAACTGCTGGTAACCCAGCTCCTGGAGCCCCACTCGCTGCCTTTCTGCCTGCCTGTGCCCCTGCTGCTTCAGTTGTCTCTGGTTCCACTGCTTCTTCTCGTACCTCTGGTAGCCCCACTGCTCCATGTTCTTCCCATGCAGCTTCTCCTTGTGGGTCTGCTGCTTCTGCTTCTGGTAATATTGCTGGTTGTGCTGCTGTCGCTGTTGTTTCTGGTCCCGCTGCTATTGTGCAATTGCACCTATCTTTCTGCTCAGGTGGTGCCTCCTCTGGCAGTTGAAATGTGGGTGTGAAGGGTGCTGCTGGAGGCTGGTAGTTGTGCAGGTCTCCTAGGGGTGTAAGGGCTCCTGCTGGTGCTCCTGGGAGGTACATTGTCCTGCTGCTGATGGTGGAGGAAGCCCAGCACCAGCCACGCCAACAGCACCACTTGGGAGCAAGACCTACAGCAAACAGCAGCGGCAGCAGCAACAATTGTGGCAGGGGCTGCAACTGAAGGCAAGCAAAAAGCAAAGGGGCGTGAAATCTCTAGGCACCAGCAAGCAAAGCTTTTGGGTAGCAGAAATCGACTGCTGTACAGGAACATGTCAACAGCCTGACCCAAGTGGATTACACCTTCATGGGTGGACTCTCAAAAAGCTGGAGTCATGCTAGGGTGCTGCACGGCCCAGAGGGCAGTGCAGTGGTCTCTCTTAACAAAAAGCTGGAGCAGGTCTCCCATTGCTTTACCTCTACTTGGCATCTGGCTAGCTTTGTTCTGGTCTCATTCTGTACAGAGTCTAATGCACATCTAGATTGAACAAGGACAACTCAGAAGGGGGCCAAAGGGAGATGGTTGGATGGGAATGCCCTCACCTAAGTCCTGCAGCACTGGCCATGCTTGTCTCCAGGCTGACTTGGCCCTCTCTATAGCTGACCTGGCTGCTGCTTGGGCATAAGGCACTTGCAGAGCCTGAATGGCTTCCTCGCTGAAACTGCAGACAGTGGCGTAGCTGGGGGGCAGCTGGCGTATGTATAGGTGCCAGAAAGAAGCTGGCCCTTTGGAAGCCTCATGCAGCAGATGGATGCATAGAACCTGAACATACAGTCATAATTAGCCCAGACAGTGATATGAGTACAAAGAGTGTGAATAACAGCCATGTTTGCATATCACATGATTGCCTAGCCATAATCGCATATCAAATGATTGCCTAGCCATGTTCGCATATCACATGATTGCCTAGCCATGATCGCATATCAAATGATTGCCTAGCCATGATCGCATATCATATGATTGCCTAGCCATGTTCGCATATCACATGATTGCCTAGCCATGATCGCATATCAAATGATTGCCTAGCCATGATCGCATATCATATGATTGCCTAGCCAATGGCTGTGACTTGCATGTGCCAGTGAGGTACTGTACGTCATCTGCAACACCAGAGGTCATGCAAATCCAGTCATGCAATTCATGTGCTTCAAGCAGCTGCTGGAGATGGTATGTATGTATAGGGTTCAGAGCAAAGGCAGCAGCATGCATCGCTAAGAAGTGTGTGTGCAGTCCCATCAACCAGATCATCTGCTGAGAGTATGCACTTGGACCGACCTGATGAGACGTCAACTGGCCCGCGTATCGCTCCAGCAGAGGTGCTAGGTCAACATCTTTAGCAGCACTGAAGGGGGACATCAGGAGACGCTCAGGAACTATCATGACAGCGTGATCAGGGGGAAGGTCCTGCTCTGCTAAGACCCCTCTCCAGCCCTTGGCCACGAAACCAGGCCGCACGCCATCTACGACTACGTCATCACTCAAGCACCAATCGAGGAATTCAAGAGAGCACATAATCCACTTGCATCGCGAGCTCTGCAGAGAGGCCCCTTACTCAAACCCCCATCCCTGCCGCCAACGGACGTGAATAGTGACCGTATGTACCACACCATACAGGCTTCCTCTTCCTGTCATCGTTCTGATGACAGCTTTCTCCTATTGAAGGTGAACACGAAACACGGCCTCACTGCTGCAGTTGCAGGGCGTCGGCACTAAACCGTACTGCTTTATCATACAGTACGCAACCTTCAAGTTCCGCTGCTGGAGGCTCATGGGGCCTAAATGCAGGCGCCCTTGTGGAAAAAAGGTCAGAGTCCCGTGCGTTTTGCAGCAAATCAGCATTTTGTGGATTGGTATAGGTGGCATGTCCTCTGCTTTCTTTGTCCAGCTGTCCCTTTGAATACCAGAGCCGATGGTCTGATTAAAGCGGAAGAAACAGCTTCTCGTATTTACGGGTTGCATTTACTCCACTAAGCTGTCAGTAGCGTTTTAAGCATAATGGGGACACTGCTCAAGGTACCCCCTTCCTCCACCAAGCTTCCAGACCCTTGCCTTCAGCATTCTGCAGTAGAATGACACCCGTTCATTTCCCTTTTGTAGAGGCTGGATCCAAACGATACGGACTATGTAGACAGACGGTTTGACGGCACCAGGGTGAGTAACCCAGGTCTATGAAAATGCCTACAGCTATGTGGAAGGCTTCAGCCAGATCCAGCAGCTTGCAGTAGCAAGGAGGGCTTCCTTCAGAAGGTTAGCTGCGTCACCCATACGTTCCTGCAGGAGGACTACTTTGCCAAGATAAGCAAGTCTGCAACCTTGTACATCGGCAACCTCTCCTTCTTCACAACGGAAGACCAGGTATGCTCAACTGCAAGATGCCTTTGCAAACCCCAGTATCACAACAACATGTCAGCACAGTGGATAGCCTGCGTTGCCAGATAGCAATCGTGACAGCAAAATGCCTGGCAGTATCCATGTATATGCAGATTGAGGCCAGCGCATCCAGTTGCTGCTCTGTCTATGCAGACAGCACAATTAGTGGGACACTATGCAAAATCTGATAGATAAACGGCGCTGTCCCGCACACGACGTGCCTTGCCTCATATCTTTCTAGGCATGGGCAGGTCACTCCTAGGGAGATTTGCAGCTTAGACTTGGTTACTACTATAGCAGCAATTGTGCAGCTTGTTTTACCAAAGTGTGTAACCTGGCTTGGAATGCTCTTGCATGGTAAGCCAGCCTCAGCTGCACCTTGCTTGGCAGTCCTGTGTCATGCTTGTTGATGATCGATGAACTTTGCTTAGTTTTAGCACCTGTTCAGTAGATCCCCACACTCATGCCCTTACTGCTGCTGTGCAATCTTACCCCTTTCTCTTCCGTGTGTATGCCTGCACAGGTCCATGAGCTCTTCTCCCTGGTTGGTCAAGTGCAGCGAATCATCATGGGCTTGGATCGCATCCAGAAGACCCCATGTGGCTTCTGCTTTGTCATGTATCACAAGCGCTCTGATGCCATGGATGCCATCAAGTACCTAAATGGCACACTCCTGGACAACAGGCTCATACGCGTAGACATTGACTATGGCTTTCTTGAGGGCCGGCAGTTTGGACGAGGAAGATCTGGGGGCCAGGTAAGCTGGAGTTTCAGCTCTGGTGCTCCTAATCATTTTAGGTGCAGCTCAAGGTTGGAGGAGGTAGTAGGCGCTTGTCCAACTTGCATCCATGCAATGTAAGGTGTGCTGCAGTTTGCCATCTTCTTGTGATGGCACTTTGAAGTTTTGAACTTTTGCCCTTATGCCGATGGTGTTCTGTTGTCAACCTTATGTGTACACGTATGTGGAGAGATAGTCAGCACATGAATGGGCAATGTTGAAACTGTACATGATCAACATGTAGCTGGTTGGGTGATCTCTGTGATGGCAGAGCATTGGCCAGTGTCTTCTTGGCATGGCATGACTAGTGCGAAAGCAGAAGACCCCTGGCTTCGTAGTTCTCCTTTCAGGAGTGCATGTTAAGTAGACATGCCTGTGCTCAGAACGCCATCAGAAATCTAGATGTACCTTGTGCTCAAATGTTCTCTGTAGCTTCTCCTTGCCATTTTCAGATGTTCCATCCTGTGCCCTATCCTCAGGTGCGTGATGAGTTCCGTCTGGACTATGATGAGGGGCGTGGTGGCTATGGTATTCAAGTGAAACAGATGGAGTTGGCAGCTGAGATCCATGGCCTTACAGGCCTGGGCATGGAGGAGATGGCAGCACCTATGTTCTTTGGTCCTGGGCAGAGAGCTGGCTTGCAGCTGGCAGCAGCACCAGGAGTGTTAGGAATGGAAGGTGAAGTGGAGGAGCTTTATGAGGAACAGCAGCAGCAGGTAATGCAGGAGAAGAACCCGCGGTTTAGAGAAGAGGAGGAGGATGAAGATGACGAAGATGAGGGGGGTAGGAGGCGGCGGAGGAGGAGGGTGGAGGGGTTGGCCGAGGGTGAGGAATTGGAGCTTGAGGTGGTGCAGGAAGGGGACTTGGATGCTCCCATGGGTGGGGATGATGGGGATGCTGCTCAGCAAGGAGATGGCGGGGAAGATGCTGCTGAGGAGGAAGAAGGGGGTGAGGAGCAGGAGATGGGGGATGAAGGCGCAGGGGAGGCTGCAGCAGCTGCGGAGGACAGCATAGAGGATGTAGCAGCAGAAGAAGATGGTACATAGCGGGCTGGTGGGCATGAGCTGGTGACCTTCCCGTGGGTTCCGCATGCAACCTTCCGTTGTGAGCGGGAATTAATGATGCATATTGTGTAGATGGGCTGGGTCATTCATTGGCTGCTGAGTTTATTGATCGAGACTGACAAATATAATGGCATGAGCGAGCTACAGTGCAGCTCGCTCATGAGATTATATTTGTCAGTCACGAGGCAAATATAATCTCCTTTTGTGGTCTTCTGGATGCTCTGGGAAGCTTCATACAGATACGTACCTTGCTTCGCACTGCATCATTTGCATTTCTTGCATTTCATTTGCAGCAAGTTAGTTGGCAGTGGCCTCAATAGTATGTATATGCATGCACGTGTATTTATTCGCATAAGTACTATTATGTATGCAGCTCCTTTTGTTAATTCTAGCGCGTTTGTTCCTGGCAGCACACAACACGCTTAGGGCACAGTCTAGCATCTCGGCAAGCATGCTGCTTCCGCCCCAGCACCCGCAGGTGGTCACCCTAGCAGCTCGAGGCGCAACCGTGCAGGAACCGGGTCTGCCTACTCGCTGGTCATTTGGCTGGACATATGGAGGACAGCAGAACGCCTGCATTTAGCACCAACCCTGATTCGAGTGCACGTTACCTGACCCACGCGTGCCCCTCTATAGGTTTGACTGCGTTCACCGAAAATATTGCTTGCTATCGACATGCATTGGGATTGCAAGCGACAAGCGTTGGTGTGTGATTCGTACATTGACATTGACAAGCGTTGCTGACTCGGCTGTATCGATCCAACAATGCCCGCACGTCTAGTCGATCAAACGGTGCCTCCAATCTTCGGTCAGCGACCGGGCAGGAATTAAGGGAGTGTTCTCCTGGTGCGTGGTTGTATCTCACAACCACTGACTCTGCTGTGGGGAATTGGCGGTACTCCGCTCACTCCGGGCCGTCACCCTTCCCATCAACTGGTTCCGGACGGCTTCAGATGGGCCCCTAGACAGAGCCGAGAAACTCTTCCTGGTCGCAGGTGAATCCCTCACGGATTATTAGGAAGGGCCCTGCCACAACAAACATACATGGCGACGACGACACAGCCCCACCAGCAGCTTGCCCGTTCTGCCGTTCAACATCGGCGACCAACTCAGAATGCATTTGCTAGCCAACCCCAGCAGCTTGCCCGGTTTGCAGTCTTACAAATGACAGCCAGGCAAATTTTAGCACCCATTAAGCTACTACTGCTCACGCCCATAGTACCCACCCATCACTGCCCCCTGCCTCAACAGGGGCATCTACTCGTTCTTTCCAACGCATTCATCAGCGGCCATCCTCTGTTTATCGGTCCTTATCCTGCAGACACAGACATGACGTCTCGTCTGCAGCCCGCAATTGGCCCACAGTTTCAAAACTGGCCTCTATGTACAACATGACACACTCATGATGATGGCCAGTGCATGGTTTGCAACATGTATACATACTGAAGGAGCCCAAACCTAACTGAAACGGCCATGCAACACTCAAACAAGTCACAAGAATAGGGAGTATAGCATGTCCACCAGCCTCACTGCATGACCGTGAAAAGCTCCACATGGGCCACTTCCGCAGAGTAGCAAGGGATGGCAGACTGTCCAACTTTTCATTAACATCATACTGACAGAACTCCTCTGCAGCCACCAAGACAGAGGGATCATTGCTTCCTGCTCAAACAAACTTGCAAATAAAGTATGGCAACTGCAAGAGGCTGCTAGGCCGAACCAACTAAACACACCATGCTCAGCAATATGCAATCCACACATTGCACCACAAACCGGCTGCCACCAGTAGGCACAGGCATTCCTGGTTTGTAACCATGCCTGCTAAACAGGTAGCCTCCCAACCTGTCCATGCATGTACCTGCTGAGCATGTGATAGGCACATTGCTGTCCCCAGCAGCCATCGTTCCGAAACAGAATGCTTTTGGCAGGCTCCCTGCTTGCATCACTGAAGGGGCTGCACCCAGCCAGCTACATAAAATGCCCATAGGACTCTCATTGACATACTGCTACTAAAACGTAAATGGTAACGAATCAGCATCTCCACAGGTAGCTAAACACAGCCTCACAGTTCCTTGCAACCTCCACCACCTGCTCCCTCGTTAAACCAGCCAATGGTAAAGCACCATAATACAAGCATGCGGCACGCTGCAACGTGTCAATACCAAGCAAAACCGCTTGTTTCCCCACTTATAACTTCTAAACAGCAAAAAGGCAGCAGATGTTGAAGAAGCTGCTGCTAAGGACTGCAAGCAAGCAACTGTTGCGGGCCGTGCCAAACCAGCAGGCACCTATTCGTCTAGGCATGCAGTAGCTGCTCAGTTTACGAGCAGCTACTAAACTCGTCGGTCCCTTCACTAATTCAGGCCCATGACTCATCTAAAGCACTGCCGTCTTGGCCTTGCTGCTGCTGCCGCTGCTGGCCCAAACTACTCTGCAACCATGCCTTGTTGGAGCGCTCGAATTCCATGGGCCTCTCATCTGGGAGTCCACCTTCCCAGATCTCGGCCACGAAGGAAGATGTCCTAGCCCTTTTGTTACCCTGCTGTTGACTGCTGTGGTTCACTCCTTTTTGGCCCCCTCCTTGACTTCTGTCTTCTTTTCTCCTGGAGCCTCCTCATCTGCTGTTGCCGCTTTAAGTTCCGTTTCAAACTCCTTTGCAGCGGTCTGGAAGCTCTTCATAGTCTTGCCAAGGCCCTTACCAAGTTCCGGTAGCTTGCTGGGGCCGAAGATGAGGGCAGTTACTCCAGCAATGACCACAATCTCGGGCAGGCCAAGGCCGAAAAGGCCTTGACATACAACACGGCGTTGTGATAGCTGTGATTGTGGCATGTATGGCTGCCCTGGCCTGCTCGCTGGGAGACGTGGGAACGACGTGTGCATGGTTCGGGAAGCAACCCGAGCACGGACAGCGCTGCATGGACGGCTGGCAAGGGAGCAGGTTGGTGCCTGAGCACTTAACCTGGATTGCATCATGCATGAAGCCATTTTTAGGAGTCAATTTAAGGAGTGCTCCCCTGTGGATTCTTTTCAATCGAACAGAAACAGAGCTCTTGGCTGATGCCTGATCAAGCAGTTAGTGCTCTAGCCACATCACATAGTGCCCTGTCCGCTTGGTCAAACATATGCCTTGGCTCCCAGGCTATTACTGCACTCAGGCCAGCAGCCCAGAACTGATCTCGGCGGCACTAGCAGATCAAGTGGTTCAGTTCAGCAAAGACCTGCGCCGGTTACACCAACTGAGTGTGACTCAAGCGTTTGGGAAAGCCAGCAGCTGATGTATTGCTTGTCTGACGGATGCTCAATGCACATGGGCACGTCGTTCCTCATGCCAGGCATGCTGTCATATTAAAATCAGCCACCGTTCACCGATACCGCTCATGTAAGTTTAAACAAACAAAAGAGACTTTGTATTTAGAGGTGATGTCAGGGCCTACCGCTCTTACCGCAAGCGTCTGGGGTCAGGGGCGTGCAGCTATCCATTTATCTAACCAAGCAGCGGCCTTGGTGAATGATGCTGATGAGGAGTGCATGATCTGCCGCGACGATGTTCCTGCCACAATCGCTTTTGTGCCATGTTCGCATCGTGTATGTTTTGCATGCGTGGAGAACATGCGTGCGAAGAACATTTTCAAGGTAATGGCGTGCAGTGATTGCATCCAGCACCAAAGGGGCTTCTGCAAATCCTTGCTAGGTCCCAGCCTTCAGCTATGACCCTGATGCAGAAGGCATGTGCAGGCTGACAAGGGTGTCAAATGCCCATTCTGCCGGACATACGTGGATGGCTACAAAACCTTGCTCCCGTAAGTCCAGCAGGGCCTTGCAGTCTCCTCAGGCGTCGCTTTTCTCCACACAGTAGTATGTGATGACTAGTTCCATCGAGACATCTTGGAACGTGCATATGAGTTCACTCTAGACACTCTCAACTACAGTGGCTCTCAGGCTTGGTTTGGCCATGAGCTGCCCTTGCACAGTGTTCACCGTAACCAAGCACCGATAATGTTTATTGCTCCTTCCTGCCTTAGGGAGAAGCACTTCTTGAAAACAGGAAGTTTGACCCTCTCCCCAATCTTCAAGGCCCTCAAACCTCATATTGTACGCTTACTGACCACTAAATCAGGGTTGGCTGTTGACCTGCAGGCCCAGCGGAGAAGTACAGCACTTTTTGCAGGAAGCCAACAAGGCAGCAGGCATTGCAGCAGCAGCAAGGCTCAATGAGCAACGCAAAGCACAGGGGATTGCAGCAGCACGGCCCACTATCGTGGTAGGTGCTCTGCAGAACAATGGATACTCTGTAGCCTCCTGCACCATCTGCAATGTCCCCTGGGCTTGCAGCAGCATTGGACATTACAACAGCATCAGAGGAGCGGCAGCGGCAAAGAGAAGCAGTAGCAGCAATCCCAAATGCAGGGCTTAACTCTGATGCTAGACATATGCAATAGACCACCTAATATTTCCAGGCCGCAGCTGTTGTATGTCTATTAATTGGTGGACCCGAAGTTGCATGGGAGCTAGAATGCGCGCCAACTCTGCGATTGATCTGTTCTGCCGTCTCCTTGCTCTCTATTTGCTGCAGACCCCACCACCAGTGTTCCCTGTGGCATCCAGCAGCAGTAGCAGTGCAGCTGCCAGCAGCTCAGGTCCCCTCAGCAGCAGCTCAGAAGATGTGATGTGGAACTGTGCTGGCTGTGGCTGCTGCAACTATTCTTGGAAGGACTTCTGCAACCGCTGCAGGCGACCCAACCCCTCTCCAATGTCTGCACAGCCCAACCTGCAGTCCAGGAAGGTAGGAGCAGGGCTTCCTGTCAATGCATGACTAGGCTGCTTTTGGGACTGTCCTGTGCTGGCTTGCCAATGGCACAGGGAACGCAGCAGCAGCTGTTGTTGGGAATGCACCACTTGTGCAGTATGTGTGTTTGCATGCACCATCTGCTGGGGCTGCACCATCAGGCTCCTTGTGTCCCGCTGCAATGAAGAGCACCTAAAGATGTAGTCAGGATCACTATCAGGTGTTGGTCTTTGGCATGGTGTGTGGAGGCCATGTTGTGCAATGCCATAACAGAAGTGCTGTGCCTTGCGCCTGTTTGCAATTGACCATGGGTCATTGTGTGCAAGCAGCTAATGTAGTTCACACCTGTTGAGAGGGTCCCTGCAGTCCCTGCTTGTCTCCAACAGCTGCTTGCTACTTCATTGGAAGACACTTACTTGTGCAACTAGCTGGCGTGATGTGACAGTTATGTGTGAGTATGATGCAAGTTATTCGCTCGTGCAAGCATACGATAGAGCCCCGTAGCTTATATTTTGCTGGGGGTGCTGCGGTTGTGTCTCTGAGCAATACTGGTTCATCTGCTGCTGAACTTGCCTGCCTCAGGATGTGCTGGCAGCCAGTCGAGATGAGCTGCTCAGCATGCTGCATGAAAAGGGCGCGTTCACCTTGGGCCGCACACTACTGGACATAGGGGTCACCATCTCAGCCACTCAGGCACAAGGTAGGAATGTGGCCAGAAGATGTTTCCCTTTCACAAGGTGCTGTGTCAGACACGTGCCTTTTGAACCTGGTTGATGTCTTGTGGGCTGCGCTCCAAGTTGGAAGTATCTGCAGGGTT
Organism: Pseudopediastrum boryanum; assembly: GCA_963556185.1. NCBI lineage: Eukaryota > Viridiplantae > Chlorophyta > Chlorophyceae > Sphaeropleales > Hydrodictyaceae > Pseudopediastrum > Pseudopediastrum boryanum. Next base: position 4,195,703 of record OY744503.1, read on the forward strand.
TCTTGTCTAAATACTTCTGTATAGTCTCACCAAGCTGTGACGAAGCAGTTACATATGCGGCAGTTCCTGGGCAACCAGCATATTCTATAAGCAGTCCATGGGGGTTCTTGCCTAGATGGGAGCCCATGGGTCCAGCCTGGCTGGCATCATTGAATAATGTAGACTGTTTAAACAAAACAACTGATTTCCTTATGGTGGAAGGCACTGCTACGCGTAAGTATGGAGTGGGACAACAGATTGCTCCTTGTCTCATTCTTGGGCTGGTTGAAGGATGATAACTAATAAGATTGGCAATGATAGCCACTGACTGGAACCACACGAACCCAGACGGTCTGAGGCCATGGTGGCTGTGTTCAACTTTTCGGAGACAGCATGCACATTGTGAGGCTTGGTCGAGCACCTGTTCAAATGCTCCTGCAGGCAGCACCCAGAGCATCCGTGAGGCCCTAGCTGGAAACCCTAATGGCTTGCGGCGGATGGCAGCAGTTGTGGATGTGCTTCAGGACCCTGCACTCATGCGTGAGGTTAGCTTGCATGCTATGGGCAACTTTGCTGTGCAGCGCATGCTGGAGGCAGCAGCCAAAGTACGAGCAGCAGCACGGGTGGCACCACTGCAGGCATATGAGCAGTTCAAGCTGACACATGGCGGGAAGGATTATTTCTGTAAGTGGCTGGGGACAAGGGATTCATACTGGCAGAATGCATGGGGTCTATAAGGGCATAGCAGGGTGGAAAAGGGTTCAAGATGCTGTGGGGCTTAGCAAATATTTATGGGAAGGGCGTGTCAAGAGTATGTCAGTGAGATATGAAGTACTTTCCTGGGCAGGTGGTTAGGTCCTTGGCAGAAACACAAAGCACTTAAGGGAGCAGGCAGCACCGTCAGCACGTAGCAGCAGGCATCACAAAAGCAGCAGCAGGATCTCCTGCCCCTGGCCCAATCTTACTTAGAAGTCCATGTCAATGCTCTTTCCTTTCTCCTTCCTGCCAATGACCATCCGCTTTGTTTCCTCCACCCCCCTGCAGCCCTACTGCTGGCGGCCATCATCCCCCACATGCTGGAGTACTGCCTGAACGACAAGGCCAACTACGTGGTGCAGTGCGCCTCCAGCCTCTGCAGCAACCCAGAGCTGGTCCTCATGGCTCGCACCATGTTCCCAGCTGCCGTCCCTATCAGCCGGGACCCCCGTGGCATCTTCTGCCTCATCAACATGCTGGACCTCTTTGGGCAGCGCATCTGGGACGACCCCTCTAACTGCGAGCCGGGACTTGCGGCAGTGGATCAGCTGTGTGAGTGCTTCCTTGCTAATGATGCCAAGCTGCTGTATACGTCTCACCATGCCATGTCAGGGAAGATGCTCGTGAGGGCGATAGCAGTGGCGTTGCCGCGGATGCCGGCGCTGAAGCTTGCGTCGCGGATTGCGAGTCTGGCGGGGGCATTGTCTGCGAGTCAGGGTGGGCCCGTGACGTTGATGGAGCTGCTGGCACTGTATGGGCACAATGCGGAGAACTGCTTGGTGCTGAGGGATGTGTTCTGCAATATGGCTATGGCTTTGCAGGGTCATGTGAGCGCGTAAGTGGGAAGCGGACAACTGGAGCGATGGCTGATTGGTTCTGCCTTCATCATGTTCATGAGAGCTGACCATGGACTTGAGAGCTTGGGGGGTTGGAGCCACCACCTGTACTACTGGGCCTGATGATAGGGATGATATGGATTACCATTGTTTATTACGGTGTGCTTTAGTAGGGGTTGCAGGGGTTGGGTACAGCGAACCGAAGCAGGGGAGAGTGCAGACAAGAGACGCAGAGGTCTGTCATCCTGTGCTGGAACGAAGAAAGCAGGGTGGGCAGCGAACAAAGCAAGTTGTATTCACCCCGCCAAACCTAGAACTTGTTCTGTGAGCGGGTTGGCGAGCTGACATGGCTGGCAGGTCTGCTGCATAGCTGAAAAGGCTTCTGCTGACAAAAGCTGACTCCCCTTGTGGTGGTTACCTGCACCTCTGCAAGCAAATTGCTTGATCACTTTGTGGCTGATTACACCAATGCATACCAATGCAGCTATCACCCTGGACTCACCATCCGCTCTCTGCTGCTGTCACATGGACTGTACCTATGGGTGAACGGTACACCACCCGCTTTTGCCAAGTATTTATAACCAGCTTCTGCTCACGATCCTTTGGCCTTGTCTCTTGCCCTCTGCAGTTTGGCCCTGTCAGATGATGACAACCAGCAGCAGGTGCTGTGGATGCTAATAGACCGGCTAGCAGGGGAGCAGGAGGTGGAGTGGCTGGACTCCATCATTCAGGAGCTAGTGGGGGTGGTGGACGCCTTAGTCAACAAGCCAGATGCCTTGGAGCTGCTGCTGCTGGCCTTGAGCAAAAACATCCTGGACTTGGAGGAGGTGACTGATCATGTGAAGCAGATTAAGATGGTACTGGGGAAGGAAAGTGTGGCGCCTCTGGTGGCAACTTTAATGGAGAGGATTGGGGGGAATGAGGAGCCGCCGCAGCCTAAGTACACATGTGCTAGTGTCATACAGCCGGAGCTCAAGTGAGTGGGGGACTTGGGATGAGACATCGTGATGTATTGGGCGGGTGTGTAGTTTACAGGGTAGAGATGGGCGATGTGGCCTTTGCAACAGTGGGTAATGGCCCACCCAACAGTGGGTTGGTGCAATGGTAAGTCCTAAGCGTTTGCACGCCTGGGAGCCCCAAGCGACATGTGCCCGGCTTGCTTATGAACATGGTGCTGCATGTAAAAAAAAACATAGTATCGCAGTGAGATGCGAGTGGTTGTGCTGTGCACTGAGGCGCGCGTGGTTTGGTCATGCCTGCATGTTTGGTTGCGCTCATGTTTAATATGGAGCTTTCATTTGGTGTGCTGTGGCCTTCAAGAGTTTGGCACACACATGTGGAAACACTGTACGTGGGAAGCGGCATCTCAGGCATTCAGTATAACTTCCAAAGACATGACGATTACAAAAGGCCAAAGTTATGTTTTCCATCTATCTGTATGACCATGGCAAAGGGAGAGCATGTGTGCATTTGGGTTTGTTGTTTTGCAATAGCAGGAGTTGGCATGTGTGGATTTGGGTCTGTTGTTAAGCAATAGCAGCAGCAACATCTTTGTCACCTGGAAGTACTGCCCTATGGTTCATTAGGGAGAGCATTGCTGCCTGCATGCTGGAGTACAGCATACCTGTCGGGCATTGGCAGGCTGGGCATATGCAACTGACCAGTATGAATGAAATTGTCTCTGATTGCTGCTGAGCTTCTTGTGGTTGACCAGGAACCTCCACTTTACGCAGTGTGCATAGTATTAGATGTTGTACAGATCTGTGCATCTTCCTTAAGCTTCTCCGGAAATTGCCCCTTTGTAAGAGGGTTTTTGAAATGCCATCCGTTGTCTGGTTGCTGCAGGTACTACCTGACCCGTGGCGTCACTATCCCACTGCCTCCTGCCCCCCCCAAGGGCCCTAAACCCTCACCACAGGCCACCCCAGCAGCAAATGCGCAGCAGCAGCAGCCCCAACAACCAGCAGCAGCAACAGCTAACGGGCAAGCCAGCCTACCTCCAAGACCCACTGCTGCTGCTCCTGCTCCTGCAGCTCCCCCACCAGCTGTTAATGCATGGCAGGTCAGCAGTACCACCTCTTCTGGTGCCGGCACTTCACAGGATGACAGTTGGGCGGATTCAAACAACAACTTGAGCTGGGCAGACCCAACACCTAGCTTGGTCACCGGGGCGGTCCCCTTGAATGACTTGGTTCTGGAGCAAGCAGCGAGCACCTCTGGGGCAGCAGCAGCAGCAGGAGGGAGAAGCAATGGGAGCACAGGAAGCGGAGGCCGGCCAGCAGCAGGGACAGCAGCAGCAGCACCAGATGAGAGCAGTTGGGAAAGTTCCTCAGCAGCCGGGGAGCAGTGGGTGCCGTCTTCAGGTGGTGGGGGTGGGGGGGATGTATCTGGGACAGCGAGTTCTATCAATGGTGGTTGGGAGGAGGACACTGATTGGAGCAGGGGAGGAGATCAACAGCCGGGGTCAGCAGCAGCAGCAGCAGCAGGGGGTGCAGGTAGTGGGGGTGGATTAACAGTACCAGTGCCAAAGCCGGCTGGGGCAGCAGCAGTAGCAGGAGGCCCGAGGATCCCAGTCCCAGTACCAACACCCACGCCGGCAGCAGCAGCAGGAGGGCCCAGGGCCCCGGTGGCAGTACCAGTGCCTGTTCCAGTACCAGCAGCAGGAGGGCCTAGAGTGCCTGTTCCAGTACCTGTACCTCTGCCAGTAGCAGCAGGGGGAGGTGGCCCAGGGGGTGTTCCTATCCCTGTACCAGTTCCTGCAAGCACAGGGGTCAATCCGCTGCTGCAGGAGCGGCAGGCCATTGCTATAGCGCCTCCAGATTTTCACCGGAGTCCTAGGGGGCCGGCTGAGGATGATGATGGTGGGGAACGAGGGGGTAATGCAGGAGGTGATTCTTGGGGGCAGGAAGAGGGGCAGAGAGGGGACCGGGGGAGCTCCTGGAGACAACAGCAGGACTCATCAGCTATGGATGCAGCATGGCCGCAGCCACAACAGGCAGCAGCAGTAGCAGGGAGGGGTGGCAGGGGGCAGCGTGGTGGAGGGGGTAGGTCAGGGGCCAGGTCAGGGTCATGGAATGCGCTGCCTGCAGTTGAGGGTGTACCTGTTGTAGATGTGGGACCTGTACTGCCATGGTCATGTGAAGTTTGCACTTATGAGCATGCTGGGCCAGAGGCGGAGTTTCTGCTGTGTGCCATATGTGGCACTCAGAAGGCTGGTACTTGAGATGTGAGCTCCTGCCAGTATTCTGTGTTCGAATGTTCATGCTGGCACTGGAAGGCAGGCCGTAATGTGGATCTGGGTCATACCTTGTGAATAGGCTTGTGGGTTTCTAGTGGGCACTCTGTCAATGGCGAACAATATCTAACCGCAGTTCTGCCCGTGGTAGGCGTTTCAAGGTCATTCTTTTTAGGGCATAGATGCCACGGAATGCCCGTGAACGCCTGTCATGACGGCTGAATACTATTGGGTGCCCTCAGGCAGACGCGCCCTCTCATTCCATGTAGAAAGCTGTTGTTAGTCCTGTCATCTATGTCTGTTGGGCGCTTCAGCATGCTAGGGGCGCACCATGGTACTATCATTGGGAAATACATCCTAGCATATACATTGCCACATCTAGCTGCTATATGACCCTTATGACGCTTAAAGATGTGCTTGTTGTCCCACAAAAGGCAGTCCAAGGAAAGAGAAGTCTGTTGCCGCGTCTAACACTACTAGTGACAATCCGGGTGACAACGCCAGGAAAAGCGTTATTCACGTATTCACCTGGCTTCATGAATGTGGATGCAGCTCAAAGATAGGCCACCTTGTCTGTTGGGCTACCTATCACGCCAATGCTGTCGGTCACACCGGCTGCTGCTGGCATGTGCGGTTGGTTGCGGTTCTCCTGCGGTTTGGTTGCTGAATTGCCAGCCATATGTAAACAAGATGGGATCTAGCAGTGCTCTTATGAATGGTTCGAGTGGCCCTACCGAGGAGGAAGAGCAGCAGCAGAGTCTTTTGGCGGGGGCGTACCAGCCGTCGCTCCCGTCCCAGGTTGTGAAGTCCGACAACAACAGCAGTAGTCAGTCCCCTAGGTTTGCAGAAGCCACTGCAGATCCCGAGAAGGCCAACCAGAAACATCTGGATGGTTCTCATCAGCCTGCGTCCACTCACAAGGCAAGCAGCAGCGCCACCAGCAGCAGCTCCAGCGCCCTTCTGCCTGTAGTCTACGGCCTAACCAACCTCGCCAGCGTCATCGCCATTGTGGTGGCCAACAAGCTGGTCTTGTACACATACAATTTCAGATTCGCAGTAACGTTGACATGGCTGCACACCATCTTCACAGCTTTAGGGATGGTGGTTTTATCAGCTACTGGTTTGTTTGAAGCCAAACGCACACCCTTGGCAAAGGCACTGCCTGTGGCAGCTGTTTATGTGGGCTTCATTGTGCTCAACAACCTCAGCATCCAGCTCAACACAGTGGGCTTCTATCAGGTGGGCATTCATGCTGTGCATGCCAAAGGCTGGCAGTTGGAGCATAGTACATGCAGCAGTGGGGTTATGGACAACCAAGGGTGCTACAATTTATCTTTTGTTTCTGGTTCACTCAGGCAGCCTATGCCAAGCATTTTTCCAATTATCTGATTGAGATATCACCCTGGGCCTGTCACAGCAACAGAGATCCATAGCTTACCGGAACATCGTTTTCTGCATCCTCAACGTAATGATCACCCACATGTGGGTCCTGACATACTCCTTCTGCCTTGATGCACTTACAGGATGCATTCCAGCAAACCGCTGGCATATAGATATAGAGCTGGCTTTCAGCAAGCTGCTTGCATGTGGCTGAAGCAGATAAAAGCATACTTTCTACAGTGTCCCCGTCAGGCTTTTACACATGCATCTTCTCTACGAGTGCGTTTTGTACTTGCATTGCCTGAAGCGTGAACTCAAATCCTGCATGGAGCGTCCTGCAGCACTGACTGCCTGTCTCCCTACCCCCTGCTGCAGATCAGCAAGATAGCTGTGACCCCCGTGGTGATTGTGATAGAGTACGTCTGCTACCGTAAGACCATCACCCGGCACATAGCCATGGCCACTGGCCTGCTGCTGGTGGGGGTCACCATGTGCACTGCAGCAGAGAACTCAGTCCAAATAAACACTGCTGGAGTCGTGGTTGCCCTTGCATCAGTCACAGTTTCAGGTCTATACCAAGTATGGGCTGGGGCCAAGCAGAAAGAGCTGGAGCTTTCTGGTTTGCAGCTACTACATGCGGTTGCACCAGTAGCAGTGGCGCTATTAGGTATCATGATTCCCGTCATGGAGCCGGTAGGGTTTAACAACCCTGGCCCTGGCACCATTTTGGGCTATGAGCTGACAGTTACAGCGGCGTCCTGGATCATCGTAAGCTGTGTTTTGGGGTTGCTAGTGACAATGTCCACGTTCCTCTTCATTGGGGCCACGTCACCGCTAACGTATAATGTAGTGGGTCACTTGAAGACTGTGGGCATTGTGGCGGCTGGTATTTTGCTGTTTGGGGATACCATGGGACTGAAGAAGTTCCTGGGGCTGAGCATGGCCATGAGCGGCATTGTGTGGTACAGTCACCTCAAGATGCAGGAAGCATCAAAAGCTGCTCAGAAATAGGAGGGGCTGGTAGCTTGTAGCGGGCCGGGTTGGGGAAACTCTGGTACTGATGAGTAATCAAGGGAGGGGGGGGTCTGGTAGGTTCGGTGCGTGGGGATGTCCGTGGTAGGTTGGGGTGCAGGTTCCCAAGTGTTGCCTCCTAGTGGGAGTTGTGATATATGTATGTACACTTGTTTTTTCGGCTTGACATCATCCATGGAGGAGCCGGTTAGACACACATGTCTCCTGAAATTGACAATCGTACATAGAGACAGCATGTACCAGGATCTTAGGACAAGTGTAATCCAGAGCATGGACGGTTCCGAAGCAAGTTTTTTGGTGGCAGCAGCAGCAACAGATTGTGGGGACACGACAATGTCACAGTGCCCCTTTGTTGATATGCATGACTGTTTTGCTGCTGCTTTGCCTCCATGACATGATCTCTTGGGTTCACTGAATGTTCAGCTGAGAGGAATGAAGTTTAGATAGGGGTTCTGCAGTGGCTGCCATGTTGACACTTGCAAACCATTGCTAAATTGGATTAGGTGAGAGGGGTTCTCAGGCGGAGAGCAGGACCAAGTCCCTGTCCCTTGGGCATGTCTGTTAACAAAGTACGGTGGGTCGTGCAGGTCAGGGCCTGTGGCGAATGTTGTAGTGCTACTCGTGTTGGCTGTACATGCTGCATCTCGCTTGGGTCTTTCTTGTATGAAGGTTTCACATGCATAGTGTACATGCAGATGGTATATGTGGAATGTAGATAAGCTGGCATGCTAGTTTCCATGCACCCTGGTGTAATCCAGGATCAGGCAGAGGTGGGATATCATCCTTGTAAGCATAGGTGCTGTAGGAGAAGCATGTCACTTTCGATATGCCATAGCATAAAAGTGCCATAGGCCTTGTACCTCGACCTGTCACAAAAACAGCGAGGTGGACGGGAAAAGCGTATGTACGTTCTGTGTCTGCTTCTTGGGAATCAGGAGGGGGGACTCTTATTGCAGCATTATAGCTTTAGGGAAGCAGATCAGGCACATGTACTAATGGGTCTCTGTTTTTTTATCTTGAGGATCTATTTTCAAGATGTGGTGTTTGCTGTTCTGGGAATGGAGACAGTGAGTGAGTGGACACCGGACGTTACTCGTGCATAGGTTGCAAGAAGAAGGCAGTACTAGCATACTTAGTTGTGGCAGGGGTTAAAGGGGTGCGTGCTGGACACCTTGGCCTTGCTCTACTAACAGTCTATGTACGCAAATATGTTGTCTTCATGCTTCAATACGCAGCATCACTGCAGGGAGTTCTTTGTTGCACCACTGAGCAATGAGCACTGACGCCACTGGTGGCTGAAGCTTTAGGTTAGATGCATCATGGCAAGGATAGGAGGCTGGCTTGGTTGTCCCGGTGGATGCCTGCTTGAGAAATCCAAGTGATGGCAGTGCCGTGGTGACTTTCTTACGGCCCCTGGAACCTCATGATTAATTACACTTCATAATACCCAGCCTCGTCTAGTACTGGGCTGATGGGCCCTAGTGTGGGCCGCTGCTCTCTTTTCAGAGTTACTATGTGTCAGGTGGAAGCATTTTTGAGGATGTCTGTTACTAGCGTATGTTAGAAATGAAATTGCTACAACTCTTAACAGTCACAGTGTATACTTTCTGTTGTTTATGTCCTAGGGCCAGTGTGTCTATGGCTGCTGGAGGACAGCAGAACCCTGCATAAACAGCTCCAGTGATAACACTACAGTCCGATATGATATGACACTTGGCTCTCGGGAACCCAAGGACTATATAGTATAGCAATGAGCTTTGGCGATATATGTTCTCATGGATGAAGTCAAATAGTGGCCTCCTTGACTCTTCATTCACTTGAAGATGGATTGCATCAACAAAAGCAGCTTGTTCCTTGTGGGTCACCCCTACGACAGCTAGCAGTCTCAGACTAAGACTGATCATTCTGCTGTCCAGAAGCGCGCGGGGTGCAACAAACAAATACTGTGCTGCGTACGTATGTACTTAGCTAGGGGACAAACCAGTACAGCAAGCCCTGTGCTAGCTCCTGATCAGAAGCAGCGCTCTTCAGGAATGGGAAATGCAGCAGCACCTACCCTTACATACCGTCCGCTAGTATAGAAACACATATGTTTCATTACATAGCTAGGTAATCTGTGGCCCACACACATGCCTTCCATCCCGGCGCTCTGGTTGATTAACACATAGCAAGCAGGCCAGCCAGGATATCTGACAGTCCAATGTCTGTACCAAGATCAATCACTTAGCTACAGCTCCCACCGTTACCTGTCAAGCAGGTGAAGTAATTGCTGCCTCACCCTTGCCTTTCATGTGCTGACTTAGCTGCCAACACATCACCCCATGACTCCATCACATACGAGGGTTGGACCAGGTTGCCTGGATGGTTCAGCATGGCCTCATCAGTGATACCTGAGCCAGGATGAACAAGCAACAACAGCACACCACATGCATGTAAGGTCGACACAGACTCTGGGGGTCGCGTTAGAGGAAGGGAAAAGGAGTGGAGGCATCCAAGGCAGATAAATACCCCAGAACGACCACTAGACACACTAGGAGGGTCTCAAGCGTGAAGAAACTCAGGTTCATAAGAGAACACCCAAGGAAATGGCTGGAAACAAATGTAAAGCCTCGTTTTGCTCCTCAACAGACGACGACATCATGAGAGCGGCTATCTAGACATAGTGACAGTAGAAGGCAGGCAGCAGGCAGCAGAGTTGGGGCTTGTCAGCCAGAACTTCCCCAAGGGCATGAACATGGTTGCTCGTATTTAGTATACTCTACAAAGCAGTGTTAAAAAAAGGGTGCATGTACCAGATTGAGTGAGGGGTTGTGTCAGCATTCACAAACATGTTGGCACATTACCTACGATTCAAATCAAACCCCTTGCTGCTTCTGTCTGCCGCCCTTTGGGGGCCCCCATGGCACCTGGAACTGGGAGTAGTCATCTCTGCTGCAAGAGACCAGGTCCCTGGGCCTTTGTAACAGAGCCCCGCTCCTTCCATTGCTCTGACCGGCTGTGCCCCCCACCTTTCTCCCCCACCCCTCTTGCTCCTGCTCCCCTCCCTCTCCCCTCCCCCCTGCTCCTGCCTTTCCTCCCTCTCCCCCCCTCTTGCTCCTGTCCCCCCCCCCACCTGTTAGCACCAGACAAGTGTCCATCCCAGTGCTCTGTCCCCACAATATATCCGTGTCCAGTCTGTCCCCCACCATGAGCATCTCCTCAGGCCTGACTCCATGACTGCTCATGATCTCTTGTAACAAGAAGGTGGCAGGCTTGCCAGTTAACACAGGCTCCCTTTCAACCACAGCTGGGACAAAATGGCAGCAAAGGCAGTGGGAGAAGATCGGGCAAAGATAAGGCAAGGAGACAAAGTGGAGCCTGAAAATCATGCTGAATCAGATGCTCACTAATATTCAGGCCTTCTTTTCTGCAAAGGTAAGGGATCCATGCAATATCAAAGAACCAAGGAACCCTTCCCACATCCCACATTGGAGGCCAATACACCATCCCCCAGCGTAGCCCTCTCTCTCTTCCCCCCCTCCCCTGATATTGTGTCAGCTCTCAAACCAGTGTAGTGTAGCTGTCACCACTGACACCTTAGTAAGGCCATAACAGCAGGTACACTTGAGAGGGCTCAAGGCTGGCATCCGCCAGGTTTAGGAGGTTTAGCGCTAGCTGGGGAGGCGGGGGAGGGAGCCAATAGAAAGCTAGGTGCTCCCACTGTGAGAGAGGAGCCACATGGCCCATAGATAGTCCTGAAGTGCTGAGATGCATCAGTAAGACTTTGATTGCCTATGGACGGCTATGTAGGAGCTAGCAGCCGCACAGAAAAATCAAGCACTTTTACATCAAGACAGTTTAATATGACAATGTAACCACTCGCTCACCCTCATTTTTACGAGTCTGCAGCTAAAACTCACCACTTCTGATGTACAGTGAAAGAAGTTTCCTACTCAGTGAGCAGCCACCTACTCGGATATGACTCGATTAACTCCAACCCCGACGGATCGATTTTCCAAATGGAATCAAAGTACCAAGCTGATAGCAATCTAGCAAGCCTCCAACCCCAATTGATTCAAATCGCTTCCACTCCATAGCATTCATCTCACATCCTACACACCTCACCATACCTCCCATGCAAAGGGTGGATTTAATGGAGGCCTACCCTATACCTTGCCATTGTTTGCTGGCCCCACCAACCCCCCTCCCCACCCACCAACATCTACCGTGCTCCCTACAAGGTGGGGAGGCAGCATATTCAACCCTTCCTATGGCTGAGCACTATCGGGAAGCTGCAGCAAGCACAAAAGGGATTAGGGCAAAGTGTAACCGCAAAGCAGAAGGACGATCTTTACTTGACAGTGCACCCTATTAGGACCCTTTGTACTTATTCTTCTATGTACCGCCCTTCTGCACCCGGCTGATGTGGCAGAGCACTCTCAGCCTTTTCTTATACATACTGCTTAGCCATCACAAGGGTATGCTCTGGCCTCAGCTGAATGGCAAAGGACAAGAAAGGACTTGACCCCAACCAGCTGGAAATGCCACTTTCAGTTCAGTGAGCAGACACATCTAGGAAGCGGGAAGGATATGGCTTGTAGAGAGGTCGAGGGCTCTTTGGGAACAGCCGTAGCCAGATACACAGTCTCAAGACCCCCTCCATATCACAACCCTAACCCCCCTCTTCTCCGCCCTTCTCCACCTCTCCCCAGCTGTCCCTTCTTCCCCCCATCTCTTTCTCCTGTCCCGCCCCCCTCCTTCCCCTTTCCCCCCCTCTCCCCCCTTCCGGCCCACCACCTCCCCCTCACCCCCCAGTCCCTACCCTCCAAGGCTTGCGGCTAGGCTGGTGCTAATGTACTGCTGCATTAGAGCTCCTATTCTATGCCTCATCCCGTCAGGCTCCCCTTACCTCTTATTGCCCCCACTGTCGCCCCTGCACCTGCCCATTCTTGATTAGGAGTAAAATGCCCTCTGGCATCAGCATTGGTTGCAACAAACAAGCACCCGGGGTTTTGCAGTATGCACATGCTGGCATATTGGATCTTGAAGTAAGAGAGACCTGGATCAACACCACATACAACAGCACCAACCTGGAAAGCAGCAGCAGACAACAGCAGAAAGCGGCACAATCAGCAGAAAAAGAGGCAACATGGTAAGCAGCCAGGTATGCATAGAAACAGCAGCAGCAGCACAATAGAACAACCAGGACCACCACCACCAGCAGCGGCACCACTTTCGCATCAACATGTCTCTCCCAGCACAGCAGTACCCATACATAACTGACAGCAGCAGCAGCCGCAGCAACAACACCAGTACCTCCAGCCACATCAATACATCTCCTATTTTCGGCACGGTCAGCATGCATGTCCATAGGCACATAATTAAGTTCACAGCCCGGTAGGCAGCAGCAGCAGCACCAACAACAGGATCACTGCGGCACCAGCAGCACAACCATCAATGCCATCAGCTATTTTATGCAAATCATTCGAAAGCTTCTTCAGGTATCAAACAAAGTATGCACAATTGAAAGCACGGCCTGTCCCTCCTCCAGAGTCCCCCTCCAACTCCTGTCCTTGTTCACCTCCGTATCATGCTCCATGTCTTTTGGTTGTGAGAAGTCCACCCTCTTGTCATTGTCATGTGGCCCACCAAAGGCCTCAATGCCCACAGCACGTAGCTCATCCAAGATGCCTTGCTCACCCACTACATACACCTGGGGACAAAGCAGAGTGAAGATGGAAGAGCACACATGTGGTGTCACCAATCACATGTGGTGTCACCAATCACATGTGGTGTCACCAATCACATGTGGTGTCACCAATCACATGTGGTGTCACCAATCACACAGCTGCATAGCCTTGTCGATGGTGGGTGATTGTAGGCATAGAACATGTGCCTTTGTTGCTTTGGTAGGCAGCTTACTGAATGAGAGGACAGCGATACAATATGCACTAAGCATGCCAGCCTCTAAAGCCCTCATCAGATGCTATCAGACCTAAGTTCAGTGACTTGATGCAATGCACCTGGCCCAAACAAAGGCCCAAAAGGAGACTGAATCCAACACAGATATAATTACCTAACACCAGGAAGCAAAGCACTAGTTTTAAATAGCATATTGGCAATCTGCTGGCCGCCAGCCAGTGGTCAGCGTCGGCCAAAGGATCCTGAATTACAATTCACAAGTATCCTGACTCTCTCACGCCATGGCCTTGCCACAGGATGTGTCTGCAGCCAATCGAGCCAGCAGACCAATGCACACATCCTCTCGCCGTTCCCTCGTTGCATCGAGTGATGGGAGCCTGCTCACCTTCTTGCTGAAGCCTAAGCTTTTCAGGTATGCTGCTGCTGAGTAGGCGCTGCCATAGATCTCCTCCTGCAGGTAGATCAACAGATGGACAGCTGGTGGGCGCCAAGAGAGGAGTGGAGCACAGGTCGAAAGACACTGAGATTGTGTGTCTTGGATCAACATGGTCTATTGGCAGCTTTACTGTCCAGGTTTAATGTGTCTTGAATAGCAGGGCAGCAGCAGTACCATATGCCGGACCATACTATATGATGGGTAGCAGCAGTACCATATGCCAGACCATACTATGTGATGGGTACTTTTAAGAGACAAAGGTGAATCATGTACCCATTGCTTGCCATGAATCTGTGCTGCAGCAACATTGTGGCCTACCTCCGTTCCTTGTATGGCCAGCTCTACAAACTTCGCAGCATATGAAGCCCTTGAGCGCATGGAGTTGTTGGTCACAAACAGAACATCCTTCCCCTGCAGCAGCAACCCCAGCCAACACAGAGTCAGGTACACCTCAACTACAACAGGCTGCCCGCATTAGAAGCAGTCTGTAGCAGCAGCTGTCAGTACTCTCGCAGCAAGCCCACCAGCACAAGTAGTATTGCATCACCACGGGTGCCGCACACATTTATCTTAGAGCTCTTTTTTTATTTTTTTTGTTGGTAGGACCTGAATCCATGCATTAGAAAAACAAAAATTAATTAGGAAAAAGTTTTACTTATATAATGAAAACAGTGTGAAAACACTACGGTGGAATGTGAGTGGTGCTTAGAGTTTTAGCTGATATCAAGCTCTAGAATCAATCATGCTCAGCTTTGCAAGGAGCCCTGCTTGATTAGTTGCTTGCTTGCCCTTGTGTCTCCTTTCCAGACATCATAAAAAGAATTTCAGGGGCAATTGTTGGGTCCAATGTTGCAGCAGCAGTGAGTAGCAGCATCCCCTGATCAAAGTGGGTGTGATGTGTGAATTTTGCTACATACATGTGGAAACTGAAACACTTGGCCCATCATCAATATACGGGCAAACTGATTATATTAAGAGACATACATCTTGCCTGATAGCCCTGAAGCAGTCCAGCTGTTACTGTCATGCACTTCAGTTAGAAGGCCAGTGCATGGGGGTTGTTCCTTTGAAAGGTCTCCTTGTGGTAGCTTGAAGCGCGGGACGTAATGCAAGTTTGCTATTGCATAATATATTATGTACTGACAGTAAACCTGGGTATTGCAAGGGAGTGCTAGGACATTGCATGCAGCTGGTCCGCACCAGGGCTCTGAGCCAGTCCAGCGTAGCATGTACTCCATCAATTACTTCAGAACCCTTCCATACAGTGCCTGTGACCACGTAGAGAAGGGATGTGGGTGAGCAGGCATTCTGCCAGTTGAGCACAGGGAGGAGGTGTGGTGGTACAACTGCAGCAACTGCTTGAGAGAGGTTATGGCCTCCAGCTGCCTGCTGCAGGTCGCAACGCACCATCTAGGTCAAAGACGAAGCATTTGTATTTCTTCACGAGTTGGAGAAACTCTTCAGGCGACGCTAGGCGCCTTGGAGGCCCTACCATAGCCTGGTCAGTAATTTGGTTTTTCCCGCCTGGTGGCGGTTATTGAATAAGTTAGCAAGCTAATCTATACGGCAGACGTAATTTATCGAATATTAGAGGACAGCAGGGCGGATAAACTTCACTCCCGGTCGTGAATTGGGACGACCTTCCTGCCCCACCCGGCATGAACCGTTTGACGGTTTTTAACAGCAGTTCAGTACAGCCAGGATGTGCAGCATTTAAGCATTATGGTAGTACGCGTCCTATTAGTAACAGTATCCCTGTTTGAGCTAGACCGGAGTAACGCTGGCTCTGTCGTCACCCGGCGTCCGCTGAAGTGAGCACGGTACTGCCTTACGGAGCATAGAAGCCGATCATCTCATTCTGCACAGTATATGGTTTCCATATCAGATTCGAAGGCGCACAATCTGCCGCACCTATACCTCGTGCCAGCTTTATTGTTCGCCTGATCTTTCTGGCTAAATCATTGTAGCATTGCCACGGATCTTCAGGCGATACCCCTCCTGCTGCCTATCTTATGAATGGATTCTTCATGCAACCAATAACCTACGCCCTTAGCAGATACGCGCCCACCGCTCTGGGGCCAGTCAGTAACCTGCACCTTGCCAGGAGCTGCTCCGCACTATTCACGCGGACCTGCAGTTACTCTACCGCCTCCTTGCTGGATCCATTTGGACCTGTACATGCCTTACCGCTCCATAGAGTGGTCGTGACGGGCATCGGCATTGTCAGTCCCTTGGCAGTTGGCGCGCAAGCTACTTGGGACCGACTCATAAAGGGCCACACGGCAACCAGGAGGTTAACCCCTGAAGATGTACCCGAGGTAATCGCAACAGATGGTATGCTAAGTTTTGGAGAATGTTCCATAGGCTTAAGTGTTACTCGGGTTGCTTCAAAAACTGTTAGCACTGTAAAACCTGGGCTGGCCCCGAATGCAACCGCAGCCCTTCACCCTCCTCTCTATGTCCACTATCCCACGCCACGCCATGCCCTATGGAACGATCATTCTGCCCACAAGCTCTGGGTCTAGCAAGGGCAGCAGTGATCCTCTGTTCTTGCCATTGACGCCCCAGGACAAGTGTTCTGCAAGCCATGTGGTATAGCATGCTAGGACAAGCTCTGATTTCAGTTCAATCCAAATGTGCTTTGTAGGGTTCACTCACAGGCCTGCACACGCACTTGTCAGCCAGGTACATGCAGACACATATGTCATGACAGCATGGGGCCCTGCAGCTGACCTGCTTTGCCTCAACGCATGCATGTCCTTCCTTCCTTGCGTGACTATACATGCTTAGCCTTTGCCCTTTTCCTCGTAGATGCTACCTTGATGGATAGACTCGATGCCATGCCTGTGATGGCACTTCAATGAGGCGATGTGCAATTGTTTAACCAATGTTACTTATGATAGGAGCAGTAATGCACTTGTTTATGTGTTGAGGAATGCATAATGCCTGAGTGATTTGGCCGACCGTAGCAAAGAGCCCCGTAGCTCACCTCTTGTGCCTGTCGACGCTGTGAACCGCTAGCCACCAGCCTCGCCTTCCCACCAGATATCAATCCAGCCCGTAGCCAGATCCTACAAGCTAACTCTATACACTTGTTTATGATGCATGGCTCTGCTCAGCTAGCGTCCTGTTATCATCTTACAGGTCCACAGAGGTGCCATTGCCCAGATGCCCTGTCAAGTGGTAGCCAGTGTGCCCAAAGCAGAGCTGGCTACTTCCCCTCATGCCCAAGGAGTGGACCAAAGAAGGGTGGCGCCCTACATGCACTATGCACTGTGTGCTGCAAATGAGGTGGGTGATCACCATCCTAGCTCATGTGGCAGTCTTTGCAGTATATACACCCTACATTTGAAGGCTGGGCTTCTGGGCAAGTTTTTGGAGCAACACAATCAGCACACACCACGGATGTGCCTGTATGCATTCCTCACTGATTTTGCAGTGACCAGAGGACGTTCTTGTAATTGTAGTGCATGTCAGAAGGCCACTGACAATAGCAGCATTCTTTCGTGGCCATATGCCGCGTCTGTAGCGTGCACCATCCCTAATGGCATCCCTCTGTCTGGTGCTACGAGAGAAGTGCTCCTACATTCTTGTGGAGGTGGATCTCAGCACCATCTATTACCACCGTGTCCATCCCAGGCTACCTATGTGCCTGAATCGTTCTTTGTTTAAACTCTAGGGGAGGGGTTCGACCTCACACAGATACTGAACTCCAAGCTTGCCTCCCTAGAACAGCAGAGAGAACCCAACTGAAAACATAGCTTTTTTTTGCTCCAGGCTCAACATGAAAAACATTTAAAAATGTGTTTTGCTTCTTGATCCTATGTATCTTGTTATTTGCATGTTTTCGGACATGAAAGTACAACATCCCTGATTCAAGTTGCTGAAATGTACAATTTATTCATGATTTGCTTCAGGCTTTATCAGATGCTGGATGGCGTCCCCATACTTCAGAGCAGCAGAGCAGTACAGGTGTCAGCGTGGGTGCTGGCATGTCATGTACCAGCGAGATAGCCGAGGCAGGGGAACTCATGGTAGCAGGGAAGCTGAGGCGCCTGTCACCCTTCTTTGTGCCACGCATCCTGATCAACTCAGCAGCTGGTGCCATCAGTATCGCACACCAGCTACGAGGACCAAACCACACAGTCTCAACTGGTGAGTGAGTTTGAGGGGTGGGGAATGTGGGTGGGATATCCAGTGTGTGTGGGTTGGGATGCAGAGGGTTGTCAGCCCATGGAACGGGTTCGGCTGGGCGGAGGTATATAGTTTCTTGCAATGTGAGCCAATTCTGTTGATTTATTACTGTAAAGGTCAGGTTGCTGGCTAAAAGATATAGAGAAAGAGGGTGCATGGGTGCATGGTAAGTGACTGAGTGACTGAGTGAGTGGATGCCAAGTGACAGCTGAGCAGCTGTCGTAATCCTGTGTGAATCTTTCATTGCAAACCCATAGGCACGTGTGCGGTGCCAATTTGGTACTGCCTACTAATGCTCCCTTTGGGGGGGCTGCGTTGAGTACAGGTCAAGTCTGGGTTGGCTGGAATGCAGCACGTTAGGTGTCTAAAAGCCCTATCCGTTCCATGCAAGTTGTATTATAGATGCAAGCGTCTCAGGCATGTCAGGCAGGTGAGGAGTATTCCCTTTTCTGTGTGCTCACCTGGTGAGGAGCAATGTGGGGATATGACTGCAATGTGCAAGTGGTGGTTTGCCCGGTTCTCTCTCTTTATTACGGCCTCTCTCTCTCCACCTCTCTCCTCCCAGCTTGCCGCTTGTGCACTTCCCAGTGCCTCTTCCCTTCCACCTTTTTGCGGTCCACTCTCCCACCTCCTTCAACCGCAGCCCTGCTGAACCCTGGCCACCTGTTCACCAGCACCTGTCCCATGTCCCCACCTGTTGCAGTCCCCAATGATGGTGCACACCACCAGAAGCCTGGTTCCTGCAGAGTGCAGCAAGTGCTCCCACCTACACCCCTAAGTTGGACCTCTCTTCCATGCCATTCCTCCTGCTACTACTGCTTAGCAGGGCCTCCCTTGAATCAGTAAACTCCCAACCGAATTGTGGAACATGGAACTCAAGACATGACCCGCCATGGTCCTTATTCTGCTGCAGCATGTTCTGCTATTGCTTTCCAGGTCCTCCCAGGAATTATGGAACTTCAGCCACCTTTTGAAGTTGTGACCAGTCCATCAGCCGCCATGTTTCCTTGTTCTGCTGCAGCATGTGCCACTGGCGTCCACAGCATAGGAGACGCCTTCCGCATGGTGCAACGTGGAGACGCCACAGTCATGCTAGCTGGAGCAACAGAGGCATGCATTGACGCCATCAGCTTGGGAGGGTTCTGCAGGCTCAAAGCCCTATCCACAGGGTTTAATGATCAACCAGAGGCAGCGTCGCGGCCCTTTGACGCCCGTAGGGATGGTTTTGTGATGGGGGAGGGAGCGGCAGTGCTTGTGCTGGAGGAGTTGGAACATGCTCGGGCTAGGGGGGCCAGGATGTATGCTGAGGTACGCAAGCATTAGAATATGTATAAGATAGATCACTGCACAGCTTTCGGGCCGTGCAGCGCCCACGGCATAACTCCATCCAGTTTCTCAGTATGTGGAGAGCAGAAATCGAGACAATGAGTTGCAACCGCTGAGAGCCAAGGCTGCCAGACCATTCAAGAGACTAGGCAATTACATGCTGACCACTGCAAGCGTTCTACCAACATTATAATATGTATGAGTAATGCTTCAGAGTTCAGTTCAGAATCACCCCTAGCAGCTGTTCAGCAGATTGTGCACATCGCCATTGGCTAAGCCCTCATTCATAGTTAACAGGACATACATTGCAATTGGGCTGCTGGCTGCGAAGTCTTCATATTTGTGTCTGATCGTACATGCTTGCCAACCCTGCTGGTACCCCTCCGCCTGCACCCGCTGCTCCTTCCGTCTTATGCAATTAAGGGGGTATGTTTATGGCATACTAGGAAGTAAAGGTCCCATCACAGTCCCATCCTTGTACGCGTTTCAAAGGAATGATGTCTGCCAGAAGGAAGGCCTACTTCCCTCCGAAGTAACTGTGGGTTCTGGGTTTTGGTCCTCCTCAGGTTCGAGGTTATGGTTTATCAGGGGATGGCCACCACATCACTGCCCCCCACCCAGATGGACTAGGTGCAGCAGCAGCAATGAGAGCAGCACTCAGAGGCTCAGGCCTTCAACCCCACCACATCTCATACATCAATGCTCATGCCACCTCCACCCCTATTGGAGATGAGATTGAGCAACAGGCAGTACTTGACGTGTTTGGAGCCACAAGCAGTACTAGCAGTACAAGCAGTACTGGCAGTGGCAGCAGCAGTAGCAGCGATGTAAGCGGGGAGAGCAATAGCCCTTCTGCTCCGCAAGGGGGACAATTTGGGGAGTTGGCTGTGTCATCTACCAAAGGGGCGACAGGTCATTTGCTGGGGGCAGCAGGTGCAGTGGAAGCGGCCTTCACAGTGTTAGCGCTGTACCACAAGGTGGCACCACCTACGTGCAACTTGGAGCAGCCAGAGCCGAAGCTGTTGGCAGGCCTGGTGGGGGCAGGGAAGGGGGTGAAGTTGCCAGATAGAGCAAGTGGGGCACTGTGCAATAGCTTTGGATTTGGGGGGACAAATGCATCGCTGCTGTTTACAAGTGCACCAAGTGAGTGAGTGATGTCCGTTTGTGTATAGTGCGATTTGATTTGGATGGACGCTGGTTGACATGGTCCTCGCTTTGCCAAGATTGGTCCCGAGTTTGCAGCTGAGAATGGCTTCAGTCAGTGGCCGATTCCGGTTTCTGCCGGTGCTGCCAATTGGTGATCTGTATGAAATTGTAATGAGTCGATGGCCTGGTTTTGTAGCTGTATGTTTGCGAGCCCTGCTGGCTTGGCCCCGCCCGATGCGTATGTGCTTGTACAGATGGGCGCCATTCAGCGCGCGGCTGCCGGGGAATACATCCACATCTATATAAAATTCCACTTGAGCAATCGGTTCATGCTATAGTTAAATGCTATAGTTAAGAACACTCACAAGCACATCGACCGGAGTCGCTACATCATATTGGACCAGTCCACCAGACCATGGACACCCGTGCCTGTCCCATACCATCTCGCTCTCTCCCAAAACTATGTCTGCTTCGCGTTTGCTGCCTGCCACATGACCCACGAGCAAACGCTGAGAGCAGCAGTACAAACTGCCTTCACCATCAGAATGGGCATCCCCGTCACCACACCATTGTTCTGCATGTAACTGGGTCAAGCAGAAGCAGCAACAGCAGGTAGAGCAGGTCATCCAAATTGCATATCGACTAGCAGACGCCAGACATGCATACACAACCCGGCATAAACATGTAGCCAAAAATGAAGATATTTGCAAATACAGCTTTCGGTATGCAATTTCAAGCATACGACCAGGCATTGCATAGAAGTACGCATTGCTCCCACATCTGCCATACAATACACTACAATACAATACAATACACTACAATACAATACAATACGCTACAATACAATACAATACCGCTCTCTATTCTCTCACTTACTCACCACCCCACACCCCTAACAAACTGGTTGGCGTCATGCTTGGGTGCTGCATGGCCCGGAGGGCTGTGCAGTGGTCTCTCTTTACAACACAATGCCATAGAATGGGACAAGCACTCCCACAGGCACCCCCATGGGCTGTACTTATGTGAGCGGCACTAGGACCTGCATGCTTACACTAGCACCTCCACAAGACCTTTTAACCATTTGCTTGCTGGATAGCAGAAGGCCGACAAATTTGCTGCTAGAACCCCCCCTTCATTCTCAGCCTCATGGCGCAGACAGACTGTAAGCAACCAGTATCCCCCCTTTGCGCCTCTTCATGCTTTCCTAGCCCTCTCCCCCTCCATTTCCTCCTCCTCCATCCTCCACTCCCCCCCCCCTGCCCCCCCCCCTCCCTCTGCAATCCTGCCACTTCCTTTCCCGCCCATCCCCCCTGCTCCAAGCCATTCCTCCCTACACTCCACCACCACCTCTGTCTCTCACCTGCTTACCTCCTTTTACTAATGCCACACAGCCTATGCCCCTACCTCTTCCCATCATCCCACCTCCCCTTCATCATCCAGATCAAGCTCTCCCTGCTGCCAGTTTCCCCCTCACTTCTTCCCTCTTCCCCCTCTTCCCCAGCCTCCCTTGCTTTCCTGGCTTCATGCCTATCCAACTTTTCTGCCTGCCTCTACCCCTCCTTCTCCCCCTCACCTTGTGATAGCCTCCACCGCCACATGTGCCAAGAGCAGCAGCCTCATGCCAGTCAGCAGGCCAGCTGGTTTACCCTTCTTACTCCATAGCATTGCACCTACAGCTGCCATGGAAATCATCTGAGCCTGCAGGGAGAAATGTGGTCGGCTCTTTTAGCACCTAATATTCTGGGGTCCAACCCTCAGAGTCCTTGTGATATTCTGTAGGGTTTCTTGGTAATGAGGCTTTTAGATGATGTACCATGTTGATCCACTATCCAAAGCTCTCAGAGATGTCCACACCCCACAGATACCAGCAAACAACCCATAGAAAACAGCAAACCGCCCACAATTCTCCAAACTCCCCCTTCCACACAATTCAATGCCGTGGTGGGTGGGCTGTTTCTTTGCTGCGAAACATTGCATCATCACCAACAAGAAGGCAGATTGGCTAGGACTGGAGAGACAGCTACCATATTCCACAGCCAGCGAGACCCAGTCCACCAAAGCCCCTACCACCTCAACATGGCACTTCCTGGCCCTCCCACTCTCCTGGCATTGTGATACCAGCCATGTCCTAGACACTAGCTGAACCCTCATCCATAGGTAACATGACACAGTTTGGGCTGCTGGCGGCAAAGTCTTCATACCCTCATCTAATGGTACATGCTAGCCAGCCTGCATTGGACCCTGCTGGTATCCCTCCACCTGCAATCGCTGCTGCTTCTGTGTCTGGAACCAAGGTCCATGCTTATGGCACACAAGGAGACTATGGTCCCAACACAGCCATGAACCTACCAGCATGACATTAGCTTCCAAGGCTTGTATGATGTACTCCAGCGTGTATTCTGAGGTATGGGCACCCATGAGGATAGGGCCCAAGCGCCTCAGAACCCCATCACCCAGCGCCCAGCCTGCAACATGAAGTGGTTTGGTTACAGCGATAGCACCTCACTTAAGCTTCCTGTTCTCCTTACGAGAGGCCACTGCACACCCCTCTGGGCCGCGCAGCACCCAAGCATGACTACCAACCAATTGCTTAGTGGTTACAGGGATACCCCCTCACTTAAACTTTCTGTTTTTTGTGAGATGTGTTACACCACTGAAGTGATATTCATCAAAGAATGGTTTTGTTGTCCTCTCTGATAATATGCCATAGCCAAAGTGCCATAGGCCCTGCACCTAAAGCTCTCTAATGAACAGCAAGATGCAGCAACAGCAGCATGGATTGTGGCAAGGCAGGGACATCCATTCTGCAGTGGCGGTGCTGCATTTAAGCATGCCAGAAGAGGCAAAATGTGCGCTAAGGGGCACATGCATTGACTTGGAGGGACCTATCAGTTGCCAGTGCCATGCCGCATGTCTTCTGGAAAGGCATGAATTGGGCATGCCTTTTCAATGATCGGCATTGAGGACCTGCCAACTCATTGTGGCACAAAAACTAGGACCAAAGGTCAAACAAGGAGCGGCATGCAGAAGGCGAACTACGTATCACAAGCATCCATAGCAGCGACACAGGCCTGTCCCTCAGATAGCCTCCCCGCATGGAAACAGACTATCAGCTTTTCCCTGCATGCACATCTTCTGGTGCAGCTTTATAATGTAAACCATCCTAGAAACAACGGCTACAGAGGAGGACCTGCAACACTAAACTTCAAACTAATACTGCCGGGAATCTATGACACCTCCAGACAGGGCCACTAGAGAATTGCACAGGGACGCATGTCCCCTTGGACAAAGACCCCTCACGCTGTCTGCGTCACCTACGCAACCACAAGCTCTGTTCCTCGTGCTTTGGCCCTACAGACCATCAGATAGCTGCTGCCAGGGTCGTATAGCAGACCTTTTCATATCATCAGCATGCTGCAACAGGACAAATGCAGCGCTCACCTAGTCCAATGGCTTGGAACTTGTGTGCATTAGACACTCTGTGGCTGAACTTCATGAAGGCAGCCCATAGGCACACCACGTCGGCAAGACCTAGTAGTAGGTAAGCAACACCCTGCAGGGAACCAGAATAGCTTTATACTAAGCACAGCATGCTCCATACCATTTAGCATGGTCAGAAGCACTAATGCTGATGCCTCTGCTGATCTCCATATAAAAACCTCGCTACTGTGCCTATGGCACTCATTTGGCACATATACAATTTGGACCTATGGCACTTTTTGCTATGGCATATAATGGGATGTAATTATAATAGCCTGCGCTAGAGGAAAGCAGGCTTGTTCAGTCGCACTGCTTCTGTCGTGGCCACTTTCCAGTAGAGTCGGGATGTACATTAGGCTCATATGGGACTTCTGCAATGCTCAAGTGCAGAAAGGCAGCCTACAAGGTTACCAGATCCAGCACAGTTTTGTAGACAGGCTACTGCTACTGCATTTAAGCCTGCTTGCTGCTAGAAGCATCGCTCCCACAAGCATGGCACCTGTTCCATATGTGAGAGTTTAGATGGCCGTCATTGCTGCACATGTTCTAGCTGATCACATTGGGACTTGCGGTTCAGGCAAGCTTCCAGGCCATACCCCAATGGCTTGCCATGGAGTCTTCCTGCTTCCTGCTATTATCAACAATGACTGCTGGGCATCTCCACTTACCGAGAGGTATGCATTGTACGCCCCATGACCAGTAGGTACGTATACTGCCGTAAGCACAAGCTGCAAAGAGGTTTCCGGGGGTCAACTTGCGCCTGCTGCACTTCCAATAGGGACCCAGCGGTATGGGATGGCTAGAGACAGTTGCACACCTTTACTAGATTGCAAATGACTGAGGACACTAGGCCATGTCCAGCTGACTTAAAGGCGTCGTACTCTGATCTAGAAGCGGATGAAGAGGCGTAAATTGTTATGTGTCAAAGCGAGTGCTGTGGCTGGGCCGATGGATCGCTCGGAGGCATGGCTTACAAGGGGGTGGCTTGGTAGTAGATGACTGGAGGTGCAATGCAGAGGGCGACACAGCAAGCCGTATGAAGTATTCCCATGGCCCTGAATTAGAAGGACACTTGCAGACCCTCCCCTACAGCTACTTGGCATGGGCCATGCGCTAGCACGCCTCTAGATACACTAGGACTAGAAGAAGGTGGTCGCTTACTGAAGGTGCTGGTGTGAACTCTGTGTGTTGGGTGCAGCGTGCTTCGCTGTTGAGAGCGCTCCTTACCAGGTGAGTGAGCACGGGTGCGGTACCCTACACCCTCACCTGGCTGGAACCACGTCATGTCTGTTCCATGGATAGCATGAGAAGAAGCAGGTGCATGCCAGTGCGCTGAGCGGCGTGCTGTTTGTCAAATCCCCATATGTTTGCCAAAAGATCCTGCCCGCCCGAGCAACCTTGTGATCGTACCTGAAGAACGCTTGCAGAGGACCTGGAATTATGTTTCTTACTCGTAGCGAATATGACAGGGGTGTAAACACTTTTAGTCCGGAGGGGCGACTGTTCCAAGTCGAGTATGCAATTGAAGCTATCAAGGTAGTTGGACATGCCGCAGTTTGTTTCGGGGTGTGAACAACAGCGGGAAGTTCCAACACACAGCTCTTGTGCTGCAGCTGGGATCGACTGCTGTAGGCATCCGAACTGATGAGGGTGTGGTCCTGGCGGTAGAGAAACGCATCACATCTCCCCTTCTGGTTCGTATCTCGAAGAAGCACATGATGGATCAGAGGCGGTTGCAGGACGTGTCTACTGATGGGACTCCTGTACCATGCAGGAACCAAGCAGCATTGAAAAGGTAGCAGAAGTAGATGATCACATCGGGTGTGCCATGAGCGGGCTGACAGCAGATGCCAAGACTCTAATAGATCATGCAAGAGCAGAGACACAGGTACTGCTTTGTACTTCGCGGCTTTCCTAAGACTGGTAGAGCAGAACGAAGCGAACCTCCAACAATTGATTTCTGTGACGCAGTCCCACAGATTTACGTATAACGAGCCCATGCCAGTGGAATCCTGCACACAGTCTCTCTGTGACCTAGCATTGAGATTTGGTGAAGACTCTGATGATGCAGGAGGCATGGTAAGCATGGTAGAGGTGGGAAAATCGGAGTGGTGCAGTCATGCAGCTCGGGTTCTTGTCTCACATGTAGCAGAGAGCAAGCGCATGAAAGTGTGGGCTTTCTTAAAAGTGCACATAATTGCAGTCACATGCAAGATCTGCCACCACCATTGCAGTGGCGTGACAAAATGCAATTCAAGCTAGTGCCTAGCATGTTCCAACAAAAGCCTGGTGGACGCAGTGGGCTGCGGCTTCTTGCTGTCCAATGCTGTATCTGATGCTTTTGCTGACAAGGCATGTACATTTACAATGCCTCTCGCCAATGCTGGGATTGTATAATCTTAAGGCCTATTCTCATTTGATATGTTTGGCATGTCCTTGCAGAGCCGACCATTTGGCGTGGCGTTGCTGATTGCAGGCTGGGACGAGCAGGGACCTGTACTGTAAGTATCATGCATAAGAAATTGAACACGCAGCATAGCTTTTAGATTGAACCCACCAGCTATTGGCAAAGCAGCAGTAAGGTAAGAGCTAGGCTGCCAGGCCGTTTCGACTGGGAACAGCTCTCAGAGGGGGCGCCGGAATACGGCAACAAAGCAGAGACAGAGATTCTTTCATGGCATTCATGGTGGTTGATGCTAGTTTATATCAGGAAGACTGTGGATTGCAGGTTTGGATCTTAGCTTGGGCGTGGCGGACTCTCTCCATTTGCATAGAGCTGTGTTACGGTCTGACACTTGTCAGCACTCTCAAGCGTAGTGGGGTTAGCAGGCAACACATGGTCGTGCATGTACTGTATAAGGCTCCCAAAAATGGCAGAGTGCTTAAACCACTGCGATTACTGTAAGCAAAGCTCCAGCTTGCAACACATTAGAGGCATGTTGTGCGCACTTTGAGGGGGCATGCGTCACACCTCCTCCTTATTGCTAAAATGCTACTATTCTGCACCCAGCAGGTCGACACATCCCGCACGCTCTTGAGTCCCACTTGTTTGATAGTTGTGATTGATGTATGTATCCGCCCCCTTTCTTGGCCAAGTGGGTTCTAGTCGGCTGCTTTCAAGCCCTCGTGGCATGGCATATTAAGAAGACTCGCCAGTTGATGCTTACATCTGGCGTGCCTAGCATTGCTAGCCCTCGGCCAGATAAGATAGGCGTGGCAGGTTTGTGTGCTGTGTCTGCAGTCACCTTTCGGGTGTGTTTCACTCCCTGCTTGCTATCGCTCATCCCCTTCTGCTGCTGCTGCCAAATCAAGAAGAGCGAAATCAACCCATCAATAACCCATTGAATGCACCATTCCATCCCATGGCGTCATCACCAGGCCCCGTGCAATTGCATCCTTCGTGAAGCCTGACTGACACTGCTACCCCTACCGCTTGTTCCCACAGGTACCACACAGACCCCTCTGGTACTTATGTGAAGTACAAGTGCATGGCCATTGGTTCTGGCTCAGAAGGGGCGCAGACTGCCTTGCAGGAACACTACAAGAAGGACATGTCCCTAGCAGATGCAGAGGTGCTGGCCCTGTCAACACTCAAGCAGGTTATGGAGGAAAAGGTGAGGTAGTGCAGGGGGCTGCAGGGAGACAGGGTGCCTGCTCACCCACAGCATGTAGGCTACAGCATATGGGCAATCGCAGCCTAGAGGTCTGAATGCAGGGCCTGCACCATCCCCTGGAGATATTACCACATGGGCAGCTAGTTCCCACTTGTGGAGGCTTGCATGAGCAGGGTGGTTGCGGACATCATAGAAAGGGCTAATCGGAACTTTAGCATTACTTCCTAGCTGTTGTGATGTTAGCTGTGGTTAGTGAGCCTTCCTCATTGGGAATGCCGGTTCAGTATTGTGTTCACACTTTTAATGCGGAGGGGGTCTGGTGGAAGGTATCTGCAGCGGTTGGTGGCTTCGAGATTCTGGTGTGAGCTGTGGAAGTGAATGCTTGGCTGTTGAGTGCTTTTCTTCCCACCTTGGCCATAGTGGGTTCGTGCCTATACTGCTGTGGATGCATGTGCAGTGTGCTAGAAGTGGGTGATTAGGAAATGATTGTGCAAGCAGACCTTCAGGTCTGGGCAATTGGCTGTGGATGCTAATCGCCCTGTTGCTTGGATGTGCTGCAGGTGACCGCAACTAATGTGGACATTGCCCGTGTGGCGCCCAAGTACCATCTGTTGTCAGAGGAGGAGGTGCAAGGGGTCATCACCCGGCTGTAAGGATGCAACTTCTGGCGGGGGTGTTGTGATGCGTGAGGTTTGCTGCTGCAGTTGACCATTGCTAAGTTGACCCAGCTGAATGGCTGGAGGAGGTCTGCCACCAGTCGTGCTTGGTCCAAGAGCAGTAGATGAAAAGAGGGTATTGAAAAATTCGTAGGGACGGATTATGAGGCATGGTATGCTCTCTGCTGCCAGTTTGCCAGAATGTGCTGCTGCTGGGAGTGCTGATCTAGAGGTGCTGCGATGGCGGAAGGCACTTTGGAGCAAGCGGATCGCGCATGCAGGGTGTAAGAGTTTGCGTGGAAGCACTCCCAATGGCAATGAAGGCCTTCGCAATTGTGGGCTTGGACAATGTCACAACTGTTAATTTTTTCGTAACCATTTGAGTGTGAGTGCTACGGGGTGACTGCCGTGGCTTCTGCTTCCTCAACCAACAGCAGACCAATTAACGTGCAGTAGTGATGGATGTGCGGCTTGCACTAAGTTGTGGCAGCTGTCCGGTTGACCGGCCGGGCTCGATCTAAGGAACATGCAATTGGAGCTTCTACTCGAGTGCGACGGGGCGTCGTGCACAGGCTGCAAGATGCGGTTAAACGGCTAGTATGCTGCTTGTTTCCTCGAGATATTTTCGGCCCCAGTGATTGCACTTCGGACAGTACAAATTCTGGCACTACAGCATGGAAGAAGATACCGCAGCCGTCTCTGGACCTCAGGCCCCTATATGGCATGGGCTAGTTGCTGGAGCCCTCTCTGGTGTCACAGCACGGCTGTTCACGTTCCCAACTGACACCCTGAAGGCTAGGATGCAAGTCCAGGGTGCCTTGGCAGGGAAGGCTCAACACAACCTTCCGCACTCAGGCTTCTGGGCAACCTCTAAGCATATGTGGCGCAGCGAAGGTCCAGGCAGCTTTTACAGAGGCTTCAGTGCGGTCATGTGGGGTGTGGTGCCTGCAAACATCGCATACTTCGGTGGTTATGAAGTTGGCAAAAGGTGCATACCAGCAGACTGGGGAATTGGAGGCGACATGGCAATTGGTGCTGTAGCGCAAGTGCTTGCTGGTGTCATTTACACCCCAATTGACGTGGTCAAGGAGCGCATGCAAGTGCAAGGCATCATGAAGCATGCCTATTCCTACAAGAACGCAGCAGCAGCCTTTTCAGCACTGCAAAGTGGTGCTAGTGGTGTTACTGGCCTATTCAAAGGCTACTGGGTTACCAACAGCGTTTGGCTGCCATGGAATACCCTCTATATCGCAGCTTACGAGCAGCTGAAGCTTTCTGCATGTGGAGCCCTTGGTTGCTCCCAAGTCCAGGAGTTACCTCCCTGGAGTGTAGCATCATGCTCAGCAGTAGCGGCTGCAGCTGCAGCAGTAGTGACACACCCAGCTGATGTGGTAAAAACACGGCTGCAGGTGCTTTCAGCGACAGCAGCTGGCAGGGAACTAACTGCTAGGTCCCTGGCTAGACAGATGCTTGCTGATGAAGGGACTGCTGTATTCTGGCAGGGGCTGTCTGCTAGGGTGCTCAACATTGCCCCTGGGTGTGCGATATCATGGATGATGTTTGAGTCCATTAAGAAGCAGCTGCTTAATAGTAGCTGAAAATGAAGTGGCTTGCTCGTAAGGGTGTGTTTGTGCTGCCTGGCAGGTGCTTAAGGTCTAAGTACCTGCCAGGCAGGATATTGTCGGGATCATGTCTAAGTACTGCACAAGCTGCATTCTTGCGCTGAGATATTCTTATATGACGCTGTAGGACCACAAGTGCACTGAAGCAATGGAAACCAGTGACAACATGCTATGCGTGTGTTGATTGACATCTGGGGGACCCCTGTGTGTCAGTTGGCTTTGAAGCAATACTTGATTGGGCCTGGCATGGTTGTGGTGAGCCTACCGCTTCAATGGGTATGCAATTTGACTGCTTTCATAAAGGTGCTGCCAGAAGGAGGCGAGGCTAACAAGCTCACTAGTCTCCTTGACGTTTGCGATATAGAAGGTGATGCTTCAGTACTGGTGGTTTTTTTTTCTGTGAGTTGTCCTTGTTTGGAGATGAGCGCTGGGGCAAGTGTTTGCCACCTTTTCATCTGGACCAACTGTAGTCAGTGATGAGTCGCTTCTTTTGGGTTAGACCCAAGTCTTTCTGCCCATGGTATGCATCATGTTATCATCTGAAGTGTACTGATTGGGGGAAAGGTACCATGTCGCTAGAGTCCCAGCTGCTGGTCGTCTCCGTCCTTGTGACAGGGCCGTTTGTACAGTTTGCAATGGAAAGCTTGGTCTTAATGGCTTGGTAGCAGGCATGCACACATTGCAGCTGTGTATTTGCAGAAGGTACAATTATTTTTTTGTGTTTTGGAGGTAGGGAGGCGGCACCACCACCAGCGGTGGTATATGTAAGTTGCTCCCTGGTTGCTGTCTGGGCATTTAACACATATCATTGGGCCTTCAGTTTGTTGCAGCAGCAGAAGGGGTTAAGCGGTACTGGTGGGAGTCAACAACAGCTCTCACCAAGGTTGTACCTCAATCTGGAGAGATCTTTTACCTATGGTTCCATCAGGGTAGGATCCCTTTATTAAAATCTCTGTTGGTGTACATTCTGTTGCATCCTGGCCCTGAGCAGGCAACAAACTGCTTGGCTTGCTGTTGACTGGATCAACTGGTCAGCATGTGGCAAGTCGAAATGGGCTGGCCTGACAAACATTGGCAAGCAAGGGATCTAGGGTGGGCAGGTGGCAGCCATTGTGTGAGTCTTGGACAGGACCTTGAGTATGCCGTTGGAGCCTAGGTTGGCTCCTTGTGGTTGCGCTGCCCCCACCAGCGCGCCGCTTTGACGGGGCCATTTGGTATTGGCATCTGGCTTCAACTCTCTGTTGCCATTCAATTGATTGGTTTGTGTGGTCAAGACTGGCCAAGTTATTCACATGTCTTCATTCACCATTAATGTTAATAATCAAGCATGTACGAGGAATATTCATTGATTGGGCGGCATGGGTTGCGGTGTGTAAATTCAGTGTTAATCACCGGGGGTCGTGTGCTGCTTGTTCGTCCGATGAGTCATTTCGACTTCCGGTCTTGGACCCGGACGTCATTGGTTTGTTTTTGTGTTCTTGGGTGACCTTGTTGCATAACTGGTTGATTTGCGTTTTGACTGATTGATCGCACCACTTAGGGGGTTTCGGCCCTTCTTTGTGTAGCTCTCTCTCGCTACGCTCTGTGATTCAGGGGCAGACTTTTGAGAAATCCTGCATACCTGCAAACCTGAGTCGAGAAGGTGGATCGGCATGGTCACTGGTCAACCGCACCCACGTGCGTGTACTGCCTCCCCTCCTTTCCGGTCGATGTAGCCAAACTTATCCCGTGGGCCGTGGAGTCCAGGTGGTAGAGGAAAGAGTGATAGGCTTGGAACGCTTTCTTGGTACACCAGGTTTCCTGCTTTTAATACGGGTGACCCAACTTGCCGGCCTAGTAGGACTCTCCCTGCTGGCTAGTCCCCTTACGCTTGAATGCGCATTCCAGGTCATTAATGTGCATATACGTCACATCTACGTTGTATGTATAATAAATACGGTACGTTCGTGGTCAATGGGATGCTGAAGTGCGTTACAGTTATCAACTCCCTTCCTGATGGCGTGAATCTGCACTGCTCGCTCACTGCCGTGCCGCCACAGTGCACTCAGGCGTGGACCGAGCTAAACCTGACTGCATATGTATAGTGGACAAGAAGATATGGCTTATCGCTTGTACTTCCTGCGATGACGGCCCCGCTGTACGTGATGGTATCCACCAACCGCAATGCGCTTCTCACTGCCCTCACAAGCCTTTTGCTCCTCAGATCAGGTAAACCTGTCTTCGTTTCCATTTCCAATAATAGAGGCTGTCTCTTTCCGAACAGCGAGCATCATTAACACGTGCTCTGTATTTGGCTTAAAGACTGCACTCTCTATTCCCCCGACGAGTCTGGTCAGCTGACACGGTAGCATTGATTGGCGTGGGTCAGGGTCCTCAGAAGGCCTCAACGGAAGTTGCCGTCTGCCATGCTTTGAAAACAAGACATGTTCGGAGCCTGAAGTGCACGATACCTTCGTGGCAGCAGTGGTGCTGGCCCGCTCAGGCAACACTGCCACTCTGCAGACAGCCTTAAACAGCATCAGCTGCGTAGTCGATGTCATCGTGCTTGTGCCCAAAGACGGATCAGAAGGACCTGACCTGCAGGGCTTAGCTGCTTCCATGCCCTGTCAGGTCGACTTTTACCACCATAATGTGACGTGGTCAAACAGCCTATCTAAAGCTCAGAACGCAGCTTTGGCCATTGCTGGGATTGCAGCTGGTAAGCAAGCAGGGGACACATGAAGATGGTTCAAGCATCAGCCATGCACTCATAGACCGCATGCTCCCATGCCAGACTGAACAGAAACACCCCTTTGCACACGGATGTGGCCATGATACGCTTGTAAGTGTCGCTCCCTCTATATCTATGGCATTCATAGCCCTGCAGTTGTACAGTCCGATCCAGTAAGTGACCAATGCTCATGCGCACCAGCCGTCCTCTTATGCCTGCTATGCCTTCTAGGGGCTGTAGAGTTATACTAGTGCTTCCAGCTGCTGAGGCAATACCATGGAAAGGGGACAGGTACTGGTGTTGAGATCCCTTAACGGCCATGCACTTTGGGTGCTGGATGCAGCTAAGGTGTGCTTGAGCTGTCCATATGCTTAAGTCACTTGCAACTTGGAGGCGTCTTTGTTCTGTATATTCACCCAGGGGTCTTTCAGAACGACTAGGCAAGGCAAGCAGATTGTTGTGCATCCTCCTGCTCACTTTTGCTGTTCATCAGGCGCAAAATGGGCGCTGATGATGGACGATTTTGAGGAGTTGGAAGTCAGCGGCACCCCAGAAAACCTAAGGCTTTCCTTTCAAAGTTCTCTTGAAGATGTCCTACACTGCTATGACAAGCACGACATGCCCTATACCAAGGTTAGTAGGACAGCTGCATGCCCTGCCCTAATTGCAAAACTTAGATGCTGTTGAGGCAAATGCAAACATGGCATAGCCCTCAGCCAGCCTCCAAATCAAGCAACTCCAAGTGAGCTGTGCTGTGCAGGTGATGTTACACGCTCTCAGCAAGTTGATCATCGGCTTCAACAAAGACACTGCATGAAGTCCTTGAGAAGCATGCTGTTGTGCATATCTCAAGGAGTCATAGACATGTCTTACGGCTCATCTGAAAAGAGCTTCTTGCCCTTTCCTGGATGATGCATGAAAAGAGAAATGGTAGCCAAGCACTGGCTGAATGGATAGGCAAGACAAGCAGATCTGGCCTGGTGTTCCATATGTATGGCAAGACCTTGAAGGAGCAGTGACCTTATAGGCTCGCCCATTCAAAGGATTAAACAGGGTGCTGTTGGCACTCTCTTTCCTTTCTTTCATACATGCATAAAAGACGATGTGCAGGATGCGACCTTTATTCGGTACCTCTGATTTGTGAACTTGTAGATGTGCATGCAGCCGTGCAGCCACAGTCCATTTATTATGGGGTATGTGTGATATATAATGCTGTGTTGGGTGCCTGCAGCCAAGGTTCATCAGGCTCCCAGCTAAAGGAGGCTTCACTGGCCCAGCCCACAGCGCCTACATCTCTAGCAGCTGCAGACCACCAAGGAAGGAACAAGTGCTGCAGGATGCATATTTCCAGCTGCAGTCAGACGCTCACCTGGCAATGCTCTGGGAGCAAGACATGCAGCTACTGCTTGGCTACAATGAAACAGCCTCCCTTGCTGCCCGAGGCTACCTGCACCTTGGAGCCACCTATGAAAGCCTAGGGCTCACTGATGAAGCAGTTGCAGCTTATGCAGAGTCAGCCACGCTCAGCGGGGAAGCAGATATTGCAGCATGGGCCCTTTACCGGCAGGCAACGTTGAGTAAGACCACAGACTTTGAAGTGCTCATGGAGAACCCTACTGGGCCGGTGGCAGACCCTAGGGTTGAGATATTGGGTCATGGCATGGTTAGGTACCCTCGCATGGCTGAGCTTCCATGGTTAGCTAGCTCTTACGCTTTCTGGCAGGGGCGGTATGAGGCTGCTGTGGGCTTAGCTGAGCTGGCAATCAAGCTCGGGTGTTACAAGGGGTCTTGCAGTGCAAGGAAGAGGCATTGCCATGTAGACCTGCCTGCACACTATGAGGCACCTTATGAGATACTGGGCTATGCGTACAGTGAGCTTGGAATGACGCATGAAGCAGAGGAGGCAAGTGCCGATTATGAGAAGGCACTGATGCAAAGGGAGTCACTGGCACCGGAACCAAGGATGGGAAGACATCATACTTGGCACCGTCAGGTAGGTGGGTCGGCCTGAGGAGCTGATGCTTTCTGCTACTTATATATCTGAACTAGAAAAGTCAGTGGCCAATGATGATGCAGATGGTTCTCTGTTTTTCTTATGTTACTAAGGACACATGCAGGGACGCCTACCTTTCCACAGACGAAGAGCAGGTAGACTTGCATGGATTTGGAAATTCAGTCACTGCTGATAAGCTGTGGTCATGCTGACCACTATGCTCAAACAAGCTTCAGGGCCTAAATGTAAACTGCATTCTTTGGGCCTCTTCGTATGCAAACATATGAACCTCTCCGGCATGTCCTCAACCGAATTCTTGAGCAATAAAGCTGTAGGGCTCCGCAGGGTTGTAACTTCCAGTTATGGGAATGCTTTGGGAAAACACACATGAATTAGCATGCACTTCAATTGTTGACCCATGACAGGCTTCAAAGCACAGCTATACTAACCTTCTTCTTGCTGCCTGCCATGTGCTGAAAACTGTATCCATGGTGCAATCTGTCCCAGGGACTATTTAATGGCATGCCCCACATCTATTGGATTAACATGGACCGCTCTACTCAGCGCCGTGTCCTCATGGAGCGTATGCTCAACAGGCTCAACATCTCTCACACCCGAGTGCCTGCCTTAGACAGCAAGGACCCTGCAGCTGAGCAACGATTCATCTTCAGGGATGGTCAAGGATCACACTGCAAGGACGAGGAGTGCAGGGTCGAGTTCCGCACAGTCCAGTTCTGTGCTGCGTCACATGTAACAGCTATGATGATGTTTTTGAACACCTCTACAGAACCATACGCCCTGATTGCAGAGGATGATCTGGATGTGGAAGCGTACACATCATACTGGGAGAGGTCCTTTGGGGAGTACTTTGCAGAGATCCCTGCTGATTGGGCAATCGCGCAGGTATCTACGATTGTCATCCCGCCACAGAATAGCACGTGGAAGGACTACCTAAGAGGGCTACTGGTGAATGGATGGGCAGCAAGGCATTGGAGCTCCTACTGGCTGGGTGCAGGGGCATATATAGTGAAGAGGGAGACAGCTGAACTGGTGGTGAAAGAGTATGTAGAGCCAAATGGGGTAATCGACCTTAACAAGGGGCAATGGGAGGCGGTTGCTGATGTTATGATGTTTGAGGACCATGTTGTGTACTCGCTCCCATTGCTGAGTTACACAATGGAGGGATCTACCATGCATATGCATGATAACCACATTGCCTGGCACATCCAGAGCAAAAGGAAGCTGAGGTGGCTGTGGGCGCAGTTCAAATGGTTTAGGTGATATAGCCATGGGTTTAGAGTTCGCCTACCGCTCCATCTTGACTGCTTGCTCATGCATTTCATTAGTGCTCCGTTTATTTGAGATTGCATCGAGTCACTGTCTTCATTTTATAAATGGCATGGATGGAGCAAGAGAAGTCGGTCAAGCATGAAGTAGCTGCCAGGTCAAAGTGGTCCTACATTACTTGGATGGTACTGTCAGTGTCTGATTGTGGCAGAATCTCGCATGCACCCGTTCAGGCATGCGCTTTATTTAATAAAGTGACCAGCGAGGTCCTCAATGCTACCGCCCGATTGAGTCGATCGTTACGAATTAAACACAAAACCATGCATGCTACCATGGCGCAAGCCCCACTGTGTTGGAGATTTATCATATTTGATTATACTAGCTGAATTACTCGCTGCACATGAATCAAACAAACAAACAAAAAAAACTAAGGTGCGGCAACCGCAAAGGGCTGCTAGGTCGAAATGACCAACACACCATCGGATGGGTCCAAAACAAACAAACAAACAAACAAAAATTTAAGGTGCGGCAACCGCAAAGGGCTGCTAAGTCGAAACGACCAAACGCACCATCGGATGGGTCCAAAAACAATGGAATCCATACCACCAAGCAAGAGGAATACCCAAGCAGACATCCAACTACGGACACGGCAAATAGTAGCACCAGCAAACAAATCACCAGCAGGAGACTGATTGGTGTGTCCAAATCAAACACAATCCAGAGCACCAACCAAGCAGGATGTCCAGTAAGTCCACCGCATATGTACCACCCAAGACGTCCAGCACACCAACCAAGGCTAATACCCAAGCATGTAGCTATCTAGACTTCAACCAGTTCCTCATCAGACGAATCACTAGGAACATCTGGCTCCGACTCCGAATCAAACATATCCAAATATTGACCTGCCGGGAGCAAGATATCTGGTAAATCCACCACATCAGTACCACCTGACTGATGGCAGTACCAACAGACACGAACACACACGGCCACATACTTGACCAAGGCCGAGAGAGGGACACAGCCAGTGGCTGACAGTGCCCAGAAATCAGCATACCGGAGCGAGGACAACGCGGCCACGGGGGGAACCACAGCTGCCAGAAACAAATCTCTAGCCTCAACAATTGTGGGGTGTTCACACATGAACAAACAATGCGCCTCATCATCAACTACTGTGGAGCTACACCGCAAACAAGTGCGTTGAGAATGCGGAAGGAAGGGCGGAAGCCAACGCCCAGTATGGATACGCAAATGATGGCAACCAAGACGAAAACGCAAGAAACGTACCAACACACCATGAGACAGTCGACATGAGTAAAAAGAAGGGACAACGCCCAAAACATGTGTACCAACAACCCTGAAATACAGACCAGTACGGGACCCAGGACCATTGACAACCTGGGACAGACGCTGAATGTGCTCAGTGTACCGACTATGCAATGCCGCATCAATGCCATCAATATCCAAAGGCAGGCAAGCTCGCAAGGTGCGAGTAAGACCACCTTCACGGGGCAAAAGGATCCTTAGCACCTGAAAAAGAGCCCCCACAAAGTTATGGGCACGGGAGCGAGTGGAGAGAGCATCATCAATGTTCTGTTGCAGAGCACTTCGATACACTGAAGCAGCATCCAACTCAACAAGGCAGTTATAAAAACGAACAGCACGCCGAACATAGCAATGCACAAGAGGTTCAGATCCAAGCTCATGTAACAAAGGCAAAAGAGGCACAGACTGAGGGAGCTGCAACCACTGACGGACCAGACGGCACCGCTTAACCTCCAAAGGATCTTTAAGGCTATAGAAAACAAACAAACAAAAATTTAAGGTGCGGCAACCGCAAAGGGCTGCAAAAACAATGGATGCCACACCACCAATCAAGAGGAATACCCAAGCAGACATCCAACTACCGATCAGCAGTCTCAGTTGCCTGGTGCAGCCCTCATCCTCCTGCACATCAATGGGTAAGCTCCTTTGATGCCCTGAAAACAAACGAAGGCATCACTGCCCCAAGGGCGATCTTCTTGGGTGCCTTGCACACCCCAACCCTTGTCCATTTCTGGTGTCATACTGATAAGCATGCACCAGCAGATGATGTTTATACTATCTAGGTCAGAAAAGAGAGTACTAATTACATGTAGGAATCGAGCTTGCATGCACCAGCAGAACATGAAGAAGGTCGCCTGTCACAAGCCGACATGTCATCTGGACCCTGTAAAAGGAAGTTCTATTGAGGCGAGGTGGTTAGAAGTCGGTTACTAGTAAAAGGAAGTCGTCGGTTGCCACACCCTAAATGTTTGTTTGTTTTGTTTACTAGTAAAAGGAAGTTCTATTCAGGCGAGGTTTGTTTACTAGTCAGCCCTATACATGGTCCCGTACTTTCCAAAACTTGCCGGACACTCCATCCATGTAGCCCAACATACAGGGGGTCCGCTGTAAACAAGTAAAGCACTCATGCAATGGTCCCTTGGATAGTGAGGCTAGGGACACATGGCATGTGGATGTGGATGTGGGAGCATCTCAGCAGCTCTGTCACATGCACATGCTGTGTTGACCAAGTGACCAAGGCAGGTGGCAGGGAAATCGGCAAAAGCAGTGGCTTCAGTTGCTGCATTGATCCAAAGGGTCAGGGTGTTACACACACTAGTCCGCAGTCACAGGCCAGTATGTCAGTTTCGTACTGGGAACCATGTGAAACTGACATATGGATCCCTCATGTCTAGAACACGTAAAAATTCCTATATATCGTCTATGATTTCATGTACTTCACTGATGGTCGTAAACGTACTGTACCGTGAGAATGCCAGCAGTCATTTGGACAGACACGCAGCCCCCCGGTGCAGAGGATGCTACACAACCGCCACTATTCAAACCACAAACAATATATAAGCAATTCGCAGTAGCGGCTACTGTAAGACCATGTCTGCAACGTTGCCACAGCTTACATGTTTGTTTGATTGCTATGGCAAGGCTCCTCACCCTCATTAGCTAGCTCTGGCCATGATGGTGTGCAGTTCAGAAGCTACAGCAACTAATCCTCCTGACATGGAGGAGGACCTTGAGAGGCTGCAGGAGCAGATGGATGGGGCACCACCCTTCTGTCAGCTGACTCATGCGGAAATGTGTTACGATACATGCTACTACAGACGTACACAGGCCACCAGTAACTTTTGCAACACTAGCCATGCATATCGTGGGGGCCTGGACTTCATGCATTTGCAAACCAGCCAGCAAGGCACGTTGTGTTCTTGACAACACTATGCCTTGGAACATGCATCCCTCCCTGGCATCACATATCATACCGGTATGCTATATAGTTGCATTATTGTCTTTGTTGAGCATTGTCCTAACTGAAAGATCCCATGAACAAAGACAGCCATCTAATGAAACATCACTGCAGGTAAGCCACAGGGCTTTGTATGTACACGTGCATGTGCGGTTCCAACCAGCAATACAATGACACCCAATATAGCAAGTAGCAACCACATGCAAGGGAAGCATTTTGCCTCAGGTATGCACAGCAGATCAGGGCCAACAGCTAGTAACTGATCCCTATAGCCCCCATGAGCTTTTCCATATGGCCAACCTCTGCCTTAGAGACCTCCCATGCAGGCCCTGCAGAGCTTGAGGACACGTGAGCCTTTACAGCAGCAGCTGCAGCTTCATTTCTGAGCTGCAGGTCCAAGTTCCAGCGAGCAGTCATGGTAAACAACTTATTAAAGTACTTGAAAGGGACAAAGCTTGGCAGGTTGTTGCTTGCCAGCCAGTTGCTCAGACGAACCATTAAATGGTAAGCGCCACGTGCAGGGGTCAGGATCCATTGTTTAATGGCAGCCAGGTCATTGGGGGTTGCAGGGTGGTAGCGGTTGGGGAGGTAGCGCATCAGAGTCTCTTCTCCCGGCCATGTTGAATGCATGGATGCAAGCACGCCATCCACTATAAGGTTGCCAGACATCGTCCAGGGGCTGAAAATGCCTTGCTCAGTGCTGCTGGTGATCTGCAGGAGGGGGGAGAAGCAGGGGCAGTGCACTTCAGCATGCTGAGAAGCAAAGGCAGAACACGAAAACGAGTGAAACCAGCAGCAGCTCCTTGCCAATGTGGCCCTGCACGTCTCTCTTAACAGAAACCACTGCACAGCCCTCTGGGCCGTGCAGTACCCATGCACGACTCCAACCAGTTTCTTAGTGAGGTGGGTGAGTAATTGTCGGATAGCGACAGAGGAATGGCTTTTATGATGATTAATAGTTAAACCTCGAGCTTTGAAGCAATGCACTAACTGTTAAAAATTGCATAAGTGGGGGTCGGTAACCGAGCCGCTGGCGCTAAGTCAAATTAGCAACCTATCTCACCGCACTGTGTCATCGAGGTGTTTCACATGCCCAAAATCATGATGATGAGGCCATGCTAGAGCTTCTCACTTGTCCCCTGAAAGTACCCTTCCCCCTCTCACCTTTGAAATGATCCCCATGGCAAGCTCCTCATCTGCATTACCCATCAGGAAGACCACATCTCCTGGTGCAGCATCCTTCGCATACTTCTCACACCTTCCAGAGCTGGTAGAGTCACATGCCACCAGCACATGGTGGGACTCAGACAGAGTCAGCTTAGAGGTGCGGTTGGAACCATCAAGAAGCTCAATGTGCAGGTTCAGGTACTGGCCACTTCTTGAACCCTCTTGGTGGGGGATAAGATACACTGTATCATAGAAGGGCTTGCCATCAGGACCAAGAGCCAGAACCTACAAGGGAGGGCAAACATTAAGCACCATATCAGCAGCCGCAGTAGGAAGGGACAATAGTGCCACTTAAGCAGGAAGAAAGTCAGCAAACAGAAGCAATGGATGCAAGAGAATTCACAGTTCTGCTATGGAGTGATAATGATGAAGAGTCGAGCTCTCACTCGAGAACAGATACCCTTGCATCTACTAGCACCTCCTTGGGCTTCAAAAACCCTGGGCGGCATGCAGGAATGCAGCTGAAGAGTGCAGTACTTAGCCATGCAAGCATGACGCTTATACCCTAGGCCTATTCTGAAGCCAAGCCCACTTGCCACTTGGCAGCCGGTCTGAGGTTTTGCTCGAGCTAGCCTACCTTTTCTCCCACTTGCACCTCGTCCATGGCTTTGATTCCACCCGGGGTCTGCACCGTAGCTTGGCCAGGATAGCAAAGTGTAAACCATGGCAGACAAAATTCGTAGATGACTTTGGGTTGATTCTTGACGGTAACCTGGGTATCTTCAACAATCACTGCTGGGGGCGATGGGGATGGCGGCGGTGGGGATGGCGGCGGTGGGGATGGCGGCGGTGGGGATGGCGGCGGTGGGGATGGCGGTGGTGGGGATGGCGGTGGACAAAATCCACTTGCCCCACTTGCCCCACTTGCCCCACATTCAGTAACCAGCAGGTGACGTCCACCACCAGCAACATCACCACCACCAGCATAAGGAAGGGCTGTGGAGCTGCGGTCCGCCTTGCAGGTGACGGTCATGGCCTCTGACCTCTTGGGACCTGGACGTACGGAAATGATGTTGTTCCACCCTTGTTGATTAAGATACCTGGATTCATGGAGGCAATAAATAACAAGAACTGAGGGTGAAGAAAGTCGTCTCTACTGCTTAGTTGCACGGCCTTGCGGACATGCTAAGGGTTGTATCTACTCCTTTGGTTTTGCATAGGCGTAGACCTGTAAGCAGATATTAAGCAGTGCCCTCTCAGGTGGCAGGGAGGAGACCCCTTACAAACATAACAAACATAATGTCTTAGGCTAACTGTCACGAGCAGAAGGAAGCGCCTGCAGGTGTTGCTGATGAGTCATTGTACCGGTCAACTTGCAATGCCATGAGGCTAGAGGAGCCTTTGAGCCCAGATGAAATCAGAGAACCCCACACAGGACAAGCAGGCCCAATAAAGCAGCCACCATGCCTGGAAAGTGCACTTACCTAGTGAAACTGCTGGCGAAGCCTTTGGAAGGGTCACCAGCAACAATAGGAAAGGCGACGTCAACCGGTGTTACCAGATTGAACTCGCACCTCACAAACGGCTTGATGGCGGCAAAACTTCCAGGAAACAGGAGGTTCCTTTCAGCAAGATCCTGCCTGGCCCCTACAGGTACTGGAACAATATCTGCTGTGCTGAATTTGCACATGTACGTGTCCTTCTTGGTGGATACAGTGTTCTTCGTGGTTGCCATGATGAAAAGACCCAATGTGGTCGTCGTGGGGTCAATGCCACTGTACGAGGCTAAGGTGCAGCCGATTCCGGCTCGGTAGCTGACCACATAGTAGAGAGCAAGGCCGCCTGCCTGCTGCAGCCGACGGTCTGCTGCAAAGGGTGACCCATCAGTATGGGGAGACTTACTGATGGCTGCTGTCGTGGCCGCTGAAGGGAAGATGCTTTCCAGGGTGGGGTATGTTGTGTTGTTCAGACCTGCCAGATTTGGAGGGAAGCCCATGGCTCTGCAGACTTCCCTCATCGAGTAGCCATTGATGGTTTCGGTGGCTTTCTCACAGACCGTGTTATAATCCACGGTCTTACCAGAAGCAAGGATGCCTCCAGCAAAAACGGCCCCTAAAACCAGCAAGGGGAACATGCCCCAGGTTGGCGTGTCCCCACGCGCCATGGTGACGGACCTATGAGACATAAAGCGCATTTTGGGGTTGAGTCACAGCGGTCAGAGCCACTGCGTACGGCGTTATCTCATTAGAAACCCATTCCTCGCTGCACACTCATCTGCGAACGAATTCGAACTAGCTCCTCAGCCTGCAAAATTATGTTAGCCTCGCTTGCTGGCGTCCTATTTATGCATAGTACCGTAAATAAGCCTCATTACCAGCGGGTTACCTCGGCGAACTGAGCCATAAGTAAATGGATCTTGATCGGGCACCTGTATGCCGTAAAAGGTACAGCGTCTGGCGCGGGACGAGAGCACAAAGCGAGTGAATACAGTTACGATCGAGGGCTCCTACATATGGCTATAGCTGTGAGAAGACGCCTGTAACTCACCATGATCGCATGATTATTGCAAGCAAACGGATCATGCAACAGGGTAATAATGCGCTAACATGCCGAGCATTTAGATGCTGCCGCACAGTCGCTGCTTACCAGTGGGCTTGACAGAGCCGCTCAGACTGACACCTGCACATACATGCACCATCACATTGTTAGATCCGGAAAGCAATTCAGGCACAACATCCCGCCAGAAGTCACATGATGCGCTAGTGTGGCCAATCCCGACTCTGTTAGAGGGAGAATGTCCATTGCT
The DNA here is from genome assembly GCA_963556185.1 of Pseudopediastrum boryanum. Lineage (NCBI taxonomy): Eukaryota > Viridiplantae > Chlorophyta > Chlorophyceae > Sphaeropleales > Hydrodictyaceae > Pseudopediastrum > Pseudopediastrum boryanum. The sequence goes on from OY744503.1 coordinate 4,238,539, forward strand.
CAACTGCCACCATACATTCGCGCACGTAGTTAGAGTTCTGTTAACTCTATAAAAGCAGTCTCTCCCCCGGGGTTGTTAGGTTGCATCAGCCAGGCTTATTACACATGGCTCATTCGGCCCACATACCTTGTCACTGATCGCGCCGAGAAAGGATTGGTACAGGATCTTGGGAGTAGTGACCGTGCTACTTCAAGGCCTCTCAGTCCAAAACAAGCCCTCAAAGCTCGTCGTCACCCCTCCCTGTCACTCCGAGAGCGTTCAGTGTTCCCTCCGAACACTGATCTTCGCCACTTCAGCACTCGGGATCTCTGAAAGTTCGGCACTTCGGCACTTGCTGTGCTGTCCAGTCCCTTGTACCGACACATCGAGGAACGGCTAAGCGCGTATGATATGCTGGCAGGTTGGGAGTGAAGTTGGCATCTTCAGTTTATACAATTTGCCTTACAGATGTTGATCGGGCATAACAATCACACTGTTCGACTCGCGGATCCAGAGATCAACCGCTTGACAGAGGATCGAAGATGACAGGACATTTCGGTACTTGGTGACTGCTGGGTGAGTTGAGAGAAGCCAATTCGTGAGAAAATGTCTCACAAGATCTCACGAACCTGCCCGTCATGTCCCTGCTCACGGCATTCAATGATAGCTAGCAGCCATTGAAAAGGAACGTGTATCCTTGAGGTGCCGAACGAGAGGTAGGTGCCAAGCATGTTATCTGATGCCAAGCAGTTCCGGCATAACAGAGTCTTGAGGGCGGGCTTATACGCGCTTCACGCCAACAGATGTACAGTAGTGTGCTCGCTCAGGAGATCAGACATGGGTGTTTCTGCCACCTGCTAGTACATGGACAACGCATTGATGATGCCCCTAAGTGGTACCGCCGCTTGCAAACCCATTTATGTCTGCTGCAGATCCTTCAATCCTTTGGCACATCCGCACTCATCAGAGCACTGCGGGGTGACTCTCGTACAGTTGAGCGACGACGGACGGCCTCGGGCTAGTCATGTCCAGGGTGAGTCCTAGTAATAAGAAGCAGCTACAAATTCTAGGGCGTTCAACAGTATAGGCTAGCTCGGAGTCATTCACAGGACTTGTGCGGCCTGACATAGTACATTAAAGTCATCATTTCGGTTGCTTGCACCGACTGGAACGACAATTGGACCGACTGCATGACACGGGTATGAACGTTCGCAGGACCATACTTGTGAGTCCGCACAGGCTGCAAAGTTGCTTGCAATAGTTGTATCATTGTATCTGCCTCGTCGCTTTGGAAGATGTCTGTTTGCTGAGCTAGACCTCCTACCTTGTACTTACACAAGCTTGCTCATTGCAGATGGGAGCTAGGGACTCCGTTGCGGGCATTCTCGTGCTGCTGGTGCTTCAAATCTGCCCCAACGTCGCCCTGACTACGGGTCCACCTCGGCTCTTTATGGAAACCGTGTGCCACAAAGCTACCGAGACAGTCAACGGCTACCCAATGAGCGAAGTCTGCGAGGCAATGTTCGACTCGCCCTCCTCTGGTGCCCACCGCGGTCATGGCCCCTCCCTGGACGTAATATTTCCCTCTGCAGCCGAGGCTGTGGCTTCTGCACCTTCTCCAATGCGCACTTTGGCGCAGACCCCAGGCGACCTTGCAAGCGTCTACGCTGTGACCTACCAGGCCGGCTTAGGTTGTGTCTTGGTCGCCGCCAACTTTGCTGACCAAAACACCGCCGAAGATGTCTATGCTATTGCCACCACCCCAACTGCGTCCACACCGAAGCCTGACACCTTCACGTGCAAGTTCACCAACCCACAGAGTATCCTGCCTGTGCCCCGTGGACTTGTAACAGAACTGGCGGATAAGAACTACTTGTTCCCTGGAACTTTCTCAGCCATCCTGCCCCGGTTACGTTGCCAGTTCGACATCTACAACGTGGTGGATCGCAACTATCCAGTGGATCCTGCTGACCCCTCTCAGGGCTTCTATGGATCAAGCACTTCGTAAGTTTGGGGCCTGCAGCAGTAGGTCCTGTACGCGACAATCCATTTGCCTTTCCAAGGACACTGCAGCTGACGTCCATTCATTTAAAGAAAGTAGAGGCACACTTTATCCACATGAGCAAACATATTAACTTGCGTTCGTGCCAGTGAGTAAGACACTTGCTAAGGTTCAGTCGACCAGAGGCAGGTGCCTCAGGTCATGCGGCATATGATTTTTCTATGTAATGTTTCTTTCTGTTCCTCTATTCTATGAACAGGACATTCTCAGAAGGTGTGTTTGCTCATATATTGCATCTTCCATCATTTAGGCACAAAGAGCAATGTGGTGGTGCTGCTGCTCAGTTTCTCATGCTACTGTTGATTTCCGCCCACTGTCAACCAAGCCACTACAGTGACACGACTTTGATGAGCAATGCAAAGTGGTTGCTTTGGCTGGTATTCTCCCTTAGTGAACACTCCTGGGCACTAACTCACCCTCTTGCTTTCTTCCAACGTGATAGGTACCTGAATGCGCCTGGCAGGGGCATGAGGGCCATTGTCCTGCCAGCAGGGAAGAAGATGCCTGAAACCCTGACAGTCACCTGCCGTGCCGACCCGGCCTCTGCCATTGGAGGGACGCCCTTTGAGGGACGCCACCTGCTTCAGCTTTCCTTTCCTGTGTGGGTAAAGAGTGTTGCTAATGATGGGACTATAACGAAGTGTTTTTTCTGCTACCCTGGTGCTGCAACTGTGGAGACACTAGAGGGACCAAAGACCATGGCAGAGCTGCAAGTGGGAGACAAGGTGAGGCTCAAGGAGAAAAGAGGGGACGTTGGGGCAACACATGGCAGCTTCTCCTGTGCCAAGTGCAAAGATATCCAGCGTACACAGGCCCCAATGCCTTGGTACAAAGATAACATGTGTTGTTGAGGCAGAGGAGGTGCAGACTTACCATCTGCACAACTAGGTAGCAGACCTGTGCTGAACTGCTTCTTTGAACTGCCCCAGTAAGCTAGATCTCCAGCCTGCTCTGAATGGTCAGATCATGAGCTACGGCACCGCACAGCTGCCAGTGGGTTTGCCAATGAACGACCCCCACATATTTTCTAGCATCCATGCATAAGACATTAATACATGGGTTTATTTCCCAGGCTAGGAGTGGATTTGAGTTGGTGTTCCCCTTGGTCTCACCACCCTCGCCCAACCCACCTTGCACTCAGGGACAAGTATCCTCCTTCTCACCTTCACCCTTGTTAGTTGTTGTGGCTGGCATTGGTCCTGATTCTACTAGTTGGCAGATGTCCCAGCCCTTGGATCTGGCTGGCAACAGGACAGACCTCTCAGTCCCTGCCATCCAGTGTATGTCTCATTTTAGCTCTTGCCCAACCTATGCTACATTCAAAAGACCTTCATGCTTCCTCTCAATAAGCCCCTATTTGCTCGGAACCAGCAACTTTGTTTGCTTGCCCATGCCTGGTACATGTCTGATATGGTGCTTGCTGTTGGTTCTCCCATGTAGGTCCTGGCTCTTGGTTCTGATGGCAAGCCCTTCTATGATACAGTGTATCTTATCCCCCACCAAGAGGGTTCAAGAAGTGGCCAGTACCTGAACCTGCACATTGAGCTTCTTGATGGTTCCAACCGCACCTCTAAGCTGACTCTGTCTGAGTCCCACCATGTGCTGGTGGCATGTGACTCTACCAGCTCTGGAAGGTGTGAGAAGTATGCCAAGGATGCTGCACCAGGAGACTTGGTCTTTCTGATGGGTAATGCAGATGAGGAGCTTGCCATGGGGATCATTTCAAAGGTGAGAGGGGGGAGGGCACTTTCAGGGGACAAGTGAGAAGCTCTAGCATGGCCTCAGTTTGGGCATGTGAGACACTTCAATGACACAGTGCCGAAATGGGTTGGCTACAGCACTTAGTGTTCCGGGCGCCTCACTCACCAGCGCCAGGCCTCCAGGGGTTATAAGTAGGTAATGGTGGAACTGATACCTATTTGAAGCCCCTGCCCCCCACATGTATTGTTCAATAGTCAATTCAATGCTTTAGTGATAGGAGTTGGAATTCAACCTTAAACGCCATACCTCTCAGGTCTGGATCATGCGCCGTGGAGTTGGTGAGCCTGCCATGTTGTGCTGACCTGATGGACCCATTGTTGCTGCTAGTTTTACTCTTTTTCTTTGTTATGCCCTCCCTTCCAAGCTGCTGAAGTGCACTGTCTCTGCTTCCCTCCCTCCTGCAGATTACCAGCAGCACTGAGCTAGGCATTTTCAACCCCTTGACTATGTCCGGCAACCTCATTGTAGACGGTGTGCTTGCATCCATGCATTCAACATGGGTGGGAGAAGAGATTGTGATGCGCTACCTCCCCAAGCGCTACCATCCTGCAAACCTCGACGACATGGCCGCCCTTAAGCAATGGATCCTGACCCCTTTCCGTGGTGCTTACCATTTGATGGTTCGTCTGAGCAACTGGCTGGCAAGCAACAACCTGCCAAGCTTTGTCCCCTTTAAGTCTGTCAACAAGTTGCTTACACTTGTGGGTAGGAGGCACCTGGACATGCATCTCAAGAATGAAGCTGCAACTGCTCACGTGCTCACAAGCTCTGCAGGGGCTGAAGGGGCAGTTTCGGCTCAAATGGAGAGGTTGGATGGGGTCGTAAGGAGCAGTTAGTTAGCTAGGCCCTTGATCTCCCATCCATCAACTGAGGGACAATGCCGCCTAATGTGGGTGCTTACATGCTGTACTATTAGCACGGGAAATTCCTGGGATGCATTTCATGATGGATACAGTTCTGTGACTGGAGGTGGCTGTTGGTTCTGTATGGCGCCCATATAGCCTGGGTCCATCAGTTGTGGAAGCCAAGGCAGATACTTGCTCAGTGCACATGCAGAGATATATGCAAAGGATGCTGAGACTAAAAGAGACGTGCTGAGAATATTACATCCTTACATAAGAACATGGCTTCGCTGTCTGGATGCATGTGCTTATGCATGAAGACCCTTTAGGCACATGAGAGCTCAAGGAAAGGGATATTCAGAGCTAGTTATGCATGTCAAGTATCACAGTTGGTGCTGGCGTGTGTAGTAGCAGGATTTCAGCAGGGTATACAGTAGCTTCACTTTAAAAGGTGTTGCTGCAGTTCTCTGCAGCACGCAGCCATTGCCTGGTCAAAAGAGTCAAATAAGGAACGTAATGAGGCGTCCTGTTCTGCCTGTGGTGTCTACGGCATGGTATCTTAGGGTTGTTTGATTGGTACTGGTAGCATGGCAGCAGGTAGCTGTCCTCTGGGACTCAGCTTTCTGTCTGAAGCAACGGTGGGTCCAGCACGTGCGCCAAAAAACATGTATGTCATACCTCATTATTATCAGTAGACACACTTGCGCATGCGTATAAGCACCATTAATTGAGTGGCGGGCGGTGCAGTGATCTAGCACAGACAATAATGGCTATTCCTGAGCTGGCCTCTGAGTCCCACTTTCTCCGCTGTGTGCTTTTGCACTTCAGCCCATGTGATCATCTAGTGGGTACTGCGTTGTACAAAATATCCATAGCCTATTCAGAAAGCCTGCCGCAAGTGATGAACAATGGCCCCCAATGACTGATTGCGCATAGAGTGCACATGGGGTGCATGCAGTGCAAGTTGGTTGCTGGTCATGGTCAGGGTTCAACAAGGTCTTGCTTATGCATTGCCTTACAAAGTGATACGTAAGCAAAGAGGCAAAGATGTGTTCAACGTTTGCAGCAGAGTAACAGCAAGGGTTGTTTAGGTATGTTCGTTCTGTTCACCAGGGTTTCAACAAGGGTAGCCCCAGGCAAAGCGTTTATTACGTCGGCTAGTTGATAGCGAGGTGGTCCTATTAGGATGGAGCGCGTTTGGTGTAGACATCTGCATGTGAAGCTTTCTACCGGTGGCGTTTTAATAGCTGTGATGGGCATCCACCGTCTTTGGCTCCATGCGATGGCATGTTTGGTCGATCGGTCCGACCTAGCAGCCCTTTGCGATTGCCACACCTCAAATGAATGCTTGTTTTGTTTTGAAGTACGTAACGCCTTTGGGAGAGGGATCAAGCGCTACCGCACGGCGGAGACAATGCAGCCACGCACGAACCCCTTCCACATACCGGTCGGCCGCCTAGTCGGCACTTACGATCCGGAAAAACATAAAAAAGAACACAAATCTAAGGATCCGAGCCCGCTTCACTAGTAAAAGAGAAGGACTATTGAGCTGTCCTTCTCTGGCCGCTTCACTAGTGAGTTGTCGTGTTGAGTATCGTCCGAGAATGCAACTTTCAAACCGTGACCGAGACCGTAAACAAACAAACAATTCAAGTTGTAATGACTGACAAGCATGCAACTCTAGCTGCCCCGCACCAATCAGTGCCAGACATACTGTGATGCCACTGATACATATAGCAGGCTGGAAACAATGGTTTTACAATTTATGAGCTTGTGTTATCCGGGCCCCCGCGGCCCAGGACCCTACTAAAGACAGCTGTGCCATCAGCGATCTCGGCCAGAGGCTCGTTTTGCATTCTTGTGACTTCCACCCCAACATGAGAGATCACATCGTATGCTTTCACATTTCATAATATGTCATAGCAAAAACACTGCCAGTACGACTTACTGCCAGATTACAGTACACGATAATTTTTGGACCCATCCGATGGTGTGTTTGGTCGTTTCGACCTAGCAGCCCTTTGCGGTTGCCGCACCTTAAATTTTTGTTTGTTTGTTTTTGTTTAATGCCATAGGCCCCACAGCTCAAGCTGTCCGCACAAAGACACTTCTGACACTGCAAGATTTTCATAGCAATTCCATCAGTCATATGAGCAAGCAGACACAAGCTTGGCGCCGGGGTTCCCTCAAATCGTTGCATACTGGGCTGGCACTCTAAAGTCGCCACTGATCAGGATGGTTGATATTAACTGAGCTTCGGCATACATGCTTACACCTGGTCCTGGGACCCTTGTGTGTCCCCTGCCACTGCCTCCTGTTGGGCCAGCAGGGTCTCACACATCCCCATGAGCTCTGTGTTCTCAGCCTCCTTTGCCTTCAGATCCTTGGTGGCCTGGCACGCAAAAAAGGGATTAATAGGTGAGCACGGCATTTCTCGTGCGGGGGGTGCGGTGCCATACTTGCTATGCACACTTGCACACCAAGCTGAAACGCGTCTCACAACACATCCAGTCAAGCCTGGTCTGAATTGGTTTTGACTAGACATGGTCCGGAGGCATTGTTAACAGGCATGTTGCTGGAGAGCATGTATATAGCTATGTGCCTCGCTACATGGCAAGCCTTTCCAAACCTAGCATTCCCGTCACAAGGCATGTCATGCAAACTCGCTCGATGGGATATCAGCTTGCTGCACAGTGATAATGGAGCGAACAAGAACACCTGCTTGCAGAGTATGTGTGGGATGGCCCTGGCAATTGAGTTGCTACCACCAGCAGCTACAGACGTTACATGAGACTGAGCTGGCCTCTGAAGTTCTCTCATGAAGGCATATTGACATGGGCACCTGCAGGGTTTGAATTACTTGGGAACCCACCTGTTCCAGCTTATGACGTGCTTGTGCAAGCTTCTGCTTCATGATCAGCCCCATGTCCTGGTACTGCTTGGCAGTGTCTGCATGCTGCCTGGCCTTGGCAAGTGCATCATTGTACTGCACAGTGGACAACAAGTAGAAAGATAGCCTCAAGGAAAGTACATGATGTTGGGGTAATGGGGGTGAGCGGGCTTTCCCACACATAGACTACTGGCCAGGAAATAATCGTTTCACATGAGATAGTGTAAATCTTCGACTTTATCTGGCTGCATGGGCAGCTATACCTTATCGCATTTCTTCAGGAGGAGGATGTTAGCCATCTCGCCAATGCTGCGTCTGCAGACTACAGTCGTGGATTGTTTCAGGGGTTTCAGCTCTGTCATAGTTGTTTCAAGCAAGGAACATTTAGCGTGGCACATTGTATGGATACAAATTTGCGCAGTGCTTGGATGCAAGGGCACCACAAAAACATGTGCAAGCGATGGGCAAGAGTATGTGCATAACCAATATCACATGCAAGCATCTGTTGTTCAATGCACAGCTGAATGTGCAAATCATCAGGGCTACCTGTCTCCAAGAAGACACCTAGAAGGTTATGACCCATTGGACTTGGGTGTGGGTGTTGTCAAGCTCCATTGCAGGAGGCCTTTAAGCTGCGAGGAGCTGCTGAAATGATACTGCACTTCCCATCTCTGTTGCTACATAGAAGAGGCCAAATGCAATGCATCTGCAAAGGGATCCTAACAATAAGCATGGAAAAAAGTTTGATGCAATGTATGCATTACGGAACACAGGTAGCCATACCTTCTTGATGAAGGTCTCCTTCTGCATATTAGCTGCAATGACTTGCTCCATGGCCTTCTCAACATGGGATTTCAGCTCAGAGTTTGCCTTAGCTGCTTCCACAAGCTCCTGCACGTAAGACAGGCAAAATGCACGCACACAATACAGGGCGGTCATATGTATTGTTTCAGCAAGGCAGCATCGTGCAGCTGCCTCCCCTGTCAGATGCCCCTAGAACAGCAGCTTGCTACAGATGAACACAAACCATTTTACCAATATTGATATGTGGCTTTTATATTGATTTCTAACCAGGCCGTGCTGCTAATGCTACCACATGTCCCAAGCTCAATAACTGTAGGCAAAGTTACCATCATCTAATAAAAATGCTGTTAGGTAGCAACCTACGCAAGGCCCCCCTTGCCTGCTAGGCCTGGCCAGGGCCCTTTTGCAAAACCAACACACAACCCCACTGCCTGCCGCACCTGGTCCTTGCTTGCCACCTCCTGCCTGAGAGCATGGATCTCATTGCTGCTCTGCTGAACCAAGTGCTCATAGTCTGCAATCTGTGACTTGAGTGACATGCTCTGCCCATCTAGGAAATTCAGCCGCTCATTGGCAGCGCCATAGTCCTCGTTCATCTGCATCAAGGAACATTGCGATGTTTGTTTAGAAGGGAAGCAATGCAAGTTGATGCGGCCACAACTGCTTCAGCCAGAGCCATAACCCTAGGGACAACGTAAATTCCGTGAAAAAGTTGGCACAGCCGTCTAGCATATCTGGCACATCTGTAGTCTGCTCAACTCCAAGAAGAATGCGTTCAACTACAATACAGCAGGAGCCCTCGGTTGCTTCATGCAGCCCTTGCAGAACCACATACTGCCATCATAACTGCCTGCCTTGTGAGGACCATTAGAAAGTCATGCCGCCAGAACCAATGCCGCCTTCATAAATGCTGAGCAAAAGCTGCCAGCACTTTACTCACCTGCTCCAGCTGCTGCTGCACAGCCAGCTTCTCCTCCTCCTTGGCCTGCAACTGCAATATAAACTCCATCCTTGTCTGCTCAAAATGCTCCTGCAAAGCCTTCTCCCTCTGCTGCTGCTGCAGAAGAGCTGCCTCTAGCTGGTTACTCCGCTGCTTCTCCGCCTCCAAATTCGCTTCTGCATATTCCCTGGCCTCCTGCTCAAGTGTGTCATTGCCCAGGAGCTCATCCTTCTCAAACCGCAATGTGGACAGCTGCAATCATAAAAACATACAACACACCAGGTGGATATGAAAAACATGATATGAGAGATTGTAGATGACAGATGGCCTGTGTATGTAAAGAACAGCTTTGCTTGCACACAGTTGCAGATGTCATCTTGCTGTGGGTGATACAGAGTATCACAGCTTGTCTGTGTTGCAAGAAGCATTGATGGAGCTAGCATATGCTGAGCACGCCAACGCAGAAAGGCGGTGTGGCCTCCAACTACAACAGTACATACCGTCTCCCGCAGCTCCTCATTCTCCTGCTGCAGGTTCTTGATTTCCTCCTCAAATCCTGCCAGCTTCTTGAACACTTGTGCATTCATGTTGTCCATGAACATTCGGCTTGACTCAGAGTGCTCACCCACCAGCTCAGCTGCAAGAGATGCACAGGAGCAGGGCAGTCAACAATAACCACCATTTTCCCTGGACAACAAATGATGGATCTGACTACAGAGACACAAAATGTTGGAGCAAACAAAGTGGACTCGCAACACCAAAAGCTGCAGTATTCAGGTCACTTCAGGCTGCCTGCAGTGTCAGGCCATGCGTACACTGCCAATGATTTCTGTACAGATACGATCTCCATGCACAGCTGCACATGGCTTCTTTGCTTACATTTCCTTACATTAAGTCCCCCTGCAAACCAAGAGACACACCCTTCTTTGGTGTCAGATTTAGTCTGCCGGTTACCCCCATAGTGTGCCCTTCATGTCTCTGCCACTATTCTATACCCTTGCTTCTAGACTTGTGTGGTGCTGCCTCTACTTACGTGTTGCCATGGGCTCCTCTGGAATGGATTCTACTTGTACTCCTGGAAGGTTGTCAAAGTCTCCCTCCTCCTCCATGAAAAGTGCATCACTGCTATCACCTACAGACAGCACATAGCCAGGCCTTAGCCAGTTGATACTGAGGATGCACTTGATATGCCCATCCAGCATGGAAAGCTGCTGTGGTGACCAATGATGTATACTTTTATAAGAAGCCATTTTTGGGGTATTGGGGGCATTTTTGTTATCTTCGCAATCATGGGTTGTTCAGATGGGGGCTGTCCACATGAAAGATAACATGATATGTTCCGAGTCCTGCAGGCTATCCACCTGCATGGCTTATCTCTTACACCATGCCTTTCGATTGGCAGTTACCTAAGGATAGTGGAGAGCTGTCAATGAGGGGGGCATGCCGGGCGATGTCCAATGGAAGAGCATCTAGCTGCTTTGTCATCGGGGTGGTGGGCATGAAGCGCGCCCCATACACCACAGATGGGCTTGCCCTTGATGTGTCTAGCAGCGTGGGGGTCAAGGTTGTACCAGCATTCTGCAAAGGCAGGCAGGCAGGCTACTCAGGAGGTCCACAGCATACCAAGGGCCCAAGGCCGTGCACGAGGCGATGCGCCACATTTCTGCCAGAAGAGCTGCGATGCAATCCCATCGTAAATCACCACCCCTGTAACAATGCAGCTCTTGTGTAGACGTCCTGTGTCTAGGGCAAGGTCTCTGCCAAAATCAATGCAGCATTCCAAGCACTTGCATGCGACCCTCACCTGCTGGGCAGCCCCCACCATCAGCGCCTGCGTCATGTTGTCACTGCCCATCAATGGGGTGCCAGTGTTGAGCATGAGTGTGGGGCTGGGTTGCTCAGCACCCATGTAGGCAGGGCTCAGGGAGAAGGCATGTGACGCTGCGGCCATGTTACCAGTGCTGCTGGAGCTAGTGGGGGTGGGGGCCATGACTCCAACCATAGGTGAGGTGCTGAAGCTGACAGGGGTCCCAGCAAAGGATGGACTGCGTGCAGTGGCTGCCTGCTCCAGGACCACACAGACAAGGTACTGCTTTTGTCGCAGAAGCTTCTGACAAGCATGGCCACAGCAGTTTAAACACGCAAATGCCTCTGTGCAACCGAGCATAGCTATTCTTTCCAGTGTAGATCTGCCGAAATACCTCTGCATGCAAGGCAGCGAAGAAGACCCAATGCACTTTGCGCGCACAGCCACAAGACAACATGTTTTGATTGCTTGTCTCAAGGGTTTACAAAGATCTTACCTGAGTAGATCCGCCACCCCCAAAGGTGCCTTTCATGGGGCTCATGTGGGATAGAAACCCGCTGTTGAAATTGCCACCGGTGCTGCAGGGCAGGAGTACAAAAACAAAAGGACAATTACTGACATGACAATGATGTGCAATAGCCGGCTCCCATACAGAGAGCCAACAGTTTCAAATCTAGTTTAAAAGTTACACAACAGGTCCAGCTTTACTGAAAAGAAGTACCGACCGTTATCTGTTATGAGGGTGCATGAGAGCATCTAGATGATGCAGAGGGTCTGCACCTTTGTTTTATTGGCAGCCAGCAATGCATGTCTCAAGCTGTGCTTTTGACCGCAACCCAGATCATGCATGCAAGGACGTTGTGTGGACAATGCCCACCGGCAGCTGAGTCGAGGAGCATTTGTAAGAACTCTATACAAGAAACAACACCATTTTGTGGTTCATCACCTTCATTTCATGACAGGGAGTATGCCCATTACCATTATATGCGTGTCAGACCCACCTGTCTGGGCTTGGTGCCTCAACCACAGGCTCTAAACTGCTGACAAAATGGCTCTGATGGCCCACCCCAAGGACCCTCTGGGCTCCTCCTCGGTGCAACAACCGCCCTCCTGCGCCCGCAGCTCCACTCGTACCCCTCAAGCCCAGCCCAGCCGGCCCAGCGTCTCCTGCTGCTGCTGCAGAGCTTGCTGCCTCTGTCTCCTCATCCTCTTCGACCCCCTCCTGCACCCCCTCCAGTGCTGGTCCCTCGTTCCTTCCCCCCAGCAAGGACAAGTCCTCGTCATCCAAGCTGCTCTCCTTCACCACCTGAGAGTTGCGCATCACCTGAGAGAACAAGGGAAGGCTCTCCCGCACCAAGCACAAGGGCTGCCGCCTGTGATGATGATGCACACCCCCAACGTCCCCACCACCACCACCTGCCACCCCTTCAGGGCCACTTCCATCACCACACAAAGCAACCACTTCAGCATCATCAAGGACCTCCGGTTCTTCACAGTACGAGGGCTGTAAGCTGCTGTCACCACCAGCAGCTACAGATGTGGAGCTCCTAGATGGCAAGGGGAGCAGCAAATCATCACCCTCCTCAGAAACCAAGAGGTCATCCCCCCCTACTGAACCCAGCTCGTTCTCTGTCAAGCCAGAAGATTCCCCTAGACCTGGGCTAGAGCACTCCCTGCAAACAGGAGCCTCCAGCCCATCCCCTCCCATCTCCTCTACAAGCTCCTGATCTGCTGTGTCTGCTCCTATGGATGCATCACCTCCGGCTGACTCAGCTTCTGATGCTGGTGCTGCTTTCGCTGAATCCTCCAGAGCGCTGCTGCCACTTGCTATCCCATGCTGTCCCTTGCTACCATCCTCCCCTTCCTCAGAGCCCCAGCAATGCTGCCCTGCTGCTGCTGCTGCGCTGGTTACCATTCCCTCGGCCATAGCCTCCAGTGCCTCTGCTGAAGCTGCTGTTTGCAACTCCACAGAAACAGAGGCAGCTGGCTCTAATGGGAGCTCCTCTGCCGCTTGCTCCTCTGCTGCTGCTGGTGCTGCTGCATCTGCCCCTTCAGCGACTGGCCCATCTGACTCCTTTGCCCCTGTCCCCCCCTGGCCACCACTCGTGTCTTCATCCCCAGCAATCGCCTCAAGAGGCTCAGCTGCACTATCATTGAGCTTAGCTGCACTGTTAACCAGTGTCTGTTCCCCTGCTTCTGAACCCACACCATCTTCCTCCACAAGGCAAGCCATGCCACTCTCGCTTGGCTGATCAGCAGCTTCTGTGATTTCGTGCGCAACCCCACGCTCATCACTGCTGTCAGCTGCTTCACCCACAAAAGGAGCATCTGCCAGGTCCTGCTCTGGTGCAGGCTCTTCCCTAATTGCAGCTGCTGCACTTGGCTGACTACTGATGCAGCTGCTGCTGCAACCTGCTGCCAGAGCATCTACACTCCTTTCAGCTGCCACCCCCAGCCCCTCATCAGCAGCTGTATCAGTGTCAGCAGAAGCCTCCACATTTCCTGCTTCTACTAACGCCTCTGCTGCTGCATCCTGCTCTTCCTCAGCCTCGGCCGCTGAGAAGCCTGAGTCCTCTGGACCCAGCTGCACAGCAAAAGCAGCCAGCCCAGACTCAGTAGCTGACTGAGGGTCTGCTCCTCCTGCTGCCGCCTCTGCTGGATCTGTAGCTGCAGTACTTTCTGCTGGAGTTGTTGCGTCCGCTGCCTGCTCTGCATCCCCCAAGCCCACAATTGCTCCTGCTGCAGGGCCATCCTCTACACCAGGCTCAGCAACTGTACTGCCATGTTCAGCTGCTTCTACCTCATAGCCTGCAGCAGGACCAGGCTGCTCGGTGCACCGCTGCTGCCCTTCCACAACCTCAGTAGGCATAGGTGTGGATGCTGCAGCTGACTGTATCTCATTTTGCTGCTCCTCCACAGCCTCCTCCCCCGCATCCTCTCCGTCTGCTGCTGCGACAGATGGCAGTTCTTCTGGTGCTGGTTCTTCTGCAAGGCCCGCCTCCTGCTCTGCTCCCCGCCCTCCCGCTCCACCCTCCTTCCCCTCCCCTATGAGCTCCAGTTGCTGCCTGCTGACTTCCGTGTCCTCTTGCCCGCTAATTGCTGCCTCCTCCTGGGTCTCCAGGCTGCCAGCCTCCACCTCCCGGCCCTCACCATCCTCTCCCCGCCCTGCATCGGCCTCAGCAGCTTCTGTCATCATGACAGCAGCTGCTGTGGCTTCCACAGCAAGCCTCTCCTGCTCACCAGCCTCCTCCGCTTCTTGCCTAATGGAATGGCAAGAAGAGCTGCGGCTGGTGCTGTCTGCTGCTGCCTGAGAGGAAGTGGGGCTCTGGGCCCTGCAGCTAGTGGGCAGGGATGCCTCTGGCTGTGTTAGTCCTCCCATGGCGTCTGCTCCCAGGAAAGCCGGTTCTGCTGCTGAGGGCTCCTCGCAGCTCTCCTCGGTGCCTGGCCCAGCTACTACAGGCTCTTCTGCTAGCACTGCAGGAGCATCATCTGCTGATCCGGTGCTGTTACCCTCCTCCTGCTTGTCCTCCTGCACAGAACCAGCGTCACCCACACTTGGAGGGGCTGAATCAGCTGCCGGCACATCCACCTTCACATCCTCAACATCTACGGCTGAGTCTGCTTGCTCAGAGACACCCTCTGTTTGCTGCTCTCCAACAGCTGCCACCCCATCGTCTGCCTTCGTTGATGCAGCTGCTGGGTGCTCTGCTCCTGCTGACGTGGAACTGGGACTGGCGCTAGGACTGGCTGCAGCATCTCCCTGTGGCAGGCTGAATGGCGACCCAAGAGCATTACCGCTAGCTCCCGCTGCTGCTAACACTGGGCTTTTGGTGCACTCCTGGTCATCCTCCTCGTCAATCCTTACCGGCATAGTCCCAAGGAAGTCGGGCGTTGCTGCAAAAGCAGCTGCTCCAGCTCTTGCCAGCTGTGCCCGTGGTACTAGAGCAATTGTGGGTTCATCAAAGCTGAGCTGGGCAGGGCTTGGGGAATCGCAGAGGGAGTCATAGGAGGCGTGCCCATCTGGTAGATTGGCCATGAGTCCAGGGGTGAATAGGTCAGGCAGCTCTCGCTGGCCAACCTCCCCTGCTAGCTCTGGGGTGTCAAAGCTGGGGGTGTCCAGGCCCTGCAGAACAACATGCAAGGGAGGGCCCTGAAAAAGCTAGCAATTGCATGAAAAGTGCCCTGGACGCATTGCCCCTGTCAAGGACCATATCCTTCAGCTGGCAAGTTGGTGCTAATGGCAGCTGTATCTGCAAACATGTACATGTATACTAGCTACGCGCATGGAACTCCAACAGTCAGTCTGTACTATTGGAGACCAGCCCCAAAGTCTGTACGGCCTGGCCAGTCAGACATGGCATAATGTTGAAAGAGGTGCCTGAGACTCATACAGCCCAGGTGGGGTAGGTCTTCAGACCATTTACTTTCCCCACCTGTAGGATCAATGTGCCTCACAGGTGGACACACCACATTGTGTAACGGCCATCACGGGCTGATATATCATCCCATCCCCGCACCAGCTCCCATGCTGAATTAAGACTGGGCTGAACATGGATTCGGTCATGCTGTGTTGCATGTTCCTTGGCCACCACGAGCGCTTCCATGCCAGAGCTGGTCCCATGAAAGCTACCTAGAGGAGACTCACCTGACCAAAGTCCAGGGTCCTGTCCAACATCCCATCGAAGTTTGGAGAAGCTGACCCTTCACAGGCATGCATGGGGGTGGAGTAGCAGCTGTCGCTGTCCCCATCTCCATCACTGCCTGTGTCTAGGTGGGTGTCTGAGGCGTTGCGCATGTAGCCTGGAGAAGTTTCACCAGAGTGGATGGGCTGGAACAAGTCCCCAAGCACAGGGCTGCCTTTTGGCTGCTTGGGAGGACTACCAGCACTGCTTAGCCGGTTCTTCCAGAGCTTGCTCCATAGCTTGCTGCTGTTGTTGCCTGCTCCGTTTTTACATGACTCAGCATCCTTATGGCAGGGAGCAGTGGTGCTGTCGTCTGCTGGAGGGCAGGAAGGAGGATCTTGCTGACCTGACAGACCACCAGGAGGAGCCCGAGCTTTAGGGGAGGAAAGCATCCGCATGAAGCTTGCTTTTCCCTTCCCCCTGGGCTTCTCGCCTGGTTTGCTATTGTCCTGATCTGCATGGAGGGAGGTTAAAGTAAATAGTGGTCCTCCCTTCAAGTGTTGCCTGTCAAGCAGAGCACGCGCACCTGCTTCTGCGCTGGTCCTTATTTGCCACATTAGGACTCAGCTGTTCCGAAGGAACTGGGTAGATCTGATGGGATGTCGCTGCAAGTCTGCAGCCACGAATGGAGTGCAGTGTGAGTCACCCAATAGTGCAAGCTAGAAAGATACGCACAGCGTTTCTGGCTTCGTTGGTAGCTAGACATACAATTGTCATTTTTGCGGGTTGTTTAAAATGGCAACGGCTGTGCGTAGCCGCTTGTAACTGTTTTTGAAGCACATGTCAATGGCCCACCTATGCATGCAAAAAGATTGCGTGTCCTTTCAAGTGGGCTCCTGTGCTTATGAGTAGTAGGGCAAGCCCCTTGAGGCGTGAAGGCGACGGTGCATAGCCTCTCCTAAAGTCATGCAAACCGTCACTGGACTTTTCGCAAGGCAACGGAAACTGCACATGTGCCTTTCAAGTGGCATAGTCTTCGCAAGGCCGGCAGAATACCATGCCAACCTCGTTATTACGAAGCTCCACAAGTAGGGGTGGGCACGAGCTGTTCCAGCTCCCTTCTTGAATGTGTATCTGAACCCTAATCCTTCTGTACCGGCTCTCTGCTGGCCTGAATCGAAGTTGAGAGCATGGAGCCGCTGCGGCGGTGCAGACGAATGCAAGCCGGTCCCTCCGTCCATGAGCAAGACTGGTGAGCTCGCAGATACCTTGCATGCTATAGCAGCCTATGCTTGCATCTCTCCTGCGGTCTGCTTCACCGAGTTTGCCCTGCAGTTTGTTTGAAGCACCATATGGTCAGCTAACGTGTTTTGGATACAAAAGGGCCGCAGTGAAACTGCGCCCTATGTGTATGGTGGGATTGGGTTGCAGGTGCAGTCCGATCCCATGGACCCTTTCGGCTGGCATTATTTTACATGGAAGGAGCTGACCGACACCCCATCAAGGAAGGATGGGATGAGCGCGGAGGAGGAGCAAAAGTGTCGACGTAGTTGCGTCCTACTCATAACAGAAGTGGGAAGGAGTATGGGATGGTAAGGCTCGAGGTGCCACGTTTTGCTGGACGTGTGGCTCGTGCACTGACCCTCCTGCTTCACTTCAGGCATTTCGCAGTCGCCTATGCAGGAATGCAGCTCTGTCATCGGTACTTTGCTGTCCACTCATTCAAGAAAAACGACCGATACGTGAGTCTAGGACAGGCTCTAGTAGCTGGTGCCGGGAATGCCAGGAGCTGTTATACAGGGATGACTTGTCTGAGCAGCAGCCTGTGGACAGCATATTTCTGCTGTAACCGCATGGTCATGCTGGGGCAGCACAAGTAGAGATACAAGCAGTAGCAGCCATGGTCCCTGATGCACAAGCATGCAGCCTACGTTGGCATTGCCAGTCACTGCACCTCTGCATTGAGCAATCCCCTGGTGATATTGCATCTAATAGGGTGCTTCAAAGCTCGCCGTTGGGAGTAAACAGCTGGTGTAGAATGCAGCAGCATTGGCCAGTACATGTTTCCTTTTATTCCTGACTCTGTTCTTCATCCCCGTCCTTCCTGCCTGCAGAGTGTTGCCCTTGCCTGTGTCTACCTAGCAGCCAAGATCATGGAAGCACCCAAGGCTTTGCGGGATGTTGTGTTGATAGCAGAGAAGTACAGATACAAGCAGTACGCTGTTAAGCACCCAGAGGAGGCTAAGTTCTGGGAGGATCGGGTAAGGCACGTGTTCCCATGTTGTAATTCTCAGGAACTAAATCATCTTGATGCAAATAGGCGTTGTTAGCACTCTACAACTCAAGGAGAATCTGTGGACACCTTGCAGTATTGCCCTCTGGCCTCTGGTGCATGCTGATCCTTGACATGGGCTTGCTTATATGAGCAGAGCCTGGCCGCTCTTATGAAGTGTTAGGCTATCCAGTAAGAAAACAGGCAAGATCCCATCATACCCAAGCCAGTGGTCTGGGTGAACTTTGGCAGTGCTGATTTTGAGTCCTTGCATCTGGTGTCTTGCAGGGGCATCAAGAAACTGTCAGGGATGAGGTGCTTGATGCGGAGCGGGCTGTGCTGTACACCATCGGCTTCAATTTGAACGTTGTCCTGCCTTACCGCTTCCTGTTCCATTACCAGAAGATGCAGTGGGTGGAAAAGGACGTCTTCACGGCAGCATGGATCTTCATCAATGACAGGTGAAGCTTGGATAGTCGTTCTGTACCAATTGCAATGGCTGTATGTGCTCTTTGTTACTGTGGGGTTGCAGGCTGTGGTGGGTGTGCATTCTGGTGCGTGGGATGAGTCTAGGCACTGCTTAGGAAGGGTTTGGGAGCACAGAAGGGACTGCTGTGCCATGGTCAACCTCTTGGGGCAAACCCACTATGCCTTTCAAGGAATGGGCTGCATGCCTGCTTGCTAATGTACATCTGAGATGCTTGGTTGAGCTTGATGCAATCTGTAAAGCCTACAGACGCCAGCGGAGGCAGGATTGTTGCTGGACATGGTAGGTACAGGCAGCTGCTCCGTGGTTGGAGACTGTCTGTGAGGCGTTGCGCACATTACCCTCCAGTAAGGTGTATTACCGCCCCTTGTTTGCTGTCCAACAGTGGCCACACGCAGATGTGCCTGGTATACAACCCTGAGGAGATTGCTGTGGCAGCCATCTATGCAGCCTTGGTGTGCCTCAGGAAGGAGCTTCCAGCAGCTGCTACTGATGGAGGCAAGAAGAGCTTTTGTGAGCTCTTTAATGTCACTGCAGAACGGCTGCAAGGTGAGCAACTCTTTATTGTAGCACTGGCTGAGTTTTGCTGAGCAGCCTGGACATGTTCCATCAGCACCACCTTTCGTGCATTGCCTGCGATAATTGTGAGGTGGGCTGTTAGTCATGCCCTGCCTGTACCACAACATATGCATCTAGTGGAATGCTTGGGGGCCACAGGGTTGTTTTGTTATTGGTTGCCTTGGCTGCTCCCGTGTGGTGATGTTGGGGGATAGTGGTTCTGGTGGGTGGTCAAGCCAGTTCCTTCTGCTTTTAGATAGCCCAGTTCCTTCTGCCCCTGATGTTAAGAGTGACGCAGCAACCAGCCCTTGCAGACCTCATGTTTTGCAAGTGGTGCAGAATGTTCATGTTCATACAGGACGTTCAAAGCAATGCGGCTGCCTGCAAGTCTATTAGCATTGTCATGTTTCTGACTGTGTGCCCTTCTGCTGTATTGTGTACCGATCCTGTTATGTACAGAAATGCTTGACCACCTGATGGCTATGTACATGGTGCACGCCAAGAGCGAAGCACCCATGCCAGGTCAAGGTGTCCCAACAGACAGCAAGACCTCAGAAGCTACTGCTGCTGAGGCCTTGCCAACTGCAAGTGACATCAGCATTAAGCCTCGAGCAGCTTCTATGCCGCAATTACAAGGGACACCAGGGGAGCCCCCTCGTGTGACTGTTGTGCATAGCAGCCCCGCACCAGTAGCAGCAGCAGCAGGGAGGGCTGGCGGAGGCCCTGTGCTAGCCACAGCAGTAGCAGTAGCAGCACCTGTTGGGCGGCTAATAAGCAGTAGTGGGGCAGGGGAAGCAATAGCTTTGCAGGGCTTCCGGCAGCAGGAGCAAGTCAAGCAGGAAGTGGCTGTGCATCATGTGTAGGCAGAGTATAGCAGGTAGAAAGTGTAGTCGGGTTGCATCCCCAGTAGTGCAGCGAGATGTAGCATAGTGGGATGCAATAGGATGCGGGCTTACTCGGGGTAGTCTTCTGTATCTTAGCTGGACAGGTATTGAGCTTGCTTGGCAGGTGTACCAGCGGCGGTATGTATTCTAGCGTTGGGCATGCTCAGGTTTTGTGGTAGGGGGGTTGGGGTACTGAATTTGTCACTTATGAATGGATCTTAGGTTGAAAGCATGCTTCTACCAGTATGGTTTCGCTTGGCAGTATGATCTAGTGCTGCCACAAGGCCATCTTCTATATAGGTCAGGGCATGTCCATGTGTGATTGCGGTGTTTGGCTTCTGGTCTGCGCTTTTCTTTGGGTTTGGCAGGCTTTGTGGCAGCTTTGTATCGATCTGCACTCAAGTCCTGATGTGTGGTGATGTGGCCTGGGCTTGTCTGAGGGCCGGTGTGCTTAGCTAGATGCCTACCTTAGTGAGCAGCCACACCGACTCTTAGTATTCGTTTGTGTAAGCTTCATTGGCCTGTAACCAGGATGCAGTTTGTTTGTTTCACGATGTCCTCTGAGTACATACTAAATTGGAACTGCTATTTTATTACCTGCAATACTGCTGTCCCGGTCGGTGGTGCTGGATTGTCACACCAGCCGGGAGGATCAATGTTTGGAACGGATTGCCAGCCGGCCTCCCAATCAACGTCCTCGATTAATACATGGGGCTTGATTGCGGAACTTCATGCCCGTAATCAACAAAGGCCACCTGACTGGAATCCCAGGTGGATGATGACGCGATGCCCGATGGCGCTGGCAACTGTTAACGGGTCAAATGCATGCAGCGTAGCAAACATCGTACTGAAAGGTGTGCAGTGCGGGTTCTCCCTCATATACACTTATACTCTGCATAGGGGTCTGGATGTTCAACGTCCATGAATTAGGGAGCTAGGGGCAGGCAGTCCCGTACTGCAGCTGTCCTTCTGAGCCCTGACGACCCTGATGGAATCACCATGACGGCAGGAAGGCATGATGGCAGAAAATAGTTGAATATTCAAGCTCTACCTCCAAGACTTATGTTGTGAATATGCCGTCAAGCATGGCAGACATCTGTGCCACCCAATACCGCACAGAAGCCTCTAGGAAACAGAAGGAATGCGGCACCTCAAGCTCCCAACAGGGATTTCACAAGGCCCAAGCGATGACACCCTGATGCAGTATAGGCTTGCGTGATGTTACACACTGGGAGACACTGCTTGGGCAAACCGCTCAGATGATCATAACATAACATAACAAACAGTTAAGGTGTGGCAACCGCAAAGGGCTGCTAGGTCGAAACAACCAAACGGTCAATGCTGTCACTAGCAGGCACTCACAAGATTGGCAGTCTCCTAACAAACTGGTTGGAGTCATGCTTGTGTCCTGCACGGCCCGGAGGGCTGTGCAGTGGTCTCTCTTAATAGGATTGATAGTGTCCCAAGTGGATTACCCTGAGTCCCAAACTCACCCACAGGATCATGATATGTCCACACCCTTGACTTATTGAAACCCAACTTCGCTACATCAGTGTCTGAAGGACACAAAGAGCCCGAGCGAGCAAGACACAAGAGTCCACAGAAGGTGCAACCCCGGGCCTGCTTGCGTTGCTACAAGGTACAGATGGCTGCCAGATTGCCAGGAGGATATAAAGAAGCCTGGACATAGGTAATGTTGCATCTGCATGTTGCTGCACTTCACGTGTTGGTGGAGTACTTGTGCCTGCAGGCAAAGATGGGACAGCATCCATAAGACAGCACGGAAAGCTGTTACATTCATGAAATGACATAGCAAAAAGTGCCATAGGCCTCGCACCTCAAGCCATCGCAAAAGGACAGCGAGGTGGATCAGGATACGGGTTCTCTTTGCCATGCATGACAACATATGCCTAGACATGAAGTCCACCAGCTAGGTCAAAAGCACCCAGGTCAAAAGCAACCAAAACCTCCACTGCCGCAATGGGGGTAAGCGCCTCCAGGCTATGTTGGACATGGACCACACCTGCTGCTCTAGGGTATCATGTGACAGCACAAGACGCAGTGACTCCATGCCAACATGAATATAGCATGTCTTGCGGGAGAATGCCACGTCACATCAGATGAGTCTGCACCACCCCATCAGGATACGTCGTCCAAACAGATAGTGCAGGAATTTCTCGTCCTTCATCCCGTCCCTCACATCACATCAGAGGCTACCGCAACATGCAAAAAATAGCAATGGTCCGTTGTGAGCTGTCCATACTTGTTGCGAAGGAACTTATCAAACTTACCCGCATTCTGTGCATTCATAAAACACGGTTTGCCCCTCATCAGCAGAACGGAGCTGCATGGTGTAAAACTCCAGGCCCCGATGGCCACACTTTGGACAGACTTCATCCACCTGCAACAATCGCAGCCAGCCAGATGTAACTGTACGTGCATCAAATGTGTTGGCTAGCGTCCCACATGCATGTGAAAAGGTCCAAAGCGCAAACCACAGTTACCAAAAGATCTTAATGCTTCAGCTGCTTGGCTACATGATTTGTAAGCCTGCACAATACTCCTAAAGAGCAGGGAGTAAGACACTAGGTGTTGGTTTGAGGGACGAATTGGGCACGAATTGGGCCAACTTACCGTTGCTCGAACCCTGTTCTCAAGAGCTACTGTAGTGTCTTTGACCAGCGGTTGCAGGTTGTATGTCCGTGAGTACTCCTGCAGCCCAGCAAGCACTAATGTCACCCTCAATAGATAACACCCAGGCAACGCAATTTCTTGCTAACTTTGCAGTCTGAGGACCAGTAACATGAGAGCTCTACATGGCGGTGCTGCTGCAAAGATAGCTGCTTATACCCTCATTGCTGGTAACAATGAAACATGTGCCTGAAGTCCAATGTCCAGGTATTGCCGACCACATGCAGTTGCAAGTGTGAATGGCAACTCCTCAAGGATGCCAGCAAAATCGTTATGAGTGGTGTCAAGCTTGGTCCCCTGCTTCTTCAGCATGTAGCTTGGTCTTGTGAACGACTAGAGCTACATGGGCTGCACAACCACATAGCATGCAAGCTGCCAGTACATGCAGCTGCTACAACGTGAATTGGCAACGCATGCTGCAAACACAAGCCAAAAGTACTCCAAGTTTTGTAGATCTCCAGGCTGCTGCCAGAGTTGCTGCCACGGCTGCTGCTGCTGATAGGACACCTGCTGCTGCTGCTGCTGCTCCTGGGTGATAACACCCCCAACCGGCACTCACCGCCATGTTGCTGCGCGAGATTATGCTAACTTTTGAGAGCTCTGCGCACCAAGTAGTCGTTACATTCAAATAGTTGATGGAGTTAGGAGCAGTTCACCACCTGCACTCACCTTCAAGACTCTTTGTGTACCCTGTAGCGGGACAGAATGCTACTCCTCTAACTGGATCTAGCTGCAATAGCTGTCCAGAGGTCGGACAGAACATCCAATCCTTGCCAGCATTTCCCTACAGGAGGGGTGGCGACAGTAAGCAGCTGGTAGGTCCCGGTCGCAGAAGCCGCATGGAGGTGTTAAACAATACCTCCGACATCTTTGACATGAGTAGCTTCTTATCTCTCGCTTCAAAGCCAAGAGTCTTAAGACAATGGCAATGAATTCGATCGTGGCTGGTGCGACAAGTCACCGCATGCCCCGAGGACACCAAAGCCAATGATACAATAGCGGCCTGCAGACCTGGTCGAAGCTCGACTTCACACGAGTTGTCGGCCGGCTCATATTGGTGACAAAAAGCACACTCGCTGCTGTTTCCTCAGAGCGCCGCAGCTCAGAAGATGAGGAGACAGGCGGCGGAGTGCGTGCCAGTCAATCGACGAGTTCGTGACCATTTTTCAAAGTTACGGAATCATGCAAGAGCAGGCAAGAAAGCTTGTTTCACTGAACCAAGGACTTTCGGAACGTAGTATATGGCATGCCTTGTCAGAGGCAAGGAGCCTTGCTAGGCCATTTATCACATGTACGGTGCCGTACTAGGTGCTGCGGCAACAAAGTATCAGGCTCTTCTTGCTTGTGCCAGGGATAGAATTTGATTGCACACTTCCAATACTTTGAGTGCACTTTGCATGGCCGTGTTCACGGACCTACCCTCTGACGTCCTCATTGAAGTCTACTCACTCAGTGGGCCGCTGTCAGCAGCTAGCTTACTGGGAACATCTCGACATGCAAAATATGGCTGGGAACATTCTGAGATCAAGTGGATGGCGCGGTGGCGGCCCACGGCGTGCTTCAAGGCGCTGATCCTGAAGAAGGACTACCGCAAAGCGTTGGCTCTTTTGGCCTGCACGCGGGCGACACCAGGGGCTAGCCTCAATCCTCTGCTTGCTGTATCGGCGTCTCATGGCTCCAAGAGCCTCATCAAGGCATGTCTGGACGTTGGGGCGGATGTTGAAGCCACGATGGCTATCTCACTGCAGGTACTGACAATCTCCCGCCACTGTTGGAATTCTTGGCTAGACTTCTGTAGCAATTCACTGCACAGTCCAGCGCGTGTCATCACAGTCGGACCAAAACAATGGTTTGTGCATCAGGCGTTGCTGCTAAAAAGACAGCCGCAGGCAGCATATGAGCCCTGCATGCCTCCTCGCAGTACATTCTTAAGGTTACACGCTTGCTGTACCAAAGCACACTTAGCTGCCCTCGGGTAATAAAGCTAATAGTTGCCATTGAACCCCTGTCGCCTTGCCATAGTAAACAACTTGGCCCTGGATGTAAAGTGCGCCATTGTCACATGACTAGGTGCAACAGAGCGATCGCTTGTTAGTCATTTCCAGGCTGCAGCATGTTACTCAGCCGGACCTGGATAACTGGTGGGCTCCCATGCTGCCAGACTTGACGAGACCTCTGTATCAAGAACCCTGACCACATTATTTTTGTCACTATGTAGGTGTCTTGAGGGCCTTTGCCATTATCCCTATTGCAATATCTTGTAGTCTAATAATCAAGTTTCATGTTTTCTATGTGCAGTGTGGTGCGAGCAACCTCCTAATCACAGATGCTGTGGAGAAGCATGTCCACGCCAGCAGCTTGTCCTTGGCAGTAATGGCCAATGCACCCGAGGCTGTGTGCACCCTGATAGCTGCAGGTGCATGCGCCAAGGGCAACCAGCAGCGGCACCTCCCCATGCTGCAAGCAGCTTACACAGGCAACCCCATCCTCATCAACATCCTCTTGTCAGCAGGAGCAGAAGCCAATGGACTCTATCGCTGCCCTTGCTGCAAGGAGCAGCACAGCCCCTTAGCTGCAGCAGCTTCAGGAGGGCACCTAGAGGCCATGGATGTGTTGCTGTGTGCAGGCGCAGATGTGCATGACCTGCATGATGAAGCACTCCTTGCAGCTGTCTGCAGCAAGCAGCTCAAAGCAGCAAGCAGCTTGCTGTCTGCAGGAGCAAATCCCAACACCCACTCCGGCACACCCCTCCGCATTGCAGCTCAGCTCAACTCCTACGCTTTGACGGACCTGCTCCTGTGCAGTGGAGCATACGTGAATGCAAGTGCTGACATGGCGCTGCGTGTGGCTGCACGGGAGGGCAACTTCCACATTGTGGGGCGGCTGCTGGCTGCTGGTGCAGATGTGCATGCCTGGGGGGAGCAGCCGCTGCTGTTTGCAGCAGCAGGTGGGCATGTAGCCGTGGTGCAGCTGCTGCTCATGGCTGGAGCAGCAGTGAGAACAGCACAGGACTCTGCGCTCTTTGCTGCAGCTGAGAAGGGACATGCTGGTGTGGTGGAGCTGCTGTTGGCTGCGGGTGCGGACCCCTGTGCTCGGCGGGAGTCGGCCCTGCTGGCAGCAACCAAGGGTAATCACTGCGAGGTCGTGCAGCTGCTGCTAGATGCTGGGGCAAAGCAGAAGGCAGCAGCAGCTCGGGCTGCAGCTGAAGCTTTGGGGATCGGAGGAACAGCAGCAGCAGGAGCCGGGAGTAGGTGCTATGTACGTCAGCAAGCGAGGGATGGCAGCAGCAACAGCTTACTCGATGAGATCTGGGACATGGGGGAGGCAGATAGCCCTGTGGTGAAGGAAGGGGAGGCAGCAGCAGCAGGTGGCATGCAACAGCATATGATACATGTGATTGCAAGTGCAGGTTCCAGTGGTGGTGGCTGCTCCACCCACCAGGTAGTGTCAGCAGCAGAGTGGCTGAAGACGGGGCAGCAGTGGCGGCAGCAGCAGGTGGGTCAGTTGCTGGAAGCAGCTATAGTAGCTGGTGCAGAAGGGGCTGTGAGCTACCTGCTGAGCCAAGGTGTTAAGAAGAGCATCAGGAGGGAGATGGTGAAGCTGGTCAGGGGTTCAGGCAAGGGGGAGCTGGTCAAGGTGTTGAGAGGGGAGAGCAAAGTGAGGCAGCTGCTGGGGGTGGTGAGTGCTGTGGGTGGGGGAGCCCTGCTGGGGGTGCTGGGGTCGGTACTGAAGAGCTGAGGAAGCGGAAGGTGATGGAGGCCAAGTATGTGTTTGTGGCTAGGGAGCAGTATGGGGCGTCCCTGAGGTCAGCGGATACCGGGGACAGCAGAATGGAGGGAGGTGATGCCATTGATATGGGAAAGGTACCAAGCACTGCGGCAAAGTTTGACGGTACTAGGAGCAATGTGATGTCATTGAAGAGGATGCAATCTGGGTACAGTGCTCGCCTGTGGGTGCTATTGACGATGGTGGCACAGCAGCTTGTTTCAGTCGATGTCGTAGCTGCTGCTGTGTTAGCCTGAATGGTCACGGACTGCTCTGCATCAGTGTTACTACATGGCATAGACTCTGTGGTCTCCTGTGGTTCACATCCAAGCAACGCCCTCATTGAAAAGCACTTCCGAAATTGTCAGAATGCTGCTGCTGTTCTTCGCACAGTTTGGAGACATTGTTCTTCTCTGTCTGATGCCGCTGGGGATTCCATTAGGCATATGGCCTCGCAGTGCGCTCAGATCTGCTTTGTATACCGTGACAGCAAGGGCTGGGCTGGGGTGGTCTTTGCATGGATATTCCTAAGTTCATCTGATCGCGCAAGAAAAAGCTCCTGTTGCTCGCAGGGAGACAGGAAGCTTGGTGGCTAGGGTTAAATCCCCGTCATTGTAGGGTTTAGCCAGTGTCAAGTACAGGAAGGTGGAATCACTTGGCGTGCTAGGTGTTTTTTATCAGTCCCGCCCAGTTTGGTGGTGCAGGAGGCTCTACATGTTGGGAGCACTCTATGTGTGAAATCAAGCACCCTATGTGCTTGCAAGCACCTATGCAATGGTGCTTCTCTTCGCATTCCCTTGATGTGTCCTCCACCAACTTGAATTGCACTCAGCACTTCAAGCTGCAGCTGAGGACGTTAAGGCTTCTAGGGGCACGCTTCCTGCAGCCTCATGATTGTGATCGCAATGTGCCACGTGTTTAAGCACTGCATTTTTTATCGGTGTGGTGCACTCACCCACCCTTTTTAGCGCAATATTCTGAACTGGAAAGAAGAGATGTGCTGCCCCTCTTGTGCAGCACCAATGCTGTGCATGCAACACATGCAACAGCCTGTTCGTTTGGTACCTTGCAGTTCTTCTTTCTACTGCTCGGCTGTTCACTAATCAGTGCAGGCATCCCACAGTTTCCGCGACTGCCATTGCATCCCTTTGGCAAGTCTGTTGTGCACCCTACATCACCCGGGGTGGGGGCCACTTCTGTTAACAAACTGGTTCTATCAATGGCACAGATACTATAAAGCAATGCCAAGTTGTGGCAGGTTGATGTCTCCTGCCGTATCTGCGCAGGTCAAAGCCTGAGTATGGATTTAAAGTGGTGTGGGTATGAGACTGGCTTTTTGTTGGTGCTGATGCAATACATGTTCTTGTGCTCTCGGTGTGCTGGATTGCAGAGGCATTGGGTCCCGATGGGGGTTCTCATGTTCAGGGATGCTGACTGAAAGTTAAGTGGTAGCAACTTACCTGGATATGAATTAAGCATCAAGCACAGCCCTGTAGGTTTCTGACCTTCTATGGGCTTGTTATAGGCTGCATAGGGCAGGTTGTGCCATGTGCTCTGGAGTATGGCATGACACAGGATCATGGGCAGGTAGCATTGCTGGTTTGAAATAGGTCTTGGATGGGTCTCCAGAATAGCGCGCATGTCCTCTATAGCAAGCGGAATTGATATGCATATAGGGTTGGCTGGGTGTGTGTCAACTTGTTGGTGGATTTTGTATGCGCTCATAAGACTAGCGCAGTCTATCCAGTTCTGCTACAAGCATTCCTGGTGTGGTACTTCACCTGATATGCAAGTGAGTACGATTTTGAATATTGTGTAGAGTGACTGGGGTAGGATAGTTGGTCGTTGCTTCCTGCAATGGACGCTGTCATGACTGCTCTGCCTCTAAATAAGCGCTGTTCTCTCTTGTAGAATGTTGCATCTTTTGTTTGCTTTGCTAGATTTCCTCATGGCCGGGGGTTGCCAGCCCTCCGTAGTGCTTAGATATGCAGCTCGGACACTCCTTTCATGTTCGGGCCCCTGTTACCCTAAAACTCGGTGCTTGGATACGTTTGCATGGGCAATGATTGTCAGTGTCGTGATTGTGTCGTGTCCTTCAGAAGCAACGGCTAATAGTGGACATTTCGGGATATTGGATGTGTTAGGCCCTTTTTTAGCATCAGGTTCATCATGGGGGCATTCGTTGAGCCCAATATAACATCAACAGCTGTGCATATAATGTCACTCTTTGTTCACCCTGGGCTGATTACATTGGCTTCAGCATCGCTGACTGAGGGAACGCGTTATCTTGGACTCATTTTTGACTCAGCTGCCTCTGCGGGCACCATGGCGGCTCACAGGGTGAAATGTTTTTCATCCTCCTTTCATGCTGCTACAGCCCAAATGCGTGCCGCACTAGATTTCCCGTGTGCCCTCCCCGCCTTCTTGAAATTGTTGCACACTGTTATGGAGCCTGCTGGTTTGTATGGTAGTGAACTCTGGGGCCTTTTGTCTATTCCAGGTTTGTTGGTCGTCTAATTGGAGCCTCCCTAAATTCTATGGCTTGGCAGATCCTTTGGAGGTTCAGCGGTGCCGCCTGATCCGTCAATGGTTGCGGCTCCCTGCATCTGTGCCCCATTTGCCTTTATTACATGAGCTTGGATCTGAACCTCTTGTGCATTGCTATGTGCGGCGTGCTGTTCGCTTTTATAACTGCCTTGTTGACCTAGATGTTGCTTCAGTGTATCGAGGTGTGCTACGACAGAACATTGATGATGCTCTCTCGACTCGCTCTCGGGCCCATAATTTTGTGGGGGCTCTCTTTCAGGTGTTACGGATTCTCCTGCCTCGTGCAGGTGGAATTACACGCACCTTGCGGAATTTCCTGCCTTTGGATGCTACTGCCATTGATGAGGCATTGTCGACTAGGTACACTCAGCACATCCAGCATCTGTCCCAGGTTGAACATGGTACTGGATCCCGTATTGGTCTGTATTTCAGGGTTGTGGGTACACATGCTTTGGGCGTGGTCCCTTCTTTTTACTCATGTAGACTTTCTCATGGTGTGTTGGTACGCTTCTTGCGTTTTTGTCTTGGCTGCCATCATCTGCGCATTCACACAGGACGTTGGCAGCTGCCTGCCCTCCTACGTCCTCAACGTACTTGTTTGCGCTGTAGTTCCACAGCCGTGGATGATGAGGCACATTGCCTCTTCTTGTGTGAACACCCGACAATTGTTGAGGCACGAGATGTCTTCTTGTCAGCTGTTGTACCACCTGTGTTCGCACTGTCGCCTCTCAGGTATGCTGACTTTTGGGCACTGTATTCAACTGGCAGGGTCCCTCTTCCAGTGTTGGTCAAGTATGTTGCCATCTGCGTTCGTGTCGATCGACAATGCCACCAGTCTGGTGGTACTGATGTGGTGGACTTGCCAGACATCTTGCTTCCGGAAGATCAGTATTTAGATATGTTTGATTCGGAGACTGATATTTCTGGTGATAATTCTGAGGATGAACTGGTTGAAGTCCTCTAGATGAGTGAATACCTGGCTGGTATCCATTTGCTTGGTGGTATGGAACCCATTGTGTTTTGGATCCATCCGATGGTGTGTTTGGTCGGTTCGACCTAGCAGCCCTTGGCGGTTGCCACACCTTAAATGTTTGTTATGTTATGTTATGTTAATGCATGACAAGGTTTAGCAGGGGAACGGGCATGCACATTAGTATGCCAGTTCCTTCGTGCATTGATGAGAGCTTGCTGGCAGTACATGTTTGGCAAAGAGTTGTCGGATTGCCTTTGCTACACCTTGGCAGCACCTTGAAGTCTGATATGATTTATGTTTCTTGGCCAGAGCTAACTCTCTCACTGGTGAATATTGGTCCTGGACTTAAAAATGTGTATATCTGTGAATCTTCGCGTACGCGCATGTTACATCCTTGCTTAACGAGGTTGCGATGCCAGCTCCTCGGCGGGATGTAACTGTGCCGAGACTATAGATACCCCCCTCCTTAGCAGAGAGCTTCTTTGGCAGCCATTGCAGCTCTCAATACTCCAGACAACCTACCTGACCATCTCCACGCCTCTGCTGCGTTGCGTCAAAAACGCAGCAGACTCAGTCCACGCGCCATATATAGAGGGGATTAGAACTAGAATACTGGTGAACAGGGACTTACATTGCCCTGCGAACCGCTCACTACCTCCAAAGGCAAATTGCCTGACAGCTCCCACTTCCCGCCCAGGCGCAGCCTCGGCAAGCCCACTTTGCTAGTCCTACTAGTACAGAACATATAAAAGCAGCCCCGCCCAGAACATCCATCACCGAAAGGGGCTAAGATCCTAAGGCAGGCCAACAGTTAGATTGTAGCATTCCCGTAGCTCAGGTGCCGCGTACCCATCTTGAGTAGCCTGTGTAGAGGTGCCCTAGCCTAGCGCGGCACACCTGCATCAACTTGCGTCGCTCGGTCTAAGGTGAACAAGATACACTAAGCGTCCGTAGAACAAGCTCATATCTCCGCTCAGTAGAGTATACCTGCTAGTGATAGCACAAGCTGGCCTAAGAGATCAACCGAACGCGACGCTCTTCCGAACCTGACCAGGCCCTGTCCCGTAGGACTCGTGCCACTATTGATAAGCATCTTACGCAAACGACTCTAGCGTTGTATGCGCAACAGCGAGGAAGCCTGCTCGGGAAAGTACAGCGACGTCCCCAGCCCATACCTCCTTCCCATCAAGGGCGTGAAAGGACAGCAACTGCTGTACGGACCAGAGGTTGTCATAGCAACAGACTTCAGCACCCACGACACAGCGAATAGTAAGGTAGGGTGCGCAAACAGCAAATGATGCACCTGGCCCAAGTCTCAAGTCAGCCATCTTGCCCCTTACAGTCACAAAGCTCTACTGTCTCTACTGTCGTAGGTCGCCACCACAAGACAGCAACCTACCAACATGAGCAACGGCGGCACCATGCAGGATCAGATCATGGCAGACAGGCAGCAGGTACGATACACATAAGCAGAACCTCAGCATTCAAGCAGAAACGACCCACTCCCAAGCTGCCAGCCACGCTAGCATGTCTTGTGATCCTCCTCACAATGTCCCTTTGTGTCTGCGCACAGAATGACCTCACCGAGATTGAAACAAGCCGCAAAGTCTTGGCGGGAGGAGAGGAGCCAATGGTCTCCATCAAACCCTCCCCAGAATTGCTTGCCAAGCTTGCCCTTCACAAAGCAAAGGCAGCATCAGCTATCGATCACAGCCAAATCCAAGGTTCCAACTACACCATCTACTGGGACCACACCTACCCAGGGCATGCTCTGCTCAATGGTTACCCCTCCATCTTCAGCACAGTCCCAGAGTCACACCGGGTGACCCTTATCGTCACTGGCTACGAATGCCGTACTGTCAAGACCCTGGAAGCTGCTAAGGCCTTCCTTGCTGCAATCCCTGGTGTGGAAACTGTCATCATCCCCGAAAGCGCCAAAGAAGACCTCCACATGGGCATCCTGCGGTTCAAGGACCCTGATACGGCTGACTCGGCATTCTTCCACCTCGGAGACTCGGAATACATGACGGCTGATGGCAAGTACCAGCTATCATTCCGCCGCAAGTACCCAGAAGCAGTCCCCGTGGAGGTCAAGGACCTGCATACCATGTGGCTGCACACGCCGTCATTGATCAATCTCGGCAAATTCGCACGCTTCCGGCAGCTGCAGCAGAAGGTGGCAGACGACCTCAGCAAGCAGGACGCCACACGGCTGGAGATCATAGACATCAGAGTCCCAAACGCCTCCTCCCCGTACACTGGTGTCATACTAGTGGACTACGATAACATCGAGTACTTCACCGAGCAGAAAGTCATCAACACCAAGGCGGGTGAGCTGCTGTACCAAGTGCACGTGGGAGAACTCCCCCCTGGGTGCAGCAGCTCATCCTTGGCCGCCGGGAGCCAGAACCCTACAGCATTGCCATGAGCAAGGTGCCCTTAACACTGACGGTTAACGCGGTTACCAGCGCCTTGCACAAACTTGCCCTGCTGAGCAACGCCAAGTTCCGCAGCATCCGGCTCATCCACGTGAATCGGCCGCAGGGCTACAAGGTGTACCAGCTGATTGTGGGGACTGAGGGAGAGTTCATCAGTGTGTTGGGCTACAACCGCCACAAGCAGGCTCGTATTGGTAACACCTTCATGCTCCTGTCCACAAGCAAGAGCAGCATTGTGGGTGAGTCCAACCCCCGAGACACCAACCTGGTAGCCAACGTCCAGAAGGCCTTGGCAGAGGGGGTTAGCTACAAGATGATCATGGAGGTAAATATGGTGCAGTTCATAAAAGGACACAATTGCAGTACGATACATGCATTTCCCAGCGTTGCAACTGCCCGGACAGCCCAACAGGGGTATGTGCTGATGTCCCTTACTGACTATGAGTGCTACCAAAGCCATCACAGACCTGCAGCATGCCCTACTATTATTACCCATAGGAAGATGATGACATTGCCAGACTGTGCTGCTACCGTACAGTGCCCTGCATGCAAATTCCCACTGTTTGCCACCAGACCTGCGCTCCAGCAAACCTATAGGGCTCGATCCTGTCAAGATTTCAGATGCTCTATTACTATTGGCAGCAAAATGCCTGCTTGTGTGTCATGGGATGCCGCACTTACTGCTGAGTGTACCCCTCACATCAGTCAATCAGAATGCCTGGTCATTGCTGCTGCTAAAGAACATAGTTCCCATGGTGTTTTGCTGAGCTTAGAAGGTACAGGGGCTTATCATGAGCTTCCTATCTGCTGTCCACAATCTCCTACAATTCACTCACCATTCATCTCTTCCTTCACCATTCATGTTAGATATATCAACCAAATTCCCACAATTCCTCTGACTGAACTATGGCATCGCATTCCCCTGCCCCCCTCCTGCCACCCATCAGAAGTGCCAGACCATACTGATTTGTACCATCAGCCACCCACCTTGCAGCAAGGAAGATCATCCAGCCACATGAACATTGCAGCCCTGAGCGAACTCTCCATGTGTGCATACACTGTGCCATGCTGCAGGGCGGTGACAAGCAAGACAAGCCTGCAGGAGCAGGCGCCTCAGCATCAGGAAGAAAGAGGGATGAGGATGGACAGGCCCTGCCAAAGAGTCGCCATGCAGCTACCTAAGGCTTCTCCTCTCAGGCAGCAGCAACTGCAGTCTATGCTAGCTCCAGCAGCACTACCACTGCAGTGGTCCCAGGGCTGCATAATAGGGTCCCGCATAGGTCAGGGAAGGTGCCAGCAATTAACCAGGATGTGTTATGATGATCTGCTCGCAGTTATCCTTAGGGGACGGATCCATAGACTGAGTGCGAAGGCAGACGGAGGGTTCCAAGGGGAGCAGGGCTACATGGCCACATTGTGCACTTGCTGTCAGCGAATCTGCTTGTACTATGGCGATATGTTAAGATGGCGTGAACCAGAAAGGGGTCCCAGCTCGCAGTCCTGTGAATCTCAGGGTAGAGCAGCGCCAGTAAGGGTCCCCGGAACGGTGCCAATTGCGAACTCAGGAGGAATTGCACCCAATGCACTCTCGCCGCGGCAGAGCAAAAATAAACTCTTGCACATAGAGAACGCGGCCACGTATAGCATAACCTACACGACAATACCGAGGACTCAGAGACCTCCGTTCTCACTAGTGTCCACGCACACCCAGGCCCTCACCAGACAAAGAAGACAAGCTACGCAGTCCAAAAGAGCCGCAGTTGCCTCTAGCAGCATGGCTTTCCGAAAAATACTCCCCAATAATGCCACCTTTGGGGAGCGGCTGCATGACATGAAGGGCTGTCCGCTCCTAGGTGTGCAAATTTCCCGAACAGGGCTGAAAAATGCTGCCGCGTATACGACTGGCCTACACCCTTTCACTCCGGCTCTCCCACCGCAAACTGCCCTTGCTACGACAGGAGGCAGAAAGCTCAGTAACGACAGCACTCCTCAGAACTTTACCCTGCAGCATGCAGGTGGCCGCCCCAGTACAGTTGATTACGAGCAGCTCGCCCCCTCTGCTTTCCCGTCAGCCCAGGCACCCATTGCAGCCACAGTGCATTGTAACCCCAAGGCGGATTTCGCAGTTGATGGAACTCATGGGATACTCACTGATAGACTCTCAAACATACAACAGCAGGTTGGGGCACAGCCTCTCAGCTTCCGGAATGTCCAACAGGTCGAGCAGGCGACACAAGAACCTGATGCCAGCACCACCAGCAGCAGCAGCAGCATACCGCTACCCGCTGATAACATCACAACCACCAGACAATCAGCCTCTGACGTCAGGCCGGCTACAAGTAGTAGTACCAGCATCGCCTTTTCGATGGCAACAGGTAACAAAACAAACAAACAAAAATTTAAGGTGCGGCAACCGCAAAGGGCTGCTAGGTCGAAACGACCAAACACACCATCGGATGGGTCCAAAAACAATGGAATCCATACCACCAAGCAAGAGGAATACCCAAGCAGACATCCAACTACGGACACGGCAAACAAATCACCAGCAGGAGACTGATGGGTGTATCCAAATCAAACACAATCCAGAGCACCAACCAAGCAGGATGTCCAGTAAGTCCACCGCATATGTACCACCCAAGACGGCCAGCACACCAACCAAAGCGAATACCCAAACATGTAGCTATCTAGACTTCAACCAGTTCCTCATCAGACGAATCACTAGGAACATCTGTCTCCGACTCCGAATCAAACAGATCCAAATATTGACCTGCCGGGAGCAAGATATCCGGTAAGTCCACCACATCAGTACCACCGGACTGATGGCAGTACCAACAGACACGAACACACACGGCCACATACTTGACCAAGGCCGAGAGAGGGCCGCTAACAGCAGCTTCATGCAAACAACAAAGCAAGGCCCCATTGATACCGATGGCTTGTTGACGTTCAGACATGGTGGTATGTTAGCCTGTACATACAGTAACAGCAACATGATACTCCCACCAGCATATGCTACCACCATGATGTGGGGAACCTCTGCCCCAACTCTTGCTAGGACACTTAGGAGCACCTCCACCCTTGCTATTTGGAGTTTTACCCTGACCAACAGCAGCTCCTTGGAGAGACCAGCCACACCTCCCTTTCTGGCCACAGCTCCAGACCATCTGCCTGTTTATCTCCTGCTCTCTGCTATACTGACGCTGAGGTCTCTCTCATACCTCTATGAAGCTGGCAAGCCAATCTCTGGCCTCACGTACACACCCCGGAATGCCACACCAACAAAGCTGAATGTCACAAAGAAAAGAAAGACCAACCAGCGCACCGGCCTATTACACACCGGCCTATTACACACCGGCGCACCGGCCCGTTTACTTATGTGAAACAGTTAATGCGGTTTCGTACTGGTGCACACCATCTTGCTATTGAAACTGGGAGGTGGGCTCGTCCCAAACTGCCAAGGCAGCATCGTGTATGTTCAAAATGTTCTTGCACAGTGGTTGAGGACGAGGTACACTTTCTTTTTGAATGCCCAGCATATGATAGAATTCGTGAGAAGTATAATACCGTTTTGTTTGCACAGTTTGGAGGTTGCCAGGAAGCTTCTAGTACAATGAAGCATAATTCAGACAACGTGAGATTGTTCATGGACCAAGAGCCAAGTTTCCAAGTTGCAAAGTTTGTTTATGAATGCATGGAATTTCGGAGGTCGGGGGAATGTGAGGACTATAATCCTTACTTTGATTTGTCATTATTCGGGGATGAATGGCAAGGTCGTATTTTCGATACCTTTTCTTCTGGACCAAGAGGTGATATTGCTGAGACATTCACTTCTGATGGACCAGGTTCCAGTATTTCTGCCCATGGAGCCTAGGTTGGCTCCGTACGGGCGCCCCCTTTGAGGGGCCATGATGTAATCGTAATCGTAATCGTAGAAAAAGCCAAAGGTGTCCAAAACAGCATGAAAGCCCTTAAGCAGAGGCTGCAAGATAAGTATGTCATGCAATGTCAAACTCGCCTACAAATGGAGATGGAACACCCTGGGGCTTTTGCCGCACACTACCTCAAACGAGCAATTGCAAAACAAGTGAGGCGCTGCATCCAACGCAGCAATGGATATCTTGAAAGAAAAGCCTACAGAATCTACAGGTACACTAAAGTCACATACATGCGTCCAACACCCCCTGGACAGAATGATGCTCCACAATCAGCAAACCTCCAGCCCCAGGATTGTAAAGCAGCAGACACAACCTGCCCAGTAGAAGCCTCATGTCCTCATGTAAACTGCACTGCACCCAATGACCCACACAGCCAGCATGAGGCCCATGATCGCACTGCTGTCACCTGCCAGGCTAGGGCCACCCACCCCCAGACCGTGCCCAATGCGCCCTTCGTAAGGAAACCAAAGCTAGGACAGAGTGCATGTCACCATAACACTTGCTGCAACCCGAGGTGTCAAGGGCAATGCCAGGCTTTCAGAGCACTCTGCCCTGAGGGCCTCCATCGACCCGAAGCCCGCACTACTTATGAGCAACTGCATGGACTGGCACACCACCAAGTGCAGCTTACAGGCTGCCAGCAATCAAAAAGTGCCTGGGTGTACTGCCCCACCTACCTGCTGAGTATGCCTAACCTGGAAGACAGGCTGATTCCCCTTTGGGTCAATGATCTCTTTAACCTCCTCCAGGACAATGTACATGAGCAATTATACCTGGCAATGCCAGCCAAAGACCCTCCAGACTTGAGCGTGCGTCCTTGCAGAGGCTGGGCCTGGGTCCCTGCAGACTACTTCCTCCGCTGCTTCCACCTAGCCTCGACCAAGCAGGCACTTCATGAACAAAAGCTATACGACCGAAGACTGCCCCAAACTGCACGACGATAGATACGCCAACCCATCCCGGCGACAGCAGGCAAGCCAAGCGACCACAGGGAGACAGGAGAAACAATGTCCTTACACTACGTCGAGTCGACGCTGGGCAGGTATGCAGTACACAGAGCGGGCTTCAGCAGACAAGATGCTGCCACTGCAGAGCTACTCGGCGAAGAATGGCAGAATGAGAGCCACGGCCAAGCAGATCCTAGACCCAGGGTATATACCACTATACCGCGGGAACAGGACAGTCTGAGAACGTTCCAGGGAACTTCAACAGGAGCTTCTTGCGAAGGGCTCAGCCTTGTCCCTCCCCCTATGCCAAGCATGCAAGCTGCAGGCAAGACTTTGAAAGCACCACAGACACGCGGCCCAAAAGCTCCCCACACGGTAAAGCGCAGGTCGAAGCCGGAGCAGGGTATGCGACGAATCGATGCAATGCTTAGAGCAGCAGTCCCTGGAATGGCCCCTGGCAATGCACCGACCAAGCAGAAGCCATTTGAGACAGCTGCCCCACAGCCGCATAACATCGCAGCAGCCCCGCACATCTCCAGAAACGGTCCCCAACACCGTCCGGACCCCCTTGTCGAACCTGATAGTGAGGACGAAGATGTTATAATGATCGATCACGATATGGAAGGCCTCAGCGAACCTTGCCATAAACCTTCCAGTCCCAATTGGGGATATGCAGATGTTCAGCGTCAGGTTAGTCCCACCCCACACACACAGTGGGTCACACCAGAAACCGTAGGACTGTACTGCCAAGCGCAAGATCGCGGGAACTGCGCACTGCATGCACTCAATGCTATGTCAGGCAGAACAATCATCACTCCAGCTGAAGCCCAAGCACTACTCCGACATCCACAAGTCCCAAGACCAGCCGACAGCGATAGGCCTGACTGCAATGCCGACGGCTGGTTCAGATGGGAGGCTATCAACAAGCTCCTATACTACACAACAACTATAGACTTGACCCTTCTTGTCCTAAGGAACCCTCAAAACCACCCACAGCACTCTGCCAGTACTAGCTCAGCAAAGGCACAGATACTCGCCCTGGCACCGCAAGGATGTAATGCATTGTTCCTGCATAAACCAGGCCACTTCATATGCTGGAAACGCAGCCCTATAAACGGCAAATGGTACAGCCTGGACTCGATCCCCTATGTAACAACACGCAGAATAAAGGAGTTGACTGATGCCGACTGGGCAGCATTCAATGGCACGATCAGTACAACCATAGCGGCTGACGCATACCTCCACAACGCCACTGGATTAACTCTGTACAAACGTAGGTATACACCGCCCCCGGCAAACAGAAGTCACATGCACTATGTGGACCTAGCAGGAATTGAGCTCCATAAAGCAGGCCCCACTCAGCGCCCTGCTGCTGCATGGATTGATGAGGATACAGAACGAGCCCGCGCCCGGGCCCAGAGAATAGCACAGGCCCGAGCAGGCACATCTCAGCAGCTTCCCAAACGCAAGCCTGCACAGCGTGACATAGCACCACACATAGCCCAGGCTGCCCTGCAGCCCTCCCAGACCCACAAACAACCTACCACGACCCAACAGCAAACAGAGGCACGCCACCCTCATAGCCCCTGGAGGCTCGCAACCGCATTAAACATTAGAGTGTGCAGTCAAATTGCCAGTCACTGCGGGCTGCATGCATTAGAAGCCATGGTAGGACAGGCCATTGCCACTCCACGAGAGGTCACCAAGTACCTTCAAGAGACCTGGCCTGCAGGAGAGGATAAAGAAGGGCAGGAGGGTGATCACTATTCCACACAAGGCAACTACTCAGATCTTGCACTACAACGCATCCTGTATTGGTTCTGGTGCAGGAGGGCTTGCCAAGGAACTGAATTCTTGGAGATGCACGTGGTCTCTGGCCATGAACAGCTGCAAAAGGGCAATTATAGCGAAGCAATAATACAACTGCTACACCAGGCTGAGGCTTTTATGGTAAATTATACAACAAATCCATCCGCTGGGCAAGATAGTGGCAGACACTGGCATGTTGTGAGGAAGGGAAGGACTGACAAAGGCCCTACACCAGACTGGTATCTTGTTGACTCCCTAGACCAGGCTGTGCATCCAGCCCAGGTGAAAATAATGACAGAGGCCGACTGGAAGGATATCCATGGCACTTTATACATCATTAAACAAAGCACAGAAAAACAAATGCTAGACTCATGTGAATTCACAGATGAGGAACTACTGGCACATCAACAGAGACTTGCAGGAGAGGAAGCACGAGCAGCTCACACCCATGTCAGAGAGCAAAGCGACCCCCCGCATCTGCTTGTTATAGAGCAGGATCAAGCCCAACGGTCGGGCCTCACCCAGACCACCCTTAGGAAACGGAATAAGAACCCACCAACTGAGCCTGGGCAGCGCAACAAGCCTAAAAAGACCAAGGCACCAACGACAGCCAAAACTAATGACAACTCATCCAGTATACCAGACATACAAAACTATTTCCACAAGCAAGCACAGCCCACAGCGCACACTCAGGAGATATTGCACCCACCCATACACTCACAACAGGTACAGGGGCTCTGCACAGGGACCCAATTGGAAACTCCCAATAAAGAGAGTGCTACCATCCCCACGCTGAAAGTAATGACTCTTAATGTGAGGGGGCTGTACTCGAATCTTGAAGATGTGCTTGATGTGCTGCAAGACCACCAACCTGATGTGCTCGTTCTGACAGAAACCAAACTAACAAGAAAAGCATGCAGCCAGGCATGCAAACATCTCAGTGGCCATGGGTATGTACAACGACACAGCGCATGCCAGTACAATCCTAGAGCAGGAGTAACCCTACTAATCAACAAGAGCTTTGCAGACCTGGGAACTGTTGAAACAATTGACATCCCCGGGGACCTTGGTGGTTACATAAAAGCAGTGCAGCTTCGCATGGAGGTCTCTACACCGTTAACAGTCGTTGGGGTATACATGCCTACCAGCCATCCCTCAGACAAGATTGTCAGATCCCAAATCTACAGGAGAATGAAAGCACTGACAGAAAAAGCCAATGACAAAGAGGAAGGTCGCCACAACATAATATTTGCAGGAGATTTCAATGCAACACTGAACAATATGGATAGAGCAAGTGGCAATACCAACCCAATGGACAACGCTCACCAAACACAGATCAAGGAAACAAAACTCTATACGCTGGACCCTGTCCAGGCTGGTCACCCCAGGAAATACACATGGAGAAAGGGATCAGCTGAACAGCTGGCAAGCCGGATTGATGACATGTTCACAAACAATGAAGCCCTTCCAGCCTCTGCAGTCACACAGATATGGGATATGACCGGCAAAGGCACAGATCATGATCTCTTGGAGGTCTGTGTTCCCTACCACAAGCTCAACATGCTCCCACCCCCACCAATCACAACTGACAGTGCCGAGAAAGCAACCCTTGAAAAACTGAAACGACTGAAGAAACTCACAAAGGAGGAGAGGGATGGCCTCAAGATTATCGTGGAAGAAAGGCATGGTCTAGCATACCACCAGCTGAACGACCAAGTCCAACACTTACTGCTCAACGACGTGTACCCACACTGGGAGCGCCTATCTAATGGAGACCCCGCAAGCATGGAACCCCTCCGGACCCTCTGTCTCGGAACTGCAGCTGATCCCGCCGCCCAAAGGGAGCTTATGGAAGCGCTGAACACTCAGATGGCTGACCTGCTGATGCAGACTCGGGACACCATGCTATCAGAAGGTCCAACCACCATGACCAACCCAACAGGGCACCACTATCGGCCCAGACTTGTGGCCCTCCAACGTGATGGCCTGATTAAGTTACGAAAGAAGGTAGTCCAAGCATTGAGACAGGAACACGTGGAGGAAACAGAGCTGCCTGCAGACGTGTGTAAAGCACTTGAAGCACTGAACACAACAGCTGAGCGCAGTGGCACCTCTCCTCAACCCCTAAAAGCCTCTCTCAAACAAATTAAACCCAAAATCCGCAAGGAACTACGGGTCATTGACAGTGAGCACCAGACAAAGCGTAAGCAAAATGCCATTGCCAAAAGGCAGGCACTGTATGACCAAAGGCAGAAGATAGGCAACCAAATGATCACTGGCCAATTCAAGGGGCGCAACAGCATGCAGCTTAGGGCAATAAAAACTGGAGAAGACACAGTAGTTACAGACCCAAAGGGAGTCCTGGAAGCCATCACAACATATTATACGCCCAAGCTGATGCCAGCAGCAGGTGCCGGTAGCAAAACTGGACTGTACCACCCATCAGAGCAAGCAAGGTCATATCCCTGGCTACAACCCAACGCCCCAGATACCTTTGACCTGAACACAGCCATCACTAGCGGTGCTGCTCCACGACGATGGCTGCACAATGAAATAAGGGACCAGCAAGCTTTTCAGGCCTGCCTCAAATCCCTGGCTCGCGGCAAGGCCCCGGGACCCGACCAAATAACAAATGAGATGCTAAACATGCTGCCTCCCCAAGGACAAGACCTCCTACACGGTTACATCCAATTGATGTGGGCAACAGGCTACACCCCTAAAGCATGGAAAGAGAGCACCACAGTGCTCCTGTTCAAAAACA
Source organism: Pseudopediastrum boryanum (assembly GCA_963556185.1). Lineage (NCBI taxonomy): Eukaryota > Viridiplantae > Chlorophyta > Chlorophyceae > Sphaeropleales > Hydrodictyaceae > Pseudopediastrum > Pseudopediastrum boryanum. Next base: position 4,280,313 of record OY744503.1, read on the forward strand.
AAGGCACACCCCTCAAACTGCAATTCTACAGACGCATTGGCCTAGAGATGACAATATACAAACTATGGACCAGAATGATCACATGGGTCCTTGCTGACTATGCCGAAAGACACAACATTCTGAGCTACACCCAGGGTGGGTTCCGAAACAAACGAACCTGCATGGACCAGCTGGAGCTGTTCACCCTCTTGCTTGAGGATGCCAAACTGACCCGGAAAGACATCTATCTCCTTATGGTTGACTTTTCCGAGGCTTTTGACACAATTGACCATGACAAGCTGCTGCAAATCATGTATGACCTGGGCTTCCCGACAGATGCCACAGAGGTGGTCAAAGACCTGTACACGGGTGCAACAACAGCATTTACAACCCCATTCGGGAATACCGAACCAATGCCCATGGACAGAGGGACAATTCAAGGTGACAGCCTCTCACCGTTTCTGTTCATTTTATATCTGGAGCCCCTGCTACGCTGGCTAAGGGTAGGTGCCAGAGGATACATCCCAGGTGCATACAACAACCGAGATACGCTTTTCAAACTGAAACAGCAGATCCCAGATGTCACATATGCGGATGACCTGAACCTGATATGTTCATGCATTGGGGATTTAACCAGCCAAGCTGACAAGGTCACCCTGTATGCTGACTGGGGACACCTAAAAATAAACAACACAAAGACCCTCCTCACAGGTGCCAGATATAGGGCTGACGCCAAAGACCCTTTTAATCTGGAGAAGCTCCGGCGTAGCCTAACTGATGTGAAGGTCCAACGATCCCCTGCAACACTCCACGACCCACGAAAACCGTTCCGTTACCTGGGCCTGCAATTCACCATGCACCTTGACTGGTCAGCCCAATATCAACTGACCAGGGATACCATTCGAGACATGTGTCACATCATGAAGCACTCATACGCTACAACCTCCCAAAAGATGCGCACCCTGAATACATGCATACGGACAAAAATTCGGTATGCATTCTGTGTGGCCCCTTACACCAAAGCTCAGCTCAAAGCGTTAGACAGCCCCCTCTGTAGGGCAGCCAAAGAAGCATATGGTCTTCCAAACAGTACTGCCACGGCAGTAGCACATGAAGACGTCAGTAAAGGCGGTCTAGGGTGCCCCTCCCTACTAGCAGAGTACAATACTGTACAAATACAGCGGTTGACAGAGGCTCTCAATGACCCCGGACCAGTGGGAGAGCTCAGCCGTACACGCCTGCAGACAGATGGCAGCTGCCTGGACAAACTGACAGCAATGGCTCGCCCTGCCCTAACACACCACAGCCTGAGGCTGAGGCAGGTGATTGCATGCGCAAGCATAGATGTCGAGCTCAAAAAGCAGGGACTTGGCCCAACAGAACTACCCGATACCAGCCCACTCTTGCAAGACCTGCAGAAGATGCAGGCACTTGCAAGCCCCCAACCACCAGACCTCCTCCTAGCTGACCTTCACCAACTCAGACAAGTAGGTATGCACCGACTTCAGGACATTATGTCTTCCACAGGTAGAACTGTCCTTACAACACGACAGCTCATGTTGAAACTGGACAAGGATATCACCGTTAGGACGCTGACCGCTTTTAAACGTATTGCATACATGCTCACTCTCCCGCCAGGCATCACAAAAGAAACCTACTGCAGCAGGCCACCTGTGCAAGCAGGACATGGTGCAACAATCCATCCGGAGTATGCAAGGCTGCTGAAGTTCCACAACCTCATCGATGACATAGACATACGCAATGCACCTCTCCCAGCATTGTGGGCTGCACAGACACATGCCCCAAGCACAGAGCAAGCCCTGACAGAAATTCAGGCTTACCTGTCCTCACTCAGCGCACCACCAAGAGGCCACACTAAAAGCAGCAGTGTGCGCCAGACTGCAACAGACATCACAGCCCCACTGGTGTACCGAATAGAAACAGGCTATCACGTTTACCAGCGAATCAAGAATGAGAAAAGACAGCCCTTCAAAGATATGCGAGAGCAATTATATAACAACTTTGCAGAAGGGCAGGACCAAGTAGAAGGTATAGAGGGTCTGGCAGTGGCGGCACGCCACACCGGACGAGGGCAAAAGAGAAAGAAAGTAGCAACACAGAACCAGGTCATTGTGCGATGGGCCCCAACAGTTATGCAAGGATGGGTGGTGGAACTGGCTAAGCAAAAGGGCTATCACATTGATGATGCTCCAGAGCACGCTCTACAGCCAATGACCCATCATGAAGTCTGCAACACACCAAACCTCCCGACTGAATGCTGCTGTCCTAACGCCCACCTGCCAGCACGACGAATCCCTGCACGTACAACCCTAGCAAATTGCAGCATATGTAGCAGACGATATCATATTGATTGTCTCCCGCTAACCCATCGCCCTGCAGGGGACATATTGGAAGAGGATGTCACGACAGGCTGGACCTGCATTGAATGTAACAGGGATCAGTATGCCACTAAAGGCCTCCCTCTTGATATAAGGCACTACAACGTCCATTGGAAGCCCAGTCGAGAAAGTGAGAGTGACCTCATCGCACATAATCCAGTTGTTGCTGAGATGATTGCTGCTTACCGGTTGCAACAGGCAGCAGCAGCAAATGACCGGTCCCCGGCAACTCCTGCACTTGGCGAGCTGGCTCAAGCTCAGCAAGGGTTATCGGCACTGCAGCAACAAGGCGACTACTACCCCGATCACCCTCAAAGATACAACATCAACATTGGACAGCAGTACAGCAACCTTTTCGACATGGACACATCACCAATGAACCCCCATGCTGATATCCACCCCACAGGAAGACACAAAGTCTTTATTAGAGAGGTAGAGATGTGCATAGATGGACAAATGTGGATAAAAACGCTCGCCTGCATATACACACCAGATGGCAAATGTCGCTACACCCTCACCCCTGAAAGGACAGCAATACTGTACCAACAGTACTGCCACAGCACTCGCCACAAACCAAATGTTATGCGGAAGTTGAAGGCAGGTACCTTTCCCCAAGAACTGTATGCCCTCATGTGCAGGTACAGAGATGGAGCACAGATCAAAGATCACAAAGCCATTAGGAAGGTCCAAATAAAGAACCACTGGGCCACTCCCCCTGAGGTGTATGAGGCTCTCAGGCAGCTCACAGACATAACAAAAGAGAGATTCGCAAGCCCACTCAATTACAACCCAACATTTACGATGTACTGGAGCGCCCACAAAAGGGACCAAATCTTTGGGGCGAAATGGGATAGCTACAGATATAGGTGGACCGGCGGAAGCGTGCACAACCCAGAGTATGAGGATGAAGACCTGAACAAGAACATGGCTACTGCCATAGCAGCGGCCCGTAACACAACAGCCCCTGTCTTTGGCATACATATCCTGCCTGCCTGGTCCGATGCAAACAGAACTGCCTACCTTGCATGGCTACAACACTTCCCAGAAAACTGCATGCATCTCCTACAAATACCCCGAAAACACTTCAGGTTCCAGAAACCCACAACTTGGGAACGGGGCGACATGTATGCAGGAAACCCTAGATGGGACGTCAATATCATTGTCACAGGCAACGCAAAGGGTTTTGAGGCCCACCTCCCTTACTGGGAGAGCGGCTACATGACCAGGTTTCTGCAAACGCTGCAGGATGCCATTAATCAGTCCCTGCCGGACGACAAAGAGATACAAGACATCAGCATGTACTACAACCCCCCAAGCAGCAATGCCCCGCCCAGCACATCTCATCAGCCAACATTGCTGACGCCAAAACAGCTCAGCAAAATGGGTTACCCCAAACAAACAAACGGCTCTGAGTCCCTCCGGGACGATTCAGCCACCAGTCAAGACCCTCCAGCCATGGTTGACGCCAGCACTACACTGGATGACCTGGAAACGCAATTAGCCACTGCCCTACCAACAGCCCCACCCCTCCGGTACAATTGGAAAAACTATGCCTACACAGATGGTAGCTACAAGCAAACAAGCCACAAAACATCACCAATGGATGCAGAGTGTGATACCCCAGGCATAGGGGCAGGAGTGTACTTCCCCCCACAAGCAGCCAATGAGGACGATGAACGTGGGGTTCCAATTGTCCCTGCAGGCGAAGCCATCCCCAGAACACCATAAACAGAGCAGAACTGGTTGGTATCCTTGCTGCGCTGAGGCATGGAGCCCACATGATAGCCACCGACAGCCTCAGCTCAATGTACCAAATCAAAAAGATGCTGAGACGCCCACAAGATCTCCTAAATCACCAGCACTGTGAGCTAATTAAAGAGATAGTCACCGAGATCGTCAACAGGGGACTGAGGACAACCCTTCACAAGGTCAAGGGCCATGCTTCAATTATCGGTAATGAAAGAGCGGACGCAATCGCTAAGGCGGCTGCGACAGGGGACACCTCCGACTATGTGACTAGGAATGTGAGAAGTACGAGAGTCCTAGTAACAACAGGTTGACCCAATATTGGCCGCACAAGACCCAATGGAACAATCGTTGGTCACGGACCAATAATGGGCAGCGCACGTTAATTGACCGTTTCAAGCGGGTGAACCCTTTGACAGACCTTCACGACTCGGTACGTCATTACTGCCACCAAAAGAGTCGCTTTGGGATGGCAAACAGAGCTACCTGTTATTTCGAGGCTTTTAAAAGGATTGAGGAAAGACTGGACCTGCCTGCTAGCAACGAGTACATGACCTCGGGAAAAATCAAGTATGCAGAACGTAAAACCGCTTTGCGCTACCGGTACGGGACCATGTGGACAAGGAAAATGGCCTATAGGTGTGGACATGCACCTAGTAGCAAATGTCTCCTGTGCGGTGACGAGGATGGCGGACACCACACAGCCTCAGGATGCCCTGCTTTGAAAAGAATGTACATCAACAGGCATAACAAGGTCGGCCGACTAATCATGACAAGAGTGTTAAGGGGACGCAAAGGAGCATTTGTCATTCAAATGGACCTTGGATCAACTGAAAACTGTGCAGAAGACGGCATCATGGCCCACCAGTCTAGAAACATCCCGTGGGAGCTCCTTCCAAGGGGACTAAAGGAGGCAGTGCAACAAGCACAAGGCACCACCGACAAGCGCCCTGATGGTATGCTATACAAACCCAAGAATGGAAACAACCCAGCAGAGTACTGGATAATAGAGGTCAAGATCTGCAGGGATTCAGACCCAACAGGCCAGCAAAGCAAAGCTGATTATCAACACCAAGTACTCATTGACAAAATCAAAGACATAGACCCCACTGCCAAAGTATGGTACTATCCCTTGCTTGTCGGAGTTGCAGGCACCATATACAACAGTCACTATGGAGAACACGCTGTCCACATGATGTCCAGTAAACGTCCATGTCCAATGGACACTTTGGACAGTCCACTAGGATGGAATGGACCCTGGACCCATTAGTCCACTTGACATGTCTGGACATATCCTGGACACCGAATTTGGACATGTTTGGACATAAATCTTACAAAATTGGACATGGCCCAGATGCAAGCATAAGAATGCTGTACAGCACTAGCCAACCCACTGCAAGCTAGCTCTGTTTCAAAGGCCAGAGACCACCTTAAAACCTAGCATCACCCACTAGATCCATCACCCATCACTAAGACCCATGGCTTCGTCATCTATCATCTCTCCATGATCTGTGTCCAACCCCTCGCCCTCCCCGTCAAACTCCTTAGCCTTCCGTTTACGACCACCAGGCCCCCCTTTGCCTCTACCACCTCCATTGCTGCCACCCCTGCCCTTTCCCTTACCCCCACCCCTGCCTCCTGCCGCTTTGCTGCGCCCTTTCATCCCCGCCTCTGCACCTGCAGACTGGTCACCACCCGCTGCTGCTGCTGCTGCTGCTGGCTTCTTCTGTTTCACCTTCTTAGCTGCCTTCCCCTCAGCACCAGTGTCCCCCCTCAGGCGCTTCTCCCTCTGCGCAGCTGTCTCTGCTTGAGGGAGGGTGCGCCCATTCAAGCCTTCACGCAGCTGCTGCATGTTGGCTGATTTGGGATTGGCTGTGGCCTCTAGCACACCCTACATGCAGTGGAGCAGCACATGCAGCTTTTGTCAATGAAGTTGTCATCAAGCTTCACAAAGAAGGCAGTATGGCTGAGATACTTCCACTGCTGCATGCCTAATGAAATCAGTAGAAATCGGAGGAGCAACATCAGCAGATTACACGCCCTTCAGTTTAGGGTTTAAGTTTACAGTGCGGGCAACGACTACAACTTTCTAAACCAAAAACAACAACTTTATGAACCAAGAAACATCAATGATCTAAGGTGTGGCAACACCTTATGCTTTGGAGGATATGACATGGATGCCTTTAAGTGTCCTGGTGTGTTTGGGTGTACCGTTGCAATTCGCAAGTCCTTTTGCAAAGAGCACAAGCCTGCATAACATCGTACGCACCATTAGCTACATGCTTGGGTATTAGCCTTGGTTGGTGTGCTGGACGTCTTGGGTGGTACATATGCGGTGGACTTACTGGACATCCTGCTTGGTTGGTGCTCTGGATTGTGTTTGATTTGGACACACCAATCAGTCTCCTGCTGGTGATTTGTTTGCTGGTGCTACTATTTGCCGTGTCCGTAGTTGGATGTCTGCTTGGGTATTCCTCTTGCTTGGTGGTATGGATTCCATTGTTTTTGGACCCATCCGATGGTGCGTTTGGTCGTTTCGACTTAGCAGCCCTTTGCGGTTGCCGCACCTTAAATTTTTGTTTGTTTTGTTTGCCCCACCCAAAAGACGCTTTGCTTGCTGAGATGGTCAATCTTTCAGAGCACACCACACGAGAAGACATGCTCTATTAGCAGACCACCAGCCCATGTGCAGATGCATTCTGCCAGACAGGATGAGGAGGGGGCAAGCCAGACACTTCATTTCAGTACTAAACCCTAAACCTAAAACAGCAGAACTGCGCACATACAGTATTGCAAGTGCACAAAGACCATCTGCCATGCTACATCAAGTGAGCAGAACGAACTTACCGGCTTGCTCGCCAGCACCATCTCCAAAGTTGCAGGGGATAGACCTCCCTCATCCATCTCCTTCTTGAGCTCTGCGAGTGCTGCTAGGACCTTGGGGGCCAGCCTCTTAGGGGTGCTTGTGCTACCACGCTCAACAGCAGCAGCAGCAGTCCTGGCTTCATCAGCTGCTTTGGCATCTGCCTTGGCTGATAGCCTTGCTGCTGTCCGCTGCCTGGGGTTGGGCTGCTCCTGCTCTGCCTTTGCCGCAGGCTTGGTTGCAGTTGCACTGCTCCTGGTCCTGGGCTCCTGCTGCTGCTGCTTGTCTGGTTCAGAACGCTCCTGGTCTGGGGTAGAAGCTTCTTCACGTACTGGATCTTGCTGCTGCTGGGAAGGGAGTGACAGGAGCAGGTCATCCTCCAGTTCAAAGTCCTCTTGAGGATCAGTTGCTGCTGCCCCTGGTGCCTCAGTCATCTGCTGCTGCTGGGTGGTGTCAGAAGGAGCCACGCCCTTGCCCTGGCCCTGCATGCATCAGGAAGATACATCCAGATATATTTTATTAGGAGGAGAAAAAGAAGCTTGCCATTCCAGAAAACATCAATAATTGTTGGGCACCTGCCATAACGCGTTACGTGGGTACTTCTCTGTATAAGAAAAAGGAGATGATACAAACTGCAGACCTGCACTTCATGTCCAGGCATGTTTGCAATAAGACGTTATAAGGAAGTTACAAACAAACAATGTTATAGTGTAGTAATACTAAGGTGCTTCAGATCGCAGCTTGCTTGCACGCCAGAGCTTGTCATCTCTTTGACACCAACTAATGTGTGAGCCATACTATACAGCAATGTACATTGCGAACAGGAAACATGCACATGGGTGCACCATTAAACCGTTAACCTCTATCCCCTGACCACAGCTAGTACAGCACACAATTGTATGAAGCTGTCTACAAAACTGAAACATGAGATATGCACATATACTACCAGCTGCATGGTCAATGCCTCGCTGAAGTTAAAACCCTCGTCGCTCACCTTCTGAATGATCAGAACCTCCACATTGTCGACGTTCTTGCCTGAGGTTGCCTTGTGCAGCTGTGCGCCCAGCCCCTGGGCATCAGTCAAAACGTGCAGCAACAGGAGCAAATAGTCACTTTCATGTGCATGGGTCTGCAGCTGCTATTACCGATGGTTTGCCAATAGAAATCGTGGATTCAAACATGCTCTTGTTGTGTTGCATGCCCTATCTCAATATACTTAGCCAGCATCAGCTAACAAGATGACAGGCTGTTGGAAGAACAACATGGCAGATCGACCCAAAAACTTCCACCACGTTGCAGACCTACAACTATTGTCAACAGCACATTAAGACCAATGAACATGCTTGCTTGCTAGTGTATGATACTGACATAAACTGAGAGCATTCTACCCTGCAGTTGTGCACGTTGTAGAACATGGGCCCCGTAATCGCCTTGATTGAAAGGAAGTCTGCATAATTCCATGTAGCTGCCATTGTCAGGATGCAAGCCGCACAACACATGTTCCCCTGTTTCCCGACTAGCATACACATATCAAGTTTGTTCATCAGCAGCACTTAATGGAGCATGTGCAAGCACTGCCCTTACCGCTGGCAACGGTGGATCCGCATCTAAGCGCCTCTCATAAAACTCCCCATGCTTCTGATACCACGCAGCAGCCGCCACCTCCCTCTTCTTCACAATCTCCTCTGTCGCCGCCTGAGCCACATCCATGCCCGCCTTCCTCTTTTCATAAGAGGACACGGGTGTGTTGTAGCTATTGCTTATATATCTGCAAACAATGCCAAACATGTGCATACATGTAAAGCAACTCTATCCTTGGCAAGGCTTTTGAGAGAGCCAGAGGGCCTACCACTTCCACATCATGGCACATGTTGTGTGTAGGTGTCAGTCTCAAGCTGTTTTCTGAAGAAAATGTATATCTTGAGGCTGAGGCTTGACACATCAATGCTAGAGCCGTGGCTGAGCAATCTGAAAATTTGAAAGACGGACAAAATGTTCCGCAGTATAGTGCAAAGTATGTGTGCTGTGATCCCAGTCAGACCATTCATAGCACAGCTTTACATCCTTGCATGTGTCATGCCTCCAACCCGATCGTGATTATATTTTGGTTGCTACCAGAATTACCCCGTTGCTTGGTTTTCCCACTAGCCTACCCCATGCTTCTGACCCCTAAGACCCAACTCTATGTAGGCATCCGGTGCCTCAGACCTTTATCATGGGACTAAAGACATATGGGACTTACGTGCTTGCAGCTCTTCTGATCGTTGATGCTGTCACGTGAGGATGCTCTCCATACTTCGCCATCACCAGGCCCTCCATTGCATCAGACGCAGCATCCCACCTCCGGTGAGCGTCGGAAGGTTTCACTAGCTGACCATTGAACACGCTCAGTCCGTAGTTAATGGTCTTCTCACCATCAGCATTCTCTGTGTACACCTGTGGCCATGGCATAAAGGGGATTCGCCTCTAATGCGGAGAGAGGCAGATGGCGACAGCAGGACTGCTCAGCCCCACAATGTACTGGGTTGTAATGCCTTGATGATACTTGCTTCATGACAGTAACGACCAGCACATATGTGATTCGGTTGGGCAACGCTTAATGCCTAGCATATAAACTGCTAGTGTAGCACTCCTGCATATAAGAGCATGGCCTCGGTTAAAGGATGTATCTGCACCGACTACTTGAATCAGCCCTGTGCTTCGCACAGAAAGGTTGCAGCTACTTGTTAAAAGAGGATTTTGCCCTTGCCCCTGGCATCACCCATCATGCGCAGATGTACATCCCATCTACGCACTTCATACCATTAAAACTGAGACTCACCAGCTCTGTTTTGGTGATCCTGGGATGCCACTTGTCGATATAACCACTGAGGGTTTTTTTGACGAATTTAGGCAGATCTTCCTTGGGGTCTGAGGCCAAATCAGTGGTTGTGCTCCCGCCTGCAAGGAATACGACCGTATCCGTCAACCCTCGGAAGCGTGGTGCAAATGCAGGTAAGTTCCGGCAGCGGGTGCAGGTCCGTGCGGATCCAGGATGCCACCTTGCACAGTGCCAGAGAGCTGTAGGCCCATGCAGACACATCGCGTATATGCGTACGCTAACACTTGGACGACTGCATCCTGTATAAGGCCGACAATGCATCAATGCCGGCCGTAACTTACCACGCCCTCGTGCGCTGGTGCTAGCGGGCTTAGCTCTCTTCAGAAGCAGCTGGACCTTTAGTACAGCTGTACCTTCGTCCAGTTCAGTGTGCTCGTGTGCGCAGCCCTGGAGGATACTGTCTGCGATGCCTTCCAGAAGGAGCAAGCCGCCGTGTTCGCTTGTGCTCTTGAACTGGATGTCGTCCTCAGGGCTGGCACCTATGTTAGTGCGCAGGATCTTCTCAATCTGTGTTGCAGCATAGTCAGCCGGCTTCCTAGCGTACAGCCAGGAGACAGAGGTAGACTTGGTGGGGTTTTGGATGAACTGAATAAGCCGAACTTTTGCCACTGGCTGCGCCATGATCACAACATATTTGTTGCAACTGGGCGCCTACAGTTCGCGCGCTGTGATGTGCTCTCTATAGTATACTGACTCTAAGACGTAAAGCTCTGCTGCACTTGCAATGGAGGTTGTCGTCGAGATGCACATTGGTGAAACTGTCAGGTGAGTGCCAGGCTTGAATCGCGGGCCCACCTGACAAAGCCCTAGAAGTGACTGGTAGTGACTCGCTCTCCAATTGCAGACGTGACCTGCCGTCCTGCGCGTCAGACATACCCCCTAGGAGTTGCACTGGATGTGCAGACATGGTCTACGCTTGCGTTTCTGTTTTCTGAAGGGCTTGGTGCTGCCTAATAACATCGAAGTCTGTCGACCCTCCTTGTCTTCCACCAAGCCTGGTGATATGCCTCAATTTGTTTTGACGTGGTGGGCTGTCTGTGTTTAACCCATATCGTGATGCGGTTCCTCTGGATTCTTTCCGCCATCATGTTGAAGGTCGCAAGGCACTGGATGGGTGCGGGTTCTGCTTGGGGGATGGAGGGTGAGGTGTGCACTCCAAGACGTGGCCAGAGATGATGTTTGCAACGTCGGAGGAGAGAGATATGACCGGATCATGCTGCTCGTGGACGGTCTGCCTCCGCGGTATGTGCCGGTGCCGATGCCAGTGGCCACAGGCAGAAGTCTAATGCTTACGCATTTGCGCTTCTTAGCAAGTTGCAGGAGGCGTCAATGCCACCGCATCATGCTGCATGTCCAGATCGTTCACGTCGATACCCTTGCCTTACCGCCCTGCCGTACTGCTACATACCAGTGTGGCCTTGTCAGGCCCGGTCCAACCCCGAGCAGGCAGAGGGACTAGCTGCCATAACATGCGATGCTTATGGCTCGGAAGGGGGGTATGCTTCTGGGCGTGTTAGGTTAGCACATCATTTCTTGCCTGTTCTTGGTGTGTAGTAGTAGGATGCAGTGCAAGGCCTTGTTGAGAGGCAGTGGGTGGCAAGTTGTGCCCGTCAATGGTTGCTGTGGCGGATGTAGATCATGCAGATGTATTGATAGTCTCTCAAGCAGGTGCTTGTTGCTGAGTTGCATTGCTTAAGCTTGAATCCTGAGAGAGACAATGTCGCCTAAGCATAAAACCTTTCTTCATGGCCATCTTCCCATAGCTACATGTGGCTGCTGTAGCAACTAACCACATGCATCATGTTACCTGTGGTGCAGGTATCTTTTTTGGTGACCTCGGGAAGGTGTGCGGAAGTGGGCAAGCAGGAAGCAAGCAGCTGCAAAAGCAAGGAGCAGCTGCAAAAGCAAGGAGCAGCTGCAAAAGCAAGGAGCAGCTGCAAAAGCAAGGAGCAGCTGCAAATGCAAGGAGCAGCTGCAGGAAGAGCAAGGAGCAGCTGCAGCAACAGTGCCAAGCTGGGCCACTGCAGCAGGAGCAGCAGCAGCAGCAACATTATTGTTGGTTGAGGGACGAATACAAGCTATTCTGTGGTGTTCGGTTCATTGGTTTGCAATGTCATGGTAAGTGCAGGGATGCAGGGTGCACAGCTTTACCGCTTTGCTCGGCTGTAAAGGAGCTGATAGTGTCACATACAAGACATAACAGCTTGCAGGAGGTTGGAGTTGTTGAAAGTGAGCTGCACCTGGTATCGGGCCAGCTTCTTTTACTTCAATGTGCGTGATGCTGGTTGGGGTTTAGTGAAGCTTGAGCTTCTTTAGTCCTTATGCGAGATAGATCACTGCACAGCTTATGAACCGTGCAGCGCCAGGGCATGACTCCAACCGGCTTGTCAATATCTGTAAAGCAGAAACGAAGGCGAGACTGCTAGAGAGTCAAGGCTGCCAGACCATTTAAGAGACGAGGATGACATGCTAGTCATTGCAAGCGCTTCTTATATACTGCTGCTTCCTGCTCCTATAGGAGCTTTGTTTCTACATATACCCGTTATGAAGTGTGCAAGGCTTGCTGCTGGACTTATTGCGATGGATTTTATACTGTTGCTGCTGCTGCTGTCCGCCGTACTGCTCTACCCCTCCCCACACCTAGCCCTACCATGTGACCGTTCGTCTTACAGTCTTGCTTTCTTGGGTGTAGGAACTCTGTTTACATATATAGCTGTTGTACAATGTGCAAGGGCTTGCCGCTGGATTCCTGGTAACTGATTAACATATGCTTTTGATGCTGCTCCTGTTCGTACTGCTCTTCGGCCTGGCAACATTTCCAATGGCGCAAGCGACCGCAGCATCTGAGACTGTAGGTATAGAAGCCCTACCATATAAGGAAGCTTACAGGTAAGAAGGGTTGTTCAAAGGGAGCTGCCGGTGGTACTTGCCCTGGCTGCTTCTGCATTCACAATATCTGCTGCTGGTTTGCGGTTTTGGTGAAGCTTCAGCTTCTTACATGGCGCAAGCAGCCGCAGCATCTGAGACTGTAGGTATAGAAGCCCTACCATATAAGGAAGCTTACAGGTAAGAAGGGTTGTTCAAAGGGAGCTGCCGGTGGTACTTGCCCTGGCTGCTTCTGCATTCACAATATCTGCTGCTGGTTTGCGGTTTTGGTAAAGCAGCTTCTTACATGGCGCAAGCAGCCGCAGCATCTGAGACTGTAGGTATAGAAACCCTACCATATAAGGAAGCTTACAGGTAAGAAGGGTTGTTCAAAGGGAGCTGCCGGTGGTACTTGCCCTGGCTGCTTCTGCATTCACAATATCTGCTGCTGGTTTGGGGTTTTGGTGAAGCTTCAGCTTCTTACATGGCGCAAGCAGCCGCAGCATCTGAGACTGTAGGTATAGAAGCCCTACCATATAAGGAAGCTTACAGGTAAGAAGGGTTGTTCAAAGGGAGCTGCCGGTGGTACTTGCCCTGGCTGCTTCTGCATTTACAATATCTGCTGCTGGTTTGCGGTTTTGGTGAAGCTTCAGCTTCTTACATGGCGCAAGCAGCCGCAGCATCTGAGACTGTAGGTATAGAAGCCCTACCATATAAGGAAGCTTACAGGTAAGAAGGGTTGTACAAAGGGAGCTGCCGGTGGTACTTGCCCTGGCTGCTTCTGCATTCACAATATCTGCTGCTGGTTCGGGGTTTTGGTAAAGCTTCAGCTTACATGACGCAAGCAGCCGCAGCATCTGAGACTGTAGGTATAGAAGCTCTACCATATAAGGAAGCTTACAGGTAAGAAGGGTTGTTCAAAGGGAGCTGCCGGTGGTACTTGCCCTGGCTGCTTCTGCATTCACAATATCTGCTGCTGGTTTGGGGTTTTGGTAAAGCTTCAGCTTGTTACATGGCGCAAGCAGCCGCAGCATCTGAGACTGTAGGTATAGAAGCCCTACCATATAAGGAAGCTTACAGGTAAGAAGGGTTGTTCAAAGGGAGCTGCCGGTGGTACTTGCCCTGGCTGCTTCTGCATTCACAATATCTGCTGCTGGTTTGCGGTTTTGGTAAAGCTTCAGTTTCTTACATGGCGCAAGCAGCCGCAGCATCTGAGACTGTAGGTATAGAAGCCCTACCATATAAGGAAGCTTACAGGTAAGAAGGGTTGTTCAAAGGGAGCTGCCGGTGGTACTTGCCCTGGCTGCTTCTGCATTTGCAATATCTGCTGCTGGTTTGCGGTTTTGGTAAAGCTTCAGCTTCTTACATGGCGCAAGCAGCCGCAGCATCTGAGACTGTAGGTATAGAAGCCCTACCATATAAGGAAGCTTACAGGTAAGAAGGGTTGTTCAAAGGGAGCTGCCGGTGGTACTTGCCCTGGCTGCTTCTGCATTCACAATATCTGCTGCTGGTTTGCGGTTTTGGTGAAGCTTCAGCTTCTTACATGGCGCAAGCAGCCGCAGCATCTGAGACTGTAGGTATAGAAGCCCTACCATATAAGGAAGCTTACAGGTAAGAAGGGTTGTTCAAAGGGAGCTGCCGGTGGTACTTGCCCTGGCTGCTTCTGCATTCACAATATCTGCTGCTGGTTTGCGGTTTTGGTAAAGCTTCAGCTTGTTACATGGCGCAAGCAGCCGCAGCATCTGAGACTGTAGGTATAGAAGCCCTACCATATAAGGAAGCTTACAGGCAAGAAGAGTTGTTCAAAGGGAGCTGCCGGTGGTACTTGCCCTGGCTGCTTCTGCATTCACAATATCTGCTGCTGGTTTGCGGTTTTGGTAAAGCTTCAGCTTGTTACATGGCGCAAGCAGCCGCAGCATCTGAGACTGTAGGTATAGAAGCCCTACCATATAAGGAAGCTTACAGGTAAGAAGGGTTGTTCAAAGGGAGCTGCCGGTGGTACTTGCCCTGGCTGCTTCTGCATTCACAATATCTGCTGCTGGTTTGGGGTTTTGGTGAAGCTTCAGCTTGTTACATGGCGCAAGCAGCCGCAGCATCTGAGACTGTAGGTATAGAAGCCCTACCATATAAGGAAGCTTACAGGTATAATCCATAACCCCTTATTTGGCTGATGCTGCTGCTGTCTGTGCTGATGCTGCTGCCCTTACAGGACGCTCAGATGATGATGCTCGGAGGCCCTGCTGCTGCAGCTCGCAATCTACTCGGCGCATCTTGCTGGTTGTACTTTGTGGCAGTATGAGCTGGTTAGAGTGTGGCAATGCAACCTTTGCGTGTACATGTGCCGGTAGCGTTTGTGTGAATCAGGGGGTTCTCTAGGACCTCCGCGTTATCGTGTATTACTCGACAAGCACTAAGTACTAGCAGCAATCCTATTTAAGGGTACAATGTGAAGCAGTTGGCATGCTGTGTTGTGCAGCCACAGGGGGGGGGTCGCATGGGTATTGCCCCTCTGAATCGTACAGGCCAACCGATATGTGTGTGCACGACTCAAGGTAATGCTCAGTAGATTTGGCACCGTCTTTTTCTAGCTGTTGCTTTGTCAATCATCGGGCTGCAGTGGAGATTATGCTGTGACCTGGCTTGTGTTAACTAAGCCAATTAAGCTGCTCACGAGGAAGCTGGTACAAGCTCGGTGTTAATCAGTGACTGGTTCTCATAAAGCAGACCATTAAACAAAAAAAAAACAAAAATTTAAGGTGCGGCAACCGCAAAGGGCTGCTAGGTCGAAACGACCAAACACACCATCGGATGGGTCCAAAAACAATGGAATCCATACCACCAAGCAAGAGGAATACCCAAGCAGACATCCAACTACGGACACGGCAAACAAATCACCAGCAGGAGACTGATGGGTGTATCCAAATCAAACACAATCCAGAGCACCAACCAAGCAGGATGTCCAGTAAGTCCACCGCATATGTACCACCCAAGACGGCCAGCACACCAACCAAGGCGAATACCCAAACATGTAGCTATCTAGACTTCAACCAGTTCCTCAGCAGACGAATCACTAGGAACATCTGTCTCCGACTCCGAATCAAACAGATCCAAATATTGACCTGCCGGGAGCAAGATATCCGGTAAGTCCACCACATCAGTACCACCGGACTGATGGCAGTACCAACAGACACGAACACACACGGCCACATACTTGACCAAGGCCGAGAGAGGGACACAGCCAGTGGCTGACAGGGCCCAGAAATCAGCATACCTGAGCGAGGACAACGCGGCCACGGGGGGAACCACAGCTGCCAGAAACAAATCTCTAGCCGCAACAATTGTGGGGTGTTCACACATGAACAAACAATGCGCCTCATCATCAACTACTGTGGAGCTACACCGCAAACATGTGCGTTGAGAATGCGGAAGGAGGGGCGGAAGCCAACGCCCAGTATGGATACGCAAATGATGGCAACCAAGACGAAAACGCAAGAAACGTACCAACACACCATGAGACAGTCGACATGAGTAAAAAGAAGGGACAACGCCCAAAACATGTGTACCAACAACCCTGAAATACAGACCAGTACGGGACCCAGGACCATTGACAACCTGGGACAGACGCTGAATGTGCTCAGTGTACCGAGTATGCAATGCCTCATCAATGCCATCAATATCCAAAGGCAGGCAAGCTCGCAAGGTGCGAGTAAGACCACCTTCACGGGGCAAAAGGATCCGTAGCACCTGAAAAAGAGCCCCCACAAAGTTATGGGCACGGGAGCGAGTGGAGAGAGCATCATCAATGTTCTGTTGCAGAGCACTTCGATACACTGAAGCAGCATCCAACTCAACAAGGCAGTTATAAAAACGAACAGCACGCCGAACATAGCAATGCACAAGAGGTTCAGATCCAAGCTCATGTAACAAAGGCAAAAGAGGCACAGACTGAGGGAGCTGCAACCACTGACGGACCAGACGGCACCGCTTAACCTCCAAAGGATCTGTAAGGCTATAGAATTTAGCTAGGGTCCAACCAGACGACCACAAACCCGGAATAGATAGAAGGCCCCAGAGTTCACACCCATACAAACCAGCTGGCTCCATAACAGTGTGCAACAATTTCAAGAAGGCTGGGAGTGCACAGGGAAAGTCTGGTGCCGCACGCATCTGAGCAGTAGCAGCATGAAAAGAAGAGGAAAAACAGGAGGCCCTGTGAGCTGCCATAGTGCCCGCAGAGGCTGCTGTGTCATAAATTAGGCCAAGATAGCGTGTCCCCTCAGTAGGTGAAGCTGATGCAAGGGGCGCGGAACCAAGACTCAAAGAACATTCACCAACTGGAGCTCCCGCCTGCAAACCCAAAACGAGTCCGATACACTTAGGCACTGACAGCTTAAGATTGCGAGCAGCGAGCACGACATTAGTATGGGTCAGCAAAGCCTGCAAGTCGGGGAGGTACTCTGCCATGAGAGCAGCATCATCAGCATAATGATAGTCCGGATGGCACCCAGGAAGACCAGGGAAGCATGGCCCCTTATCAAGTGCACTTAATGCTCCACTTAGTGGCTGGACATACAAATTGTATAACATGGGGCTCAGGGGGCATCCTTGCTTGACCCCAATACCAACATGGAAAGGCTCTGCAACAACTCCATTGGTAACCACCTGATAGCGCAAACCCTGGTACATGCCTGCAATCCCTCGCACAAGATGTTCGGGAAACTCCAACTGGAGGAGAGTTTCCACCAATTTGCCATGATCAGTAGTATCATATGCGGCCGAGACATCCAAGAATACCACATACATGAGACGATTGGTAGTGAGCGCATGATGAGCCAAATGCTGCACAACAAACATATTATCTGGCATTAAAGTATCTGCCAGCAGGAGCCACCCTCGCTGAGTTGGATGGTTGTCTAAATGACTCATTGTATCCAGCACCAAAGTGTGTATGTATCAGCAGCCAGGCACTGAGTTAGTAGCTGCAAATGTATGGGTAGTATGCATGCATTGAGCAGAACTTTAGGTGAGCAGCTAACAGCGCTGAAACTGCGGAATGTTTCTTAAGTGGTGTGCCATGAGCCACAAGAAAACAAACAAACAAAAATTTAAGGCGGAAAATTGCTAGGCAGGACCCACCAAATGCACCTACCATCTGATGGATCTAAGGACCATGGTTCCAGGCCATTACCCAGCCAACCAGGAATAAGCGGTGTCATTGTACCATACATCACATGCACTCAACTACAGAGGGAGAAAGAAATACGCACAGGGTGAAGGAGGAAACCCCTCCTTGTGATGTTAGTCGAAGGGAGTACTGGCCCTTCAGCTCTGAGAGTACATGTTGAGAGAGAGAGACCACTGCACAGGTCTCTGAGCCGTGCGGCACCCGCCACATTGATTTCAAGGCAGTTTGCTTGATAAGATTATGCAGCTAGAAGAGCACTCAACTACTTCCATGTAACTTTGATACTTTCTATCCACCAGAAAGCATAAGTTAGAGACACTGAGTACGCCTGCACTCTTAGCAGCTGTCTTATCTACTCAAGAATTACTAGCTAGAGACACTGATTATTCTCTTAGCTTTAATTGATCTGCTGACCCCGGTCACAGCTCAAAGCGGGATTTTTTCCAAAGCAAACATGGAGCACTGTCGTCATTACACATGGACACTGAATCGAAACATTTACAGCGTGGTGTCTCTCCTCATATAGGACTGAGACTCAGTCTGGATTTCGGTCTCGGTTTCGGCTCATCCTCAACACACCTGGATACCATCATCATCCACATACACTCCTGCCTTGCAAATAAATGAACAAACACTGCATTATTATATATGTTAAGAGAGACGACTGCACAGCCCTCTGGGCCGTGCAGCACCCACTGCATTTTTAAATATGTTAAGAGAGACCGCTGCACTGCCCTCTGGGCCGTGCAGCACCCGCAACACTGCATTATCACATGAATCACTGCACAACTCTTGGGCCAGTGCAATGCCCACAGAACAGCTCCAAGAAACTCTGCTATTGGCCTTCGCATTTGAAGAGCATACAGACATATGGTACTGCCTGACTGGAACAGGAGACTAGTCAAACATAACTCTCAACGCACCAGAATATGTCAATTGTCTGGGTAACTATGCATGACAGTCAGGTCCCCTCATGTACCAAACCCGCGTACTAAAGTACCGGTATGAGCAAAGCTAACTGTACAGAAAACCCCAAAAACAGGCAGCACTGCCTTCGCTCTCTGACTTAACGAGCCTGTTTGTAGAGCACATTTTCAGCTGTGTGCAGACCCTCAGCTCCAAAGCATATCTCAGCTCTCCATACATACTAGGACACTTCCACTATAATGGATAATATACAGCTTTCAGGGGAGTACTTATGCAATTAACTCTGAAACCCTGCAGCACCCTCACAAGTTGCTCTCTTGCAACTGCGCTCGAGCGCCCCCTGACTTGAAGCGCAGCGGGGCAAAAGCCATCCACAACTTTTGATCAGCAGTTGTGTATCTATGGACAAACAAGGGTGCCTCTATGGTCTGCAAAAGCACAGGATAGTCCATGTCCTTGAAAGTAAGGCCCCTGGTGCCCTAGTCCTGCGCAAACAAAACCATCTCACATATGTCCTGATCCTCGTAGGGCTGCCTGTATGGGAAGAAGTCGGCAATGGCAATGCGCAAATCAATTGCCTGCCCACCAACCACTTCAGCTGGCAAGTGTAGGCGCAGGTAATACCTCACCTGCCCAGCATACGGCTTCAACTCTTCACCCACGTGGTATGCCACAGTAACATAGCTGCCATCCCTAGTGCGGCTGCGCCCATAAGCTGCTGATGTGGCATATCCACCACCTGGCAAGAAGGCCCGTTGATGCTTGTAAGCCTTAATATCGCCCCAAGCAGCTAGCCAAACTTCCCACTCCTCCTTGCAGATAGAAGGGGACTAGCGTGAACATACCATATTCAGAGAAGAACAAAGTCCACTAACAGTACAGGCGCTAACCATATAGTCGTGATGTGGAAAAGAAGCAAACAGTTCTGAGCCCAAACTGAAATTAACTGCAGAAGTCAACCTAACAGTGTACATACATGTCCAGCAGCCAATCAAGCTCAAAAAAGTGATACCCCTCACATGCCCCTTACCCAGCTGACTGTGCCTTACTCTGACCCACATCCCCATATCTGGTAGTGCACGAGCCAGCAGTGTATTGCCATACACATCCCCCACATAGCTGCGTTGCGTAATTTCCACACTTCACGCCGCCCCTGCCACCTTCACCCCTAACAAATGTCCCTAGCCTTGTATACCTGCCTTTAAACATCTTGGTTTGCCCATGCTGCATTCACTGCAGCAAATGCATGCCTTACCTTCTGTCACTACACCTTCTCCCCCTGTTTGCGGTGCTGCAGGTTTGGGAGGGCCTAGCCGCTCAAGAGCAGCTGCTAAGGGCTCCAGGAAAGCATCCATATTGGGCGGTTCATCAGGACCCTCGATGCAGATGACTAGCTTATGCCACTTCCTCCTGAATGAGTCACTGCCACTGAGCCCGCCATACCTAAAGAGGGATGAGTGAAGGCAGAGCAGTCAATAGCTTTAGGCATCATGCTATCGACTTGGTCATGAGTTGCTGCCTGCAGTTCCTACCTCATAGCCAGCAGAAGAAATCGAGCAGTTCCTTGCAACACCTTTCTCATAAAGCCTCAGCACTTTCACAAGAATAACATGGACCCTATTGCAGCCAAACTTAACATACCAGGCCTTGGCAACAGGCAAAGCAACTTGCATTCTACACCGTGATTCCCAGAATTCCCTTAAACCTTAAATCGTCATGAAGCAGCATGCATCCCCACAAATTCCCATGCGAGACCAAAGTATGTGGGCCCACCTCAACATGCAGCCAGATGCAGACAAAGCAATGCCAGTCAGATTACCTCAGGAACATCAGACCAGTGCCATGCTGGGTGAAGTTGTACGGCTGTGCATAGTCAAACCCTATCTCTACGCTGCCGTTATTCTTGTCATCAATAGCCCCAGCAGTTGCTGCCGCCATCCTGGCATGCTCGGGTGAGCCCCAATAGCTTCCAACAGACGTCTCCCGCTGCTTGCGGAACACCACCACAAAGTCAGGGTCCTGCATCAGCTCCTTGATGGATGTCTCGGGGTCAATGAACCAAAACCGCTGCAACCACAACAATTCAGATGAAAGGCCTTAGCAGGTGGCAACGCCAACGGGTTGTACAGTGCACAGCTAAACATTGTCTGATTGCTGCAAATGACAAGATGCAAGCAGAGACTGTGCAGCCCAGTGGAAACCGTTTGCCATCTGGTACACGGCTGCTGTTAAGATTGGCTACCCCCAGAAACATATATATTTACCTGTGCACATGCACAAGGAGCTACAATAATGGAAGATCTGCACAGCAGCCCAAATCAATACTAATAAGTAATAGGCCAAAAATGCCATAGGCCCTGCACCTCAAGCTGTAAGCAAAAACATCAATGTGCAACTGCATGGTATTGATAGCCCTGTACCATGCAGTTACAATAAAACTAGGTTAGGAGAAAGAGTGGCAGCCGCCCTATACCATAGATTTGACCAACACAATACAGTGCACTTGATGCAAGCCTTACCCTGACAGGGACGAGCTTCCCCTTCTGATGCTTGAAACGCCTGCCCTGGCATTTTGCACAGCTATCATCTGCATGGTCTTCCCACGATGATTGTGGTGTAGGCTTCCACCCAGTGCACCCAAGCGGGCAGGAGTGCCATTCTACAGAGCTGACTTCCTGCACCCCCAAGATGTTCTTCATGAGGTAGTAGCTTGGAGGGAGGACGTTTTCCTGGAAAGGAGCAACATGAACAGTGTTGCCCATGCATAGAGATTGCCACAAGAAGACTCAGATACGCGATGTTGCCTCTTGCGGGCTGCCGTGCATTACCTACCTCATGTCAAACCAAGCCAATAAACTTCATAAGGAGGTCAGTCAAACATGCAAACAAGTACAAACTTCTTTGTTGCAAAGGTATGATACGGAAGTGCTGCCCACCGAAAACAAGTGGGTGGGCAGCATACATCCTGTTTGGCAGAAGCACAGTAAAGGCAGCCGGACAAACTTGCAGAAATCGCACCTTAGGCAGCAACAGTTGGCTGAGCATTCCTAGCATAGCGCCAAAGGCGGCGTCAGTAACTGCATAATCAGCCTTCCAAGCCATGAGCTGGAAGACAGACTGCTGGATGGTAAGAGCAGCCCCATCATAGAGCAAGCGCTCGGAGTTGGCTTTGTACCAGTCTGTTTTTGAAGAGAACTTTGGTATTTGGTTAGGATGTTGGTATTGGTCAAGGGGAACCCCTCGCTGACTCCTGCCTGCCCATCGCCATTCTGCTTGCTCGGCGTCTGCTTCTGCTTCTGCCTCTGCTTCTCGGCCACCCTGCCCTTCCCCTGATTGCTCCTCTGCCTGCTCCTCTGATGCTTCCTCCTCACTACCTGAACCCTCCCCCCCGTCGCTGTCGTGCTCATTGGCTAGCATCTGCTGCTCAAGAACTGCACGAACTGCCGCAAGCTGTTCTTCTGACATCTGCACCTGCAACCTGTCTTGTGCCGCAGCAGACAGCCTAGCTGCAGTTTCTGCAGTCCTGGTAGGATCTTCATCCTCCTGCTCAAGATCCTCTAGAGCATCATAGAACGGCTCTTCTGCAGGAATTAAGCCTGTCAGGTGATACTGGATTGATGTACTTATGCAAGTTGCAGTCATGGCGATAGATCTGTTTAGCTTAGCCTCAGAGGCCTCTGCTTGCTGCCGAATGCTCACCCTCTTCAGACTGTTGGCCCTGGTCCTGGTCAATGAGATGGTCACCACCAGTTCCAGTATGTGCACCTGACACCTCAGGCCCATCAGCATCCATACCATCCGTTGCACTGCTAGATACCTCCTGTGCATCCTCAGCGTCCATATGAAAGAGGCCATCGGCAGGAGGGTTGCACTTCCCAATGCCATGGTGCATATACCAGGCACTCTGCTTCCTATGGTCCCATTTACGGCAATTTGTACAATAGCTCTCATCTTTACCATCTTCTCTTGTTCGTTTTTGTGCAAGGCGAAACCTGCTAGGTCGGTCGCCTGACTGCGGCTGCATGGTTCACCGCATGAACAGACACACAGCAAGCAGGCCGCATAACGCTGTCTCACAGGATTTGGCACTCGAACGAACTAAGGGAGCGTTTGGAATGTAATGTGGCACGTGGGAGGCCTGTTCTGCAGAGCGGCGCAAACGGGCTGGAGTCCACTGGACACTGGGCGGCACTCGGAGGCACTTGGACCCCATATGGACTGTAACCAGACACCTCGTTTGTCATAGTGAGTACCACCATGAATCTTCAAGCCCTCGGTATCAAAGGGCAAGCTCTAAAGCAATGCATTTCAGAAGTACATACTGCAGCAATTAAGTCCTTACACAGCATATACACAACAAAAAGAAAACTGGAAAAGCCCAAAGAGCCTCAATGGCACAGGAGGAACTACAAGAAAGTAAGCTAACAAAGGCGGGTGGGCGGAAGCCCACCCACGGATGTAACTATCCTATGGTAGGCTGGCCCAGTGTAATCCTTACACCAATGGGCCCCTCCCTTAATCTTACGCGGGAGGGCACCTCACGCCCCTCCTTGCGTAGCTCTCTCTCTCTCTCTCTCTCACTGGTGAATGTGGCACCACAGCACCTGGTCCACGTGGTTTGGTTGTCTTAATAATATGGAACAGCTGGGGCACAGTTGATGTGATCTTTGTCAGTGCAGTCATGTTTCGTGCCTCACTTTGACTTTGAAGTCGCTTATAACGGGGCCTCAGGTGTCACTCAGGTGCCCCTTCCAGGCGGAACTGAAGCAGAATACTCACGGCTTTAGAAGCGGCTGCCAAACTCCACAGGTACGAGCGAGCCCCGGTCAGCAGCTTATTCTTATCAGCAGTCGTGCACTGGTGAACGCATCAGTCACCAACAGGGTAAAAGCTGCTAACTGAGAACATCTCCGTTTCGCGATAGTCGATTTTGAGCTCAAGGCTGATGCAGTCGTTTGCTACATGTGCGAGAGTGCACATCTTCATAAGCTAAATTAAATGCATAGCCGTGTACATTCTATATTTTTTGGACGTGAAGCTGCCACCCGATCTCGAGGAGTATTTGGTCGATCGGCGGTCCTTTGGAGTCGCGGCCAGAACTCACTCACAATAAATAATCATCTTGTCGCATCGTCTCGTCTCTATTGACATGATGCTACCGGGCACTTCGGGTGCAGACTGCTTCCCTAGTGCCCTCCCCGATGCCTTCCTCACCCGTGTTTTCAAGCTTCTAGAGTCCCGTGAACAGTTCAGCGTGGCAGCATTAGTCTGCAAGCAGTGGAATGGTTTGATTACCAGCGCAGTGGCTAGCCTAGACGTCTTGATAGACTCCGTCGACCGGGCACAGCAGCTGCAGCCATGGGTAGATAAGTACAAGCCCTCTTTGTCCAGCGTGAAGGTCAGCATCGGTGTAGCAGTCACTGCCGCACCAGCTGTGCAGACCTTGCTGCAGGACCATCATGGCCCTTCCCAACCTCCAGGACTTTAAGCTTCAGGGAGCAGCTGTGGGCGCTGCCTTCCGTATTGGCTGCTCCTTGTCTTCCTGTACCAGCCTCACGAGCCTCTCCCTGAACAATTGCCTGGTACCAATCCCAGCAAGAGAGTCTCTCTTCACCCTCACCCAACTCAAAGCCCTAGACCTCAGCACATCAGATGTGGATACTAGCTTGGGTGAACCCTACTAAGCCGCCACCTTCGCCAGAGACCATTTCAAGGGCATCGTCATGATTTACTCAAGCCTGGCAGCTCTGACTCAGCTCACTAGCTTGGACATCTCCGCATTTACAATCCTGCCCAAGTGCCTGCCACAGCTTCGCAGCCTTTCAAACCTCCAGACCCTCAGACTCGGTTCGATTGGGGAGTTCTCCGAGCTAGATCAGTTACCAGTCACCGGGTTGGAGATCTCTATACCCGCAATTGACCGAGGTGCCGGAGCAACATGGCTGCAGCAGCATGCCAGCCGGTTAGAGTGTCTGGAGCTTCACAAGGAAAAGGGGTACCAGGGCACTGTACCACAAACAGCAGCTCTCCTGGCTCCTCTATCCACAGCAGCAGCGTCACTGCAGCACTTGGGGCTGTGGCGGTTAGCTGTGGGGTCCAGCAACATGGGGCATTTGACTGGGCTCAGCAGTTTGACCAGCTTGGTGCTGAGCAGCTGCAATCTGAATGATTCAGCTGTGCGTCAGCTGTCAACACTGACCAAGCTGCAGTCACTGCACATGGTGAACCCAAATAACCGGCTAGGGCCTGATGGATGCTTTGAGGTGAGTGTGCCTGTTGCTGTTTGATTTAGCAGGGACACGCAATAGGGTGAACCCATGTATCGGTCCAGGACAATAAGAAGAATTATAAGTGTGTAGTGCCAGTAGTCTGCTAAACTCTAGCCTGCCTAGACAGTATGGGCCACCGCTCTTAATCGGTTTAGATGCATTTCTGAAGTTGCCGCTGAAAACACTGGTGCAGTGGGTATCATGCAGGCAGCTTGAAGATGTTCCTACCCATATCATCTTGTTTTGATCGCAACTAGCATGGCCAAGATATTGCCAAAAGCAGCACTCCTGGACAGCAGTATGCTCACACAAGGCCCTGTGAACGCTGAGCTGTACTTTGCAGCCTTTGCCTGATCTCCAAAAGATATCATGTATCCTCAAATGTAATAATACGGTATTTGTTCTCACACTACTCTCCACATAGATCTGGATATGCTTCCTACCATGTTCATGGCCAGGATTGGCTGTTAGTAAACAGAAAGGCCCAGGCCATTGCTCTCTGAACGTAGCAAACACCAACTGTATGCCCTAGTGAGTCACATGTAGCTCCTCTGTACCTGCTCACATTCTATGTACTCACCTCTGTATCTAGTGCAATGGAGTATGAGAGCCCAAGCTCTTGAAAGCCTGCAGCTCAGCTCTGTTGCTTTTTGCCCTTGCCTTTGTGTCTGCTTACCCTCTGTCCGTTCACCTTGTTTGCCTCCACACAGGTGTTAGCCACCACCCTACCCAGGCTGACCCAGCTAGTCCTAGATGATGCAGTTGTCACCACTGCTGCCGCTTTTCGCGCTTTTGAGCCACGTGTACTGGAGGGCAAGAGGATCGGCAATGGCATCTTCACGCTGCGACCCGTGCAGGGGTGAGGGCGACCATCACGTTGTCGAGGCATGTGTGAGGCCCCCTGCTACCATTGCCAGGCAGAAATGGTCTGCTTGTTAATGGATGGATGTGGTAGCATGGGTCTGTGCTGCATGGAGGATGCTAAGAGCTTAGGTTGGGAGGTATTGTTGTACGGAACTGGACTGGTACTATTGGGCGCCTACGTTTGGGTGGGCTGTGCCAGGGAGAACAAGGATGCAGATGTATGGCGCACTATTTGACTGTGCAGCATCAGTTTTGCTTGGGGTCGGGGTATTTAGTCTTTTGTCTGGGGTTTCTGGGGGTACAGGGCAATATCATGCATCCACAAGATGAGATGGTGGCCAACTGAGTGGGGCGCTTGATTGTGGTGGTGAGGCTTCAACAAGAGACACATGTGTGCGTGGCCCGTGTTAGGAAGCAGTGAAATATTTATGGTTAGGGGTTGTCCTTTGCACGTCAGTCCCAGGTGAGGTTGGGAGTTCGAGCTTTTGCTGTGGCCTGGCCATTGTGAGAGAAGATATGAAAGCTATGGGCAAAAGGGTGTGCTCTGGCTGCAAGTGAGGACTTGCCCTACATTTGCTGCAAACATCACACTGTTTGAGCAACAGGCCTCAAGCCAATATTGCATTGCTTGACGACAGATGTGGATCTGGTAGGCATATAGCCACAGCCTTTGTAAGGAGGAGGGGAGTCCGACTCATCACTACGCATCTCATCCTGCATGTTGGTCTCAGGCTTTGTACTGCTGAGCTTTTTCTATATTGCATTGGCACCTGTGTGTGTATGTGGGTGTGAATGTGTTGGCTGATGGATGTGCTCATGCTTGTGAAGGTAGCAATTAGATGAAGATGGTCATGGGCTGCTTTGATGGCACTGTAGTTGTGGAGTCTGTTTGGCAACCAGGTGCCAGACTGTCCAACACTTAAACTGTTTTTGTTAGAAGCAAGCACGAGATATGCCCAGAATTGAACATTTCTGGTAAGCAATACTGGACTCAGGTGTTGCTTTGCTTGCATGCGGTCTACCTGCAAGAAGGGGGCATCACCCATGGCTTTATTGCAAACACAGAACTGCCAACGCTTTGCACGGAGCCAGAGTTGTGAAGTTGAACGGTTTGGGTCTGTCTAGCAACGGGAGTACATCAAACTTTTTCCCTCTCGATTTGAAGTTGGAGATGGGTTTAGGTGGGTCGTGTGGTCCTGGATTCCTCTCAGAGCAAGATCATGGCGGTGTGTTGGCACAGCATGTCAGCTAAAGGTGCAAGGTCATCTGCAGCATCCCGCCACAGTAATGTCTCAATGGGAAAGGCCTTGGTGCATCAGTGTAGGCTGAGTGAGCACAAAGCAACAGCCTGGATATGTAAAGGTTATGCGTAAAGAAGTATGACATCTAAATGTGGGCTGGTTGGGAAGGGCTTGTGCGGTGATTGGCATGTTTGTGTTGAGATGCCAGTGGAACTTACTACAGGAGATCTTCAGTCTGGAAGAGCTAGACAGGCCTTGGAAAGGGAGACGCAGGAACTGCGTGGGCCTGGACGTTGTCTGGTGCACGTGGTAGGTTCGAGTGTTCGACAGATGTTGGATGGTGTTGCATTCATTGGACTACTAGTGGACAGCTCTGGTTGAATTGGTTGATGATGTGTGTAATCATGTGCACGTGATGGCAGCTGGAGCCGGAAGAATCACGATTCTCCAATGGGTATTGCAGAGAGAGAGAGAGAGAGAGAGAGAGAGAGAGAGAGAGAGAGAGAGAGAGAGAGAGAGAGAGAGAGAGAGAGAGAGAGAGAACTACGCAGAGAAGGGGGGAAATCCCTTCTTGCATATGTTAAGGGAGTGGACCCTCACCTAATACATATAGATAGGCCCACTACCATTCGGAGCCCAGAACACATAAGTGGGTGGGTAAACTACCCACCCGCCTATGTTATCTGGGTGGATGGGTGTGTCGCCAGAACTGCGGGTCGAGGTGACGTTCCTTATGACGTTTAGTAGTGTAAATCCAGTGAAGATTGGTGATGTATTGCACTTGGGAGTTGCTAGTCCTTGGGGGTTTCTTGATTGTGTGGATGAAGATTTTTGTTCCCAGCATTGGGTGTGCCAAGCATCGGGACGTGCTCGTGCACAGGCCATGCGGACGCAGTTGAACACATTTGGGCACAAAGGAAACGATGATCAGTCGCCTAATTCCTGCTGCTCTCACTTGTACCGGAGGCACACTCCGTCACTGGTGCCGGCCGGTGCCCACACCAGTTGCTCAGTCTGAATCTGTGCACCAAGATTGCACTAGTGGTGAGGGCATCTTGCAGCCAGCAGGACCCAGCTCTCTGTAATGTTGTCTGCTGATGGACCCAGGCCGTAACAGGGTGACTACTTACAGCAGCTAACTGCGGATCATGTGCGTCCAACGTGCTTCCGATCTCGTTGCCGGGCTGCAGTCCACATCGTTAGATCCTTGATAGCACACGTGCTGTCTGCGTTTT
The DNA here is from genome assembly GCA_963556185.1 of Pseudopediastrum boryanum. NCBI lineage: Eukaryota > Viridiplantae > Chlorophyta > Chlorophyceae > Sphaeropleales > Hydrodictyaceae > Pseudopediastrum > Pseudopediastrum boryanum. The sequence goes on from OY744503.1 coordinate 4,308,767, forward strand.
GCTGCTAATGACATAGAGTCCGCACTGCGTTATTATAGCACTGGCATGCGTTTCCGAAAGCGTTTACCCGATCGTTACTCCAGTAGCTTCTTGGCCAGCTTGTAAGCTCAAATAGTGAATGAACATATCTTGGTAATCCGTACTGCTCCTGTCGACATGATGGCATCAGACCATTCAGGCGTAGACGGCCTTCTTGGTGCCCTCCCCGATGCCATCTTTACCCGTGTTTTCAAGCTCCTCGACTCTCGTGAACAGTTCGGCACTGCAGCAGTAGTCTGCCAGCACTGGCATGACATGATTACGAGCGATCTGTCTACGCTAGACGTCTTGATAGACTCGGTGGACCGAGCACAGCAACTGCAGCCTTGGGTGAACAAGCACAAAGCGTCCTTGTCCAGCGCGAGAGTGCGAATCGGCTCAGCAATGCAGACTCGGGTACCAGTACCAGCTTTTCTCGCTGTCCAGGCCTTGCTGGAAACCACTGTGGCCCTACCCAACCTCCAGAACCTCTGGGTGCATGGAGCTGCTGGAGGCACTGGAGGTTGGGCAGCCCCTCCTTTACACATTCACTGCTCCTTGTCCTCCTGTACCAACCTTACCAGCCTCCGCTTGAACAAGTGCTACCTACCACCCCCAGCAAGAGACTCCATCTTCACTCTCACTCAACTCAAGGCCCTGGACCTCAGCACTACAGAGGCAGAGCATCTGTTGCCAAGGACCAGAGCCTTGGCAACAGAAGCTGCCCTTGTGGCTTACTCAGGCCTGGCAGCTCTGACTCAACTCACCACTCTGGACATCTCCAACTTTGTAGTCTTGCCCCAGTGTCTTCCGCAGCTCCGCAGCCTCTCCAGTCTGCAGACCCTCAGACTCGGATCCATTGCTGCTGGAATGCTCTCTGAGGCAGAGGGGCTGCCAGTCACTCGGTTACGAATCGATATACCGGGACATGACAGAGGTGAAGCGGCAGCATGGTTGCAGCAGCAAGCAAGCCGGTTAGAGCGTCTAGAGCTTTACAAAGAGCAGCAGTACCAGGGCACTGTACCACAAACAGCAGCTCTCCTGGCTCCTCTATCCACAGCAGCAGCTTCATTGCAGCACTTAGGGCTGTGGAGGTTGTCCGTGGGGTCCAGCAACATGGGGCATTTGACTGGCTCAGCAGTTTGACAAGCTTGGTGCTGTGCAACTGCAATTTGAATGATTTAGCGGTCTGTCAGCTGTCCACACTGACCAATCTGCGGGCCCTGCGCCTGGTGAACTCAGTCAACCAGATAGGACCTGACGGATGCTTTGAGGTGGGTGAGGCTGGTTGCTGATACTGCTAGATTGCTGTTCAACATATATATTGTGCTGGGGGTCTGTCAAGCCTACCTATTCCAAGTTATGCCACTTCTCGTGATTTGTTTGGATGGATTGGATACAGACATGTGCAGGACAAGGAAGTGCCTACCCATATATTTTTCTGTTGTATGGCACCAAAGTAGCCCAGATGTTGTTAGATTCAGCACCTGCTCTCCAGCAGCATGCCTCCAAGGGCTGTAGTACATGTGGTCTTTGATTTACCCCGTGCCTCATGAAGTTCTGAGGAGGATAGTTGTATCTATCCTTGAGGCCTAACAAGAGTATAAACAAACCTGTTGCTAAACACAGAATAGAGTTGCTCACTTTGCCTTTGGTGGCAGGTGCTCTATCATATGCTGAGGCCATGAATACCAATCCTCTTGTGGACATCTGAGCTCATCCTCCCAGCTTCGTTACCTGCTTCCAGCTCTGGTATCTGCTTAGCAATTACGCACTCACCTCTGTATCTTCTGAACGTGTCCACCTGAAGGTTCATTACAAACCTTGAGGCCCAGAAAGGCTACCTGCCAGTTGTGTTGCAATTGGTAACCTTTGCCTTGCTCCTGTTCACCTTGTATGGCTTCCCCCAGGTTCTGGCCAGCACCCTCCCCTCGTCCTTGATGATGACATTGTTACCATTGCTGCTGCTCACCATGGCTTTATGCCACGCATACTGGAAAACAGGAGGCTAGACAACACCTTCATATTGAGGCCCTTGGAGGGTTAAGCCATGCATGAGGGTGATCGCTACAGCACCATCTCAAGGTATGAGGAGTAGTGCTGACTTGCTGGCAGCTTGGGCAGTGCTACCTGAGGTTGCGAGCATGCATTGGAATGCTTACTGCTTTTATTGAAGTGCTAGTGTTCTAGTCCTGGACCTGGTCGTACTGCTTTGCGGTAGTGCTTTGCTCTGGTCGCGCGGACCGGTGCTAATGGCGGTTTATTAGTTTGGAGCTGCAAGCTGGGCAAACCACTGCCTCAGCAGAAAATGCAAGCATGTGTGTTTGTGGACAGGTGGGGGTTTCGGTGTGAGCTATTCATGTTGAGGAAAGCTGCAGTGTGTTGGAAAGCTGGTCATCGTGAAAGGGTATGTATTTTGATATGTGAGCAAATCGACTCATATTCTGTTGCTCTGCTTGTGTAGGGTCTAGCGGTAAGAAGAGAGCCGCGGCCATGGCTCATTTATAGTGCATACACAGAACTGCCAACAGTTGTATGGGACAGGAGTTGGAAATCTGGGTTTGTGTAGCTTGAACTTTGATATGGTTTAAGGTGGGGCGTGTGATCCTGGATCCCTCTTAGAGAGTAGTAGGTGGTAGTGTCCTGGCAGTGTGGTGCCTGGCACAGGATGCCAGATAAAGCGGAAGATTTTCTCAGTCTGCGGCCCCAAATGTTTCTTTGTTTGTTCATAACTGGCGTCCTCGCCACAGTAATACCTGTAAACGGCATGGCACATCAATTTAGATGGCTGAGCACAAGAAAAGATGTAGGGGCCATGCATGCGGCAGGAGTATGACATCCAGGTGTGGGCTGATTGTCAGTGGATGTCATTGAAAGTACAGGAGATGTTCACCTTGGAGGAGGCTCGGTTGATTTTTGAAGGAAGGATGCAGGGACTGTGTGGGCAGGGCCTAACAGCCGGCCATCTGGTGCACATTTACAATTGGTTGGGTGGTGGATGGTGCAGCATTGGACTTCTGGTGGACAGCTCTCGGGTGGAATCGGTTGGTGACTAGATGTAGGGACAATTGGTGGAGGGGTGTGCCAAGCCTGGACCACATCTGAGTTGCATGCTAGCTTCAGTCATTGCCTGTGCACGAGCACTATCAGAGTGCTCGTGCACAGGCAATGACTGAAGCTAGCATTGAGTGATGATTGATGAGTGCAATTCGGATGAACTGGCAGTCAGACAGTCGGTGCGGCAGTCGGTGCACAGTTTGAAAGAGCAGTGCCGACACTCAGGAACACTGTTGAGTGCACTGGTGAGAACATCTTCCAGCCAGCTGGGCACAGGTCTTTGTCATGTTGTGTGAATATGGACGTACATCCCGCGGAAGAGTCACTCACTCAGCTGGTGTAGTGCGGATGCATGCGTGCTGCTTCTTTGATAATCGTTACCGGGCAGAAGTGCGCGTCATTGCTCGGTAGCACACATACTGTCTGCGTACGCTGCTAATGACATAGCCACCATAAAGGTGCTGACTTGAGCACTCAGTTTCAGAGGGGATTGATATGTAGTGTGAAGTGAAGTGAAGTGAAGTTTACAGCAAAGAAGGGACTCGGCCAATGCTGACCACCATATATCCCTCCAAGCCAACAGAACAAAAACACAGTTTTCAGCCCAGGCACCTTCAAACAGCCCTGCTGACATCTCCACACCGCAAAAACACCGAAACAGTCGACCAAAAACCTAATACCCGCAAACTCAAAAACATCTGAAAAAAAACTTAGATAACAAAAACACCTTCCCCATCCCTCCTCAAAAAGCCATCCCCCCCCCTCCCCCCCATCCCCCCCCCCTCCCATTCACCCTCTTAAATCCTTCCAGAACAATAGGTACAGCAAACACTCTTTCCAAAATTGAACTCATGGATCAAGATTCTCTGGCAGAGTTATTGGACATGTTTCACATGCCCCTCCCACGTGGCACAGAGACCTCTTCATCTTCAAGGTCAAAAACATCCAACACCTTCTCATCCCACACTTTGGCTAGAACCTCACCCTCAATGTCCACACCCATGCCTGTTGCCACTTGCTTCCGCCTGTGCTCCATCATCTCCCTCAAACAATATGCTAACTCCATTTGATTGCCCTGCTTGAACAAGTACTGTAGCACCTGTGCATCATCTTCACCATGACAGTGTGCTGACTGAAACAATGTGCTGTATTTAGCACGGATTGTGGCGTAAGATCCGCAGTGAAGCACAAAATGCACCAGATCCTCAACCTCCTTCCGCTCACATCCCTGCACATGCTGCCCACTGCAGAGAGGGCACCAGCGCTTCTCCCTTGCCACACCCTCAAACCTTAGCCTATGCACATTCAGCTCACTACACCCGAGCTTCAACTTCATCATCTCCCTTCTCACATGCTGTGGGATGCACCTATGGAGATGCTGTGCACACTGCCCATCCACATACCCTACCCAATGCTTGTATGTGCTACGAAACACCTCTGTCTCATCGGCCATTGTTGGATCACTGTTGCATGCCTCCCATGCTCTGTCAAACCACCTTTCAGCACATACCCGAACTCGCTCCTCATCAAACCTTATTTGCTCCAGAATATCTTCCTTCGAAAACTCCCCTTTCCTTGGATGCCATTTGTTTTTGTCTATCACCTTGATGGTGCTCATTGCATCAAAAAACTGCCTGGACCAGCATTGTTTATGCTTCAACATGAGTGAAACATCATCTCTAAGCGCTCTTAACGCCAGACAACCCTGACTTTTGCCCAGTACTGTGTTCCACCACCTTGCTGCCAGAACCAGCCACTGAACCATTAGTGGATATCTGCCAAACTCCTTGTACAATGACTCTTTCTGTACAGACTTCCCTAACCCAGCCAAAAGCCTGAGAAAGTTGCAATGCACATTTTCCACAGCATTGTCAACGTTGAGCGGTTTATATAGAAACTCTTGAAACATGCTTGGGCCCCACACATGCGCACCATAAGCGCCCACTGGCCTCACTAACATGTCAAATACTTCACACATGAATGCTGGTTGCGACACCCCTGTCTGTTTGCACCTTTGGAGCATTGAGTGAAGGCTCCTGTTCATTGCTACAGCCCTTTGCTCTGCACTATATGTCACATCCTTCCATGTAGCAAGCATAGGTTAACAACGCTCAAAGCGCGTGCCTACATTGGCACGGCTTCACCACAAGCACACATCATCCCAGACTACCTCAAGCATCAAGGACTCTGGCTTGTAGCTTGTTTGGGTGCATGCACTGGGCTCTCCCCCCTCCAAAAGAGACAGAGGCCAAGATGCCATGCAATAGGATCTCAACACCAACAAAGGCAAGGCTGTAGCACACGCTACATGCCAAACAATTCAAGTCACTACAGCCTGGGCCCAGTACAACAGGACAAAAAGAACCTGCAGGAGGGACCAGTGCACATGCTAAACCCTAGAGTCACACCACTATGGAGCATGGGGGGGATAAAGACCAACCAAGGCTGCATGGAAATACTGCATAATCATGGGGACATGGAACAAAGGAGTCTAGGCACAACAGGCTCACTACATCCATGCATGCATCACCAAACCCAGGTATTTCTCTTCCTGGACCATTTGCAAAATCTCTCCCCTGAATTTGAATGCCACATCCACCAGATGTTTTGGGATCTTTTCCTTTGTCCTAAAAATGAGGGCTTTGGTCTTTGGCATGTTCACTGACATATTGAAAAGGTAGCAAAACAAGTCAACGACATCAAGAAGTTTCTGCATCTCTTCTGGGTTATTGAAAACATTCAAAAGAACATCATCGGCATAAAAGAGGTCTGCCACATGCAGGCCATCTATGATAGGTCCAGCCCCTGGCACCTTTTCCTCAATCAAGTAATGCAGCTGCTCAATGAAGAGACCGAACAAGAGAGGGCTGAGCTCACTCCCTTGTTTTGTCCCCTGATATGTCCTGAAGGGTTTGCCTTGCTTCCCTTGCAAGCACACTACCATGGAGATTTTGTCAAACATCTTTCCCATTGCCTCCAAAAAAGGGCCTGTCACCCCTACTTCTTCACATCTCCTCAGCATGAGCTCCCTACTTGCCGTGTCAAACGCCTTTGTGCAGTCAATGAATATGCACAACAAACCCTCCTGATTGTCTCCACTTCTAGCCCTGTCAATCAGGTGCCTCAAGGTGAACATGGCATCCAAAGTGCCATGATCCTTTCTGAAACCACATTGTGTTACACAGCGAAGCCCTCTTTCCTCAGATATGTCAGAAAACCTCCTGTTCCTGAACTTGTCCCCAAGTTTGCCAAAGATGTTGCTAACTGCAATACCCCTGTGCAGATTGCAGTTGGTTCCACTGTTTAAACCCTTAGGTATCGGCAGTAACTTGTTGAATTCCATCTGACCCGGCACTTCTTTATGACAGTTATCCAATAGGAGCCTAATGCACTCCAAGATGTTCATAGATTTTGTATGCAACAGCAGCTTGACTGCCTCCATTGTCATTCCGTCCAAGTCAGCCGCTTTCCTGCACTTGGCTGACTTGATGCATTGGGCAAGCTCTTCCATGGTCAAAGGTGCATTCAACTGCTCACAATCCTCCTCTGATAAGGAGTTTCGCCCCACTGATGGTGACCACGACCCAAACAATGGATGTGTTCCTGATACTGGATTGCCATACAACCCTTTAAAATGTTCTGTGCATTCCTCCACATCGTGCAATGCTGAAACAGCCCTGGCACCTTTATTGAATGCCTTCCAAAAATCACTCTGGTCAGACGAAAAATATGTCCTGATCATAGCTCTTCTCTGTGCCTCCAAGTACTCATGCCTCTTAGTCCTGCAGCATCCTCTATACTCCCTCCGTGCCTTTTGGGCCTCCTCTTTGTAAATCTCAAACATATCAGACTTCACTGCATTCCTCTTAAACAATTTCTCCTGGAAGCGATATGAACCCCAAACTTTCTTGAACCGCTTTAAAAACCCGTGACACTCCTGGTCAAACCATGGTGCGTGTGGTTTTTCACCCTTATGTACGCCCCATCCCTCCTTTCTGGGTGCTACTCTGCATTTCTTGTCCGCCTTTTCAACACAAAACTTTATGACTTCTACTATTCTTGCAAGAGCCTTTGTTGGGTCAGCCCTTCCAGCCTTCAGCTCTCCACCCAAAATCTCAAACTCATCCTCATACTCTGACATAAAATGTTCTGCTACCCCAATGAAAGCCTTGTTAGTGAGCACTGGTCGGCATACCCGAACCCTGTTCGCATTCCAACCGCACTTAGTGGGCAAAGATGTATCCTCTCCGCCAGCTCGCAAGCTCATCTAGTCGAGTAAGACATATTGAGCAAAATTAACGGTCTTTTTATCGACATGATGCCATCAGATCATTCAGGCGTAGGCCACTTCCCTGGTGCCCTTCCCGATGCCGTCCTTACCCGTGTTTTCAAGCTCCTCGATTCTCGTGAACAGTTCAGCCTGGCAGCATTAGTCTGCCCAAACTGGTATGACATGATTAGCAGCGATGTGTCTAGCATGGACATCTTCGTAGACTCGGTCCGCCGGGCCCAGCAGCTGCAGCCTTGGGTAGACAAGCACAGAGCGTCTTTGTCCAGCGCGAGGATGCGCATCGGCTCAGCACTACAGAGTAGGGCACCAGCTGTACAGTCCTTGCTGCAAACCATCGTGGACCTGCCCAACCTCCAGAACTTCAGGGCTGAGGCAGCTGCTGTAGGCACTCTCTTACACGTGGACTGCTCCTTGTCCTCCTGTACCAGCCTCACAAGCCTTTCCATGAACAAGTGCCTGGTACCACCCCCAACAAGGGACTCCCTCTGCACCCTCACCCAACTCAAGTCCCTAGACCTCAGCACAACAGTTGTGCAGTTTGATTGGCCAGGGACCAACTTCCGAAAAGGTGTCCTCAAGGCTTACTCAGGCCTGGCCGATCTGACTCAACTCACCAGTCTGGACATCTCCAACTTCGTAGTCCTGCCCGATTCCCTTCTGCAGCTCCGCAGCCTCTCCAGTCTGCAGACCCTCAGACTCGGAACCGTTTCCGCTGGCGCACTCTCTGGTGCAGAGGGACTGCCAATCACCCGGTTACATATCGATATCCCGGGGAATGACAGAGGTGAAGCGGCAGCATGGTTGCAGCAAGCCAGCCAGTTACAGCGTCTGGAGCTTTACAAAGAGCAGCAGTACCAGGGCACTGTACCTCAAACAGCAGCTCTCCTGGCTCCTCTGTCCGCAGCATCAGCTTCATTGCAGCACTTGGGGCTGTGGCGCTTGGCCGTGGGGTCCAGCAACATGGGGCATTTGACTGGGCTGAGCAGTTTGACCAGCTTGGTGCTGAGCAACTGCAATTTGAATGATGCAGCCGTGCGTCAGCTGTCCACACTGACTAATCTGCGGGCCCTGTGTAACGGTCGCAAGAACGAGGCGTCAAAACGCGCTTGACGCTAGTACAGCGCCCCTGTACTACTACCACGACAGGGTTCAGCACCGTTACACTCGTCCCCCCCTAAAGCCAAGTCGCCCCGACTTGCGCCCTCACCGGGACTCGAACTAGCGACCACCCACTCACGGCCCCCCCTGCTGCCACACAGCCAGGAGTTCTGGACACTCACGGGGCTCGAACTTGCGACCTGCGGAAGCGTGCCCAGGACACACGCAACCAGTAGACCACTTCACTACTGCGTTGCGCCTTGGCTCCAAACCAAGATGTAACGGTCGCAAGAACGAGGCGTCAAAACGCGCTTGACGCTAGTACAGCGCCCCTGTACTACTACCACGACAGGGTTCAGCACCGTTACACCCTGCGCCTGGTGAACCCGGTCAACCAGATAGGACATGACGGATGCTTTGCGGTGGGTGTGCCTGTTGCTGGTTATCCTGCTAGAAGCAAACATTGCGCTTGAGGGTCTGTCAAGCCTGCATAGTCCAAGTTGTGCCACTTGTTAACGATACGTTTAGATGGGACATAGAGACAGGTGTAGCGTAAAAACGGCCTACCCGTGTGCTCTTTTGTTGCATGGCTTCAAGTACCCCATGTGTTGTTAATTTGAGCACCTGCCCTCCAGCAGCATGCCTCCAAAGGCTCTAGTCTAGATGGTATTTGGCCTGTACTTGCTTCACCTGGGTCTTAGTAAGTTATGACGAATCAGTACGTGTAGCTATCCTTGAGGTCTAAGGAGAGTTAAAACAAGCCTATTGCAGGCACAATTTCGAGTTGCTCACTAGGCAGGTGTTCTGTCGTACGCTGAGGCCGTGAATGTAAAGCCTCCCTAGGGAAAATCTGAATTGAATGTTACTGCTTGGTACCTGCTCACCCCCGCACATGTTCACTTGTATGCCTTTACCCAGGGTCTGGGCAGCACCCTCCCCAGGCTGACTCAGCTTGTCCTGGATGATGAGATTGTTACCAATGCTGCTGCTCACCATGCCTTTATGCCACGGATACTGGAGGACAGGAGGCTAGACAACACCTTCATATTGAGGCCCTTGGAGGGTTAAGGGGGAGCCATGCATGAGGGTGATCGCTACAGCACCAGCACCGTGTAAAAGGAAAAGTGGCTAGTTGCTGGCATATTGGGCCGTGCTACCTGAGGTTGCGAGCGTGCTTTGGGAGGTTTTTATTGCTTTTGTGGAAGTTCTAGTGTCCTAGTCTTGGGCCTGGTCCTACTGCTTTGCATTAGTGCTTTGCTCCAATGGTCGTGCGGACTGGGCTAGTTGGTAATATGGTTGATCCAGTTCTTTTGTGCATTGATGGAAAGCTCTGTGGGAGTACTTGTTTGGCCAATGTCGGTATGGTTGCCACACCTTGGGTATGTGTTTTGTTTATGTTGTTTGGTCATAGCTGTTCGGCATGGTTCACGGGGGGGGTGCAGGGGGGGGGCAGAGCCCCCCCCGCCTCCACATGTCCGATGCCACATACTGGCACATCATAGTCATGTCACCTGCTGTTAGAACGCCTTTTTTTAAACCATCTTGTCCGGGATGGCCGAAGGCCCCTTGATTTGGCAGGCCAAGTCCTTCCGTGCAAATATGTCGTGGGTCGATTAAGAAGTCAAGTAGGCGCAGATGTCACCTTGGTGCCACTGCAGGCGGGTGTTAGGAGCGTGCCCCTGCAAGGCTGCACAGTCACAACCGAAGCCGATCAGCACGTGTTATATGAAGAATCGTGCATCACGGGTGGACACTTCAGCCCCCAACAGTAGCTGTCTTGCAGCTCCTTTCTTGCAGAACATCTGCGTTTCACGGTAGTCGAAGTTCTCAGCTCCACGCTGATCCAGTGGTTCGTTGCTATATGTGCGACAGTGCACGTCTTCATATGGTGAATTAACGACATAGCCGCAAGGTTTCTGTCTCTGTGGGACTTCGAGCTGCGACCCGATCTCGGAGTGTCTGGTCGATCAGCGGTCCGGACTCGCAGCCACGGGTTCACTCACAATACATCGTCGTCTTGTTGCTTCCTCTCGTTTGTATCGACATGATGCCACCCGGCACTTCGGCTGCAGACTGCTTGCCTAGTGGCCTCCCCGATGCCTTCCTCACCCGTGTTTTCAAGCTCCTAGAGTCCCGTCAGCTTTTCAGCGTGGCAGCATTAGTCTGCAAGCAATGGCATGGCTTGATTACCAGCGAAGTTGGTCGTTTACACGTCCTGATAGACTCCGTCGACCGGGCGCAGCAGCTGCAGCCATGGCTAGGCAAGTACAAGTCCTCCTTGTCCAGCGTGAAGCTCAGCATCGGTGTAGCAGTCGCGGCCGAACCAGCTGTCCAGTCCTTGCTGCAGACCATCGTGGCCCTTCTCAACCTCCGGGACTTCAAGATTCAGAGGGCAGCTGTGGGCGCTGTTTTCCGCATTGGCTGCTCCTTCGCCTCCTGTACCAGCCTCACAAGCCTCTCCATAGGCAAGTGCCGGGTAATGCCCGCAGCAAGAGACTCCCTTTACACCCTCACCCAACTTAAGGCCCTAGACCTCAGCACTGCAGATGTGGATTTCAGCCCGCGTGAACCCGCCACCAGCGCCAGGGACTTTCTCGAGGGCATCGCCGTGGTGTACTCAGGCCTGGCAAGTCTGACTCAACTCACTAGATTGGACATACCCAACCAGTTAGTGATCCTGCCCAATTGCCTGCCACAGCTTCGCAGCCTTTCCAACCTCCAGACCCTCAGGATCCATTCGCTTCATGCTCTGGACCTCTCCGAGGTAGATCAGCTACCTGTCACCAAGTTGTGTATCAAGATACCCGGGATTGACGGAGGCGATGCAGCAAGATGGCTGCAGCAGCATGCTAGCCGTTTACAACATCTAGGGCTTGACAAAGGACCAGGATCCCCTGCCACCGTACCCCAAACAGCAGCTCTACTGGCTCCTCTGTCGGCAGCATCAGCTTCACTGCAGCACTTAGGGCTGTGGCGGTTGGCAGTGGGGTCCAGCAACATGGGGCATTTGACTGGGCTGAGCGAATTGACCAGCTTGGTGCTGGACAGCTGCAATATGAATGATTCAGCCGTGCGTCAGCTGTCAATGCTGACCAAGCTGGAGTCACTGCACATGGTGGACCCAAAGAACTGCCTAGGACCTGATGGATGCTTTGAGGTGAGTGTGTATTGTTGGAATTACATTAATCAGGGAAGTACAAGAGGTTTCCCCCATGTACAGGTCCAGGAGCTGCCGTAACACATGTCTGCAGCAACACACAACCGCTGGTAATGATGTAAGATAGCACATGCACTGAGCCACATCCAGAGAACCTATAAACGAAGTATGAATGCGAAGTATATATGTAAACGCAAGGATGTGGTTCTTACCTACATCTTGACAGAGGCTTGCCAAGCCCTACTGTCCTTTCAGTTCCCGTTACCTGGTGCAAGGTAATGAAGAGCATGCCAAGCAGCTTTGAGCTGCTCAATGCACCAACTTGCAATACCATGTCGAGTTGTATGACTCTGCTCATGATCTCAATATGCTTCCTACCACCTTCATGGACAGCTGTTAGAGAGAGCCCCAGGCCATTGCTCTCTGTACGGTAGCAAAGACCTAGTGTATTAGCCCACTCATGTAGCTCCTTTTTACCTGCTCACATGTCATGCACTCACCTCTTTATTTGCATCCACTGCAAGGCCGTATGTTAGCGCAACCGCTTGAAAGCCAGCAGCACATGCCTGTTGCTTCCACCACAAGTAGAGGCCCCCGCCCTTGCGTCTGCTTATCCTCTTATCTGTCACAATGTTTGCTTCCACACAGGCTTTGACCACCACCCTACCCAGGCTTACTCGGCTAGTCCTACATGATGCAGCTGACAGTACTGCTGCCGCTTTTCGTTCCTTTGAGCCACGTATACTGGAGAGCACCTTTGAGCCACGTATACTGGAGGGCTTCAGGAGAATAGGCATTTGCATCGTCACATTGAAACCCTTGCAGGGGTGAGGGCGCCCATGCATCTCTGTCAAGGCATACACAAGGCTCCCTACCGCCATTGCCAGGCAAAAGATGGTCTGCTTTTTACCACTGGAAGGATTTTAAGGTTAACATGAACCTGTCTTGCATGGAGGCTGCCAGGTTGGGAGGTATAGTGTGTAGACAGCTGGGCTGCTGTTAGGTGCCTGCATCATGGTGGGCTTTGGCAGGAAGTTAAGTTCAGGGGAGCAGGATGCATCACGCTGTTGCTTGACCCTTCAGCAAGTTGTGGATCGTTAAGTTGAAATGGCACCTGCGTGTGTGGATGTTTGACTTTCCTGGATGTGCTCGTGCTGGTAGAGTATCAACGTCTCTAGCATGGAGAGTTGATCAAGGTGGGCATGATTTGCATTGTTGGCATTGTGTTATGCACCCCCAAGTACGTGCCTTTTGGTTGGGGGTCTCTGGACAGTTTTTCCCAGGCAAAGCCCTGTTCCCAAAATGTGCTTTGTAAGCACTCAAACGATGTGCTTTGCTTGCGTAGGGTCTAGCAGCAAACAGCGTCTGGCAGCAAACAGGGAGGCTTGGCCATGGCTTTGTTGCAAATGCAGAGCTGCCAGCACCTTGTACTTATGGAGCCAGGTTTGTGAAGTTGAAAGCCTTGGGTCTATAGCTTGGAACATTAATACGGTTGGGGTTGGGTCGTGAGATCCTGGTTCCCTCTCAGAGAGGTATATGACATTGTCCTGGCAGTGTGGTGGCACAGCACAGTATGGCAGCCTGCACGAGTAGAGGTCATGCATGCAGGAGTATGACATCAAGATGTGGGCTGGTTATGAACGACGTGTGTGGTCATTATCAGGTTGTGTTGAGATGCCATTAAAAGTGCAGAATCTTCACCCTGAAGGAAGCCCGTGTTTGTGGGGAAATGTAGGGCCTGCGTGGGCAAGGTCTTAAGGCCATCCGGTGGTGCACATTGTTGTTTGTTTGGATGTTGGCTGGTGTAGCATTGGACTCCTGATGGACAGCTGACAGCTCTCGTTGCATTGGTTGCTTTGATGACCAGGTGGAGGCCGAGGGAGTTGCCACGCAAAGCCAAAAAATGGCACAATTCTCCAAATACCAGTGCCACTAGTAGCAATTAGTGCCTGCCAGTCCATGGCAATTTCTTGTGAGTGGATGAATATGCCTTGCCAAGCACATGGACAATGCTCGTGCACAGGCCACAAATGCAGGTGAACCATTTGGGCACATAGGGAACAGAGGTCGTCCCTAATTCCTGCTGTTTCTTGTCCTGTACTGCTGGTGCCGGATGGCTAGTGACAGAACAGTCAGACCTGTCAAGGGTGCGCTTTTGGTCATGAGCTGCTTTGATGGCACTGTAGTTGTGGACTCTGTTTGGCAACCAGGTGCCAGACTGTCCAACACTTAACTGTTTTTGTCAGAAGCAAGCACGAGATATGCCCAGAATTGAACATTTCTGGTAAGCAATACTGGACTCAGGTGTTGCTTTGCTTGCATGCGGTCTACCTGCAAGAAGGGGCCCTCACCCATGGCTTTATTGCAGACACAGAACTGCCAACGCTTTGCACGGGGCCAGAGTTGTGAAGTTGAACGGTTTGGGTCTGTCTAGCAACGGGAGTACATCAAACTTTTCCCCTCTCGATTCGAAGTGGGAGATGGTTTTAGGTGGGTCATGTGATCCTGGTTCCTCTCAGAGCAAGATCATGGCGGTGTTGTGGCACAGCATGCCAGGATAAAGAGCAAGGTCATATGCAGCATCCCGCCACAATAATGTATCAGTGGGAAAGGCCTTGGTGCATCAGTGAGCACAAAGCAACAGCCTGGATATGTAAAGGTTATGCGTAAAGAAGATGACATCCAAATGTGGGCTGGTTGTCAGGTTGTGAAAGGCTTCTGCGGTGATAGGCATGTTTGTGTTGAGATGCCAGTGGAACTTACTACAGGAGATCTTCAGTCTGGAAGAGCTAGACAGGCCTTGCAAAGGGAGACGCAGGGACTGCGTGGGCCTGGACGTTGTCTGGTGCATGTGGTAGGTTCGAGTGTTCGACAGATGTCGGATGGTGTTGCATTCATTGGACTACTAGTGGACAGCTCTCGTTGAATTGCCTTGTTTGATGATGTGTGTAATCATGTGCACGTGATGTCAGCTGGAGCCGGAAGAATCACGTTAATGGCACGATTCTCTAAGTACTGATCAGTGGGGCAATGCGTATTGCACTTGGGAGTTGCTAGTCCATGGGGGTTTCTTGCTTGTGTGGATGAATTTTTGTTCCCAGCATTGGGTGTGCCAAGCATGGGGACGTGCTCGTGCACAGGCCATGCGGACGCAGTTGAACACATATGGGCACAAAGGAAACGATGATCAGTCGCCTAATTCCTGCTGCTCTCACTTGTACCGGAGGCGCACTCTCACGTCACTGGTGCCGGCCGGTGCCCCACACCAGTTGCTCAGTCTGAATCTGGGCACCGAGATTGCACTAGTGGTGAGGGCATCTTCCAGAGTAGCAAGACCCAGCTCTCTGTAATGTTGTCTGCTGATGGACCCAGGCCGTAACAGGGTGACTACGGCAGCTAACTGCGGATCAATGTGCGTCCAACGTGCTTCCAATAGTCGTTGCCGGGCGGCAATTCCACATCGTTAGATCCTTGATAGCACACGTGCTATCTGCGGCTTGCTGCTAATGACATAGCGTCCGCACTGCGGTTATTTGAGCACTGGCATGCGTTTCCGAAAGCGTTTACCCGATCGTTACTCCAGTAGCTTCTTGGCCAGCTTGTAAGCTCAGAAAGTGAATGAACATACCTTGTTAATCCATACTGCTCCTGTCGGCATGATGGCATCAGACCATTCAGGCGTAGACGGCCTCCCCGATGCCATCTTTGCCCTCTTGGTGCCCTCCCCGATGCCATCTTTACCCGTGTTTTCAAGCTCCTCGACTCTCGTGAACAGTTCGGCACTGCAGCATTAGTCTGCCAGCACTGGCATGACATGATTGCGAGCGATCTGTCTACGCTAGACGTCATGATAGACTCGGTGGACCGAGCACAGCAACTGCAGCCTTGGGTGAACAAGCACAAAGCGTCCTTGTCCAGCGCGAGAGTGCGAATCGGCTCAGCAATGCAGACCCGGGTACCAGTACCAGCTTTTCTCGCTGTCCAGGCCTTGCTGGAAACCATTGTGGCCCTACCCAACCTCCAGAACCTCTGGGCGCATGGAGCTGCCGGAGGCACTGGAGATTCACTGGAGGTTGGGCAGCCCCTCCCTTGCACATCCACTGCTCCTTGTCCTCCTGTACCAGCCTTACCAGCCTCTGCCTGAACAAATGCTACCTATCACCCCCAGCAAGAGACTCCATCTTCACCTTCACTCAACTCAAGGCCCTGGACCTCAGCACTACAGAGGCAGAGCATCTGTTGCCAAGAGCCAGAGCCTTGGCAACAGAAGCTCCCCTTGTGGCTTACTCAGGCCTGGCAGCTCTGACTCAACTCACCACTCTGGACATCTCCAACTTCATAGTCCTACCCAATTGCCTTGTGCAGCTCCGCAGCCTCTCCAGTCTGCAGACCCTCAGACTCGGGAGCGTTTCTGCTGGAACACTCTCTGGTGCAGAGGGGCTGCCTGTCACTCGGTTACAAATCGATATCCCGGGACATGACAGAGGTGAAGCGGCAGCATGGCTGCAGCAGCAAGCAAGCCGGCTAGAGCGTCTAGAGCTTTACAAAGAGCAGCAGTACCAGGGCACTGTACCACAGACAGCAGCTCTCCTGGCTCCTCTGTCCGCAGCAGCAGCTTCATTGCAGCACTTAGGGCTGTGGAGGTTGTCCGTGGGGTCCAGCAACATGGGGCATTTGACTGGGCTCAGCAGTTTGACAAGCTTGGTGCTGTGCAACTGCAATTTGAATGATTTAGCGGTCTGTCAGCTGTCCACACTGACCAATCTGCGGGCCCTTCGCCTGGTGAACCCGGTTAACCAGATAGGACCTAACGGATGCTTTGAGGTGGGTGAGGCTGGTTGCTGATACTGCTAGATTGCTGTCCAACATAGATATCGTGCTGGGGGTCTGTCAAGCCTGCTTACTCCAAGTTTTGCCACTTCTTGTGATTGGTTTGGATGGATTGGAACAGACATGTGCAGGACAAGGAAGTGCCTACCCATATATTTTTCTGTTGTATGGCATCAAAGTAGCCCAGATGTTGTTAGATTCAGCACCTGCTCTCCAGCAGCATGCCTCCAAAGGCTGTAGTACATGTGGCCTTTGCTCTACCCCGTGCCTCATGAAGTTTTCAGGAGAACAGTTCTATCTATCCTTGAGGCCTAACGAGAGTATAAACAAACCTGTTGCTAAACACAGAATAGAGTTGCTCACTCTGCCTTTGGTGGCAGGTGCCCTATCCTATGCTGAGGCCATGGGTATCAATCCTTTTGTGGACATATGAGCTCATTCTTCCAGCTTCGTTACCTGCTTCCAGCTCTGGTCCCTGCTTAGCTATTACGCACTCACCTCTGTATCTTCCAAGCGCTTAATGTCCTTTATGTGTACACCTGAAGTTTCGTTACAAACATTGAAAGGCTGAAAAAGGCTACCCGCTAGTTGTGTTGCAATTGGTAACCTTTGCCTTGCTTCTGTTCACCTTGTATGGCTTCCCCCAGGTTCTGGCCACCACCCTCCTCAGGCTGACTCAGCTCGTCCTAGATGATGAGATTGTTACCATTGCTGCTGCTCACCATGCCTTTATGCCACGCATACTGGAGGACAGGAGGATAGACAACACCTTCATATTGAGGCCCTTGGAGGGTTCAGGGGGTTGCCGTGCATGAGGGTGATTGCTACAGCACCATCTCAAGGTATGAGGAGGAGTGCTGACTTGCTGGCACCTTGGGCAGTGCTACCTGAGGTTGCGAGCATGCATTGGAATGCTTACTGCTTTCATTGAAGTGCTAGTGTTCTAGTCCTGGACCTGGTCGTACTGCTTTGCCGTAGTGCTTTGCTCTGGTCGCGCGGACCCGCGGTGCTAATGGCAGTTTATTTGGAGCTGCAAGCTGGGCAAACCACTGCCTCAGCAGAAAATGCAAGCATGCGTGTATGTGGACAGCTGGAGGTTTCGGTGTGAGCTATTCATGTTGAGGAAAGCTGCAGTGTGTTGGAAAGCTGGTCATCGTGAAAGGGTATGTGTTTTGGTATGTGAACAAATCGGCTCACATTGCTCTGCTTGTGTAGGGTCTAGCGGGTAAGAAGAGAGCCGCGGCCATGGCTCATTTATAGTGCATACACAGAACTGCCAACAGTTGTATGGGACAAGAGTTGTAACGTTGGAAATATGGGTTTGTGTAGCTTGAACTTTGACATGGTTTAAGGTGGGGCGTGTGATCCTGGATCCCTCTTAGAGAGTAGTAGGTGGTAGGTAGTGTCCTGGCAGTGTGGTGCCTGGCACAGGATGCCAGATAAAGCGGAAGATTTTCTCAGTCTGCGGCCCCAAATGTCTCTTTGTTTGTTCACAACTGTTCAAAACAAACAAAGAAACATAACTGGCGTCCTCGCCACAGTAACACCTGTAAACGGCATGGCACATCAATTTCGATGACTGAGCACAAGAAAAGATGTAGGGGCCATGCATGCGGCAGGAGTATGACATCCAGGTGTGGGCTGATTGTCAGTGGCTTATGCCATGAGTGGCAGTTTTCTGTGTAGATGTCATTGAAAGTACTGGAGATGTTCGCCTTGGAGGAGGCTCGGTTGATTTTTGAAGGAAGGATGCAGGGACTGTGTGGGCAGGGCCTAACAGCCGGCCATCTGGTGCACATTGGTTGGATGGTGGATGGTGCAGCATTGGACTTCTGGTGGACAGCTCTCGGGTGGAATCGGTTGGTGACTAGATGTGGGGACTATTGGTGGAGGGGTGTGCCAAGCCTGGACCACATCTGAGTTGCATGCTAGCTTCAGTCATTGCCTGTGCTCAGAGTGCTCGAGGATGCGCATCGGCTCAGCATTACAGAGTAGGGCACCAGCTGTACAGTCCTTGCTGCAAACCATCGTGGACCTGCCCAACCTCCAGAACTTCAGGGCTGAGGCAGCTGCTGTAGGCACTCTCTTACACGTGGACTGCTCCTTGTCCTCCTGTACCAGCCTCACAAGCCTTTCCATGAACAAGTGCCTGGTACCACCCCCAACAAGGGACTCCCTCTGCACCCTCACCCAACTCAAGTCCCTAGACCTCAGCACGACAGTTGTGCAGTTTGACTGGCCAGGGACCAACTTCCGAAAAGGTGTCCTCAAGGCTTACTCAGGCCTGGCCGATTTAACTCAACTCACCAGTCTGGACATCTCCAACTTCGTAGTCCTGCCCGATTCCCTTCTGCAGCTCCGCAGCCTCTCCAGTCTGCAGACCCTCAGACTCGGAACCGTTTCCGCTGGCGCACTCTCTGGTGCAGAGGGACTGCCAATCACCCGGTTACGTATTGATATCCCGGGGAATGACAGAGGTGAAGCGGCAGCATGGTTGCAGCAAGCCAGCCAGTTACAGTGTCTGGAGCTTTACAAAGAGCAGCAGTACTGCAGTACTGCAGTACTGCAGTACTAGTACCAGGGCACTGTACCACAAACAGCAGCTCTCCTAGCTCCTCTATCCGCAGCAGCAGCTTCATTGCAGCACTTAGGGCTGTGGAGGTTGTCCGTGGGGTCCAGTAACATGGGGCATTTGACTGGGCTCAGCAGTTTGACAAGCTTGGTGCTGTGCAACTGCAATTTGAATGATTTAGCGGTCTGTCAGCTGTCCACACTGACCAATCTGCGGGCCCTTCGCCTGGTGAACCCGGTTAACCAGATAGGACCTAACGGATGCTTTGAGGTGGGTGAGGCTGGTTGCTGATGCTGCTAGATTGCTGTCCAACATATATATTGTGCTGGGGGTCTGTCAAGCCTGCTTACTCCAAGTTTTGCCACTTCTTGTGATTGGTTTGGATGGATTGGAACAGACATGTGCAGGACAAGGAAGTGCCTACCCATATATTTTTCTGTTGTATGGCATCAAAGTAGCCCAGATGTTGTTAGATTCAGCACCTGCTCTCCAGCAGCATGCCTCCAAGGGATGTAGTACATGTGGTCTTTGATTTACCCCGTGCCTCATGAAGTTCTGAGGAAAATAGTTGTACCTATGCTTGAGGGCTAACAAGAGTATAAACAAACCTGTTGCTAAGTACAGAATAGAGTTGCTCACTCTGCCTTTGGTGGCGGGTGCCCTATCCTATGCTGAGGCCATGAATGCCAATCCTTTTGTGGACATATGAGCTCATTCTTCCAGCTTCATTCCCTGCTTCCAGCTCTGGTACCTGCTTAGCCATTACACACTCACCTCTGTATCATTTAAACGCTTGAATGCCACTTACGTGCACACCTGAAGATTCATTACAAACGTTGAGAGGCCCAAAAAGGCTACCCCCCAGTTGTGTTGCAATTTATAACCACTGCCTTTCACCTGTTCACCTTGTATGGCTTCCCCCAGGTTCTGGCCACTGGCCTCCCCAGGCTGACTCAGCTGATGCTAGATGATGACATTGGTACCATTGCTGCTGCTCACCATGCCTTTGAGCCACGTATACTGGAGGACAGGAGGCTAGACAGCACCTTCATATTGAGGCCTTGGAGGGTTAAGGGGGAGCCATGCATGAGGGTGATCGCTACAGCACCAGCACCAGGTAGGGGGAGGGGTGGTGATTTGCTAGCACCTTGGGCAGTGCTACCTGAGGTTAAGAGCATGTGTTGGGTAGTTTTACTGCTTTGTGGTAGTGCTGGTGTCCTAGTCCTGGGCCTGGTCGTACTGCTTTGCAGTACTGCTTTGCTCTGGTCCTTCTGCCCAGTGCTAATGGCGATTTAGTGCTGCAAGCTGGGCACACCACTGCTTCAGCAGAAGATGCAAGCATGTGTATATGTGGGAAGGTGAAGATGTAGGTGTGGGTGAATTCTGACACAGCACCATCAGTTGAGGCAAGCCGTGTAGTGTATTGGAAAGCTGGTCACCGCAAATGAGTCTATCCTTGGACGGTGTGAACAGTAGGGTGTGATTTGGCTGGCGCGGCATACTGAGCCCACTAACTGCTGCAAAGTTGTATCGCTTTGCACTAACTGACCTCACTCAGCCAAAGGAACCTGTTTTTGCAACGGGTATGTGGCTGATGGTACAGAAGTTAGCATGGCAACAGCACTCTGAGGCATTGGACAGCCCCCTCGTGCATGTAAACATGTCTAGTGCTTGATGCACCTGAGTGAATGTTGTGGGCTTCTTCCGGGCTGCATGGCTGCGGGCCAAATTGCAGGGGGCCGGCACTGATAGGCAGACTTTTCTCATGTTGTGGCTTTTAAGGCTTTTAGCACGGTGTGGGTGGGCTGCTTTCCCTGCTGGCCTCCATCTTAGTGAGTGCATGGGCATCATGCCAGGTGTCTTCACAACTGGCGTCCTGGGCTGTCTTAAAGTGATGCATATAAACCCCAGAATGCGAGTTGCAATAGTAGCTATTGCTGGAATGGATGCTCAGCAGTCCTCCTACAGCAGAGTTCAAGCTGCCAACTTCTTGTAGTTCAGAGGTGCAGAGCTGAGAGGCCAGCTTGCCTTGATGAAGGTTTTTGATGGGAGATCTTTGTGCTCCTGAAACACTGAATCAGTGCAACAGGCTTGTAGCATACTTCTGTGAGTGTTGTGTGATGGGGAATGCGTTCAGGCATGGGCTAAGCTTTTCTGGGAGGTGCAATTAGTGAGATTGATGCCTGTTTACCGGGGAGCTCCAAGAGGCTTCAAGGCTTCACTATTGCACACAATCTTTCAGTTCCACTATGATGCTTTCGAAATGTAGCCGTCAATTTTTGCAATGTGGTTCGATGTGGGTTTTGCATTAAGATAGTAATGGGAGGGGCCCAGCAAGATGTGCCTGCTTGGCCTTTGAAGTACTATGTCTGGATGGGGTGGAATTGAGACTGACTTACGGGCTTGGTATGAAGGCCCTCAGCCAGTCTCAGTTCTACTTCAGGCGTGGTACTACTGTAGAAAGACAAGGGGACACAGTTGTGCTGCTGAGGGTGCTTACAAGTGGCATAGACCGAGCTGTAGTATGTGACCTGTAACAAATGCTACATTCCTGACCCACTCAGGTGGAAATGCTGCCCATTGAGTCATTGAGCTGCTGTCGACTGGCCGTGATCAGGGGTAGGTACTCACAGCTGTACCCTAGTATCAGCAAGTGGCAGGCGGTGTGCATTATATTTGGCACATCTTTTTTGGACCGCCGGAACTTGCCGGCCATGCCTATTAAGTAGTATGTGGGCCACTCACCTTGTGCTTACGTGGTTTCCTTCTGCTGTGGGTGCCCCACCGGGGCACTACGATCCTTCATGGGCTCCAAGGGATGCCTCCATGGGCTAGTGGTAGGAAAAAAGGTTTGTGGTAATCAGTAGTTTCTTTTGTAGGTTTGACACCGGCTAGCTGACTGCCTTCCGTCCTCTCAATGGTCTCTTTGGGAACATCCAAGCTCCAGCCACATCGAGACGATAAAGGCAGTTACATTCAGGTTGATCCAGACTGATGCGCCTGGATCCATGGAATTGGGTCCCTAAAGATTTGGGCTGCTACAGTCAACTGTGACAGGTGGCCCTTCGTTGGTCCAGAAGACCTCAGAGTCCGAAACCAGGTGGACATGCGAGCTCAGCTTTGATTTAATCGGATTTGAAATGTGTCCCCCAGGCTATTTGCGTGAGGTCGAATGCCTCAATCTACCGCGCCCTTGTGGCTGTAAGGCGGCATGCCATGTGTCTGCATGGCAAGTACGAAACTGCGGCAAGTCATGGCACTGACCAAGTAGACGCCCACACCAAAGTTTTTGAATCGGTGCTATTTTGCAAGCAATAGTTTTGCACCGCTAGCCGGCTTGCTCTGTGGCAAACGCGGAGGCCGCTCCATCCTGACCACTAAGTGACGTTGCCTGGCGCCTGAAGATTAATTACCTAGGGCCCGCGTCACCCCGGCGCTGACGTGGGCCACTTTATGAGGATCCAAGGTTACACAGAGGCCCCACGGCCGGTTGAACCCTCGGTTGTCACCGGCGGGCACTGCTGCTGCCAGCTGTAGCTGCCTCGAGCAAAGTGAACGGCTGCCTCGGTAGCATCGACCAGAGCACCCAGAGAGCCAGTGACTTGATGGTTAGGGTTAGTTACAACGCGCATATGCCAGTTACTTTGCGTTCAGCTCGGGCTTTACACCGGCAAGACACTGACCATGACTGAAAGTGTGCTTCCAAGGTGATCACCGGTAGTAGGTCATATCCACGTAGCTCGGGTCAGTATCACCTCGTACGGTGCTTCTGGCCTTATTTCATCTTCTGGCACCGCTCCGTGCCAAGTGCAAAGTGTTTGCGGTATTGCAAAGCTGCTGGACGCTCGACAGCACCCTGCTTGGTGCTAGCATACGGCTGCCTGCAAAACGGGGTTGGATTGTGGCAGTGTGCACGGACTATATACCTCTGCGGGTCGCCTTTGTCGCTGATTTCTTCTAGGTAAGCTTTTGGATTGCTTTGCAGCACATGCCAGTTGCTTAGTCACCTGTTGCAGCTGAGAGCAGCAGAGCAGTGCTTGGTCCTGGGGCTGCCCCGTTGCAAAGGATGCTGTAAGTGACTATATGCCTAGGGCGATGCGGTAACAGCTGGAAGCAAAGTCCTCAGGGTGATATGTAGGTGTGCTGACATGCTTCCTGGCAATTTGCTGTGTTCTGTAGGAGCGTACACCGTAGGCAAGCAGCCAGGAGCGAGCCTGCAAGCTGGCAGAAACCCTGACCTTTGCTCAGGCACCAGACAAGCGAGATCAACGGTGAGACCACGGTGTGTTGCAGAGATTTGCCATCTCCGCTTTTAAGCTGGGCCTGCAGCCCGCCTGGGCTCAGCAGCGCCAGGCCTACAGCGGCAATAGAGAGGTACACACGGGCCGAGGCGAAGTCGGCGCTGATTTGTGTTCATGCATAGTGTCCTAAAGTTCTGACAACTCTTTTAACTCATGCTGTACGCTTCTAGCTAAAGGCGAGGGTCCAGTAAGCAGCAGGACACAGCATGCAGCGGGGAGTGGAAAGGAAGACGTCAGCGGTAACCCTTGCAGCAGGTCGCCTCAAAAAATCCGCCGAAGGGCATCCGTGGTTTAACAGTAATATGAAACATGTCAGCTCATTGGAGCAGTTGCTGGGCCTTTCATAGCTTCCGTAAGTCCAGTAGCAGCAGCTGCTCCGTGCAGTTGCTGCAGCAGCACTTACCGCCTTACCATTTGCCAACCTTCCGCACGCTCCTACGAAGGAAACTATCGTTCAGCCATGAAAGTTCTTGGGCATTAGCGAATGAAGCCGCAGGTTGTGCCTGTAAGGTCCTGCGTTGCCACTACTGCAGAAACGGCTCCGGTCTCTTGTGAGTTCCCCCCACTGTACAAACTGATATCCATTCTGCACGAGGCCTTCACCTCATCCGCTAAACAGCTCTCCTTGTGCTCTGCTATTCGTTGTTACCCCATGCATCACTTTCTCCAGCTCTGCTTATAGGATCTGCTCTGGAGCCCAGTTTGCCAAGATTTGGTGGCATGCAGTTGTGTGGCTCTACAAACAAGCAGGAGTTGTGTGCTGCTTGGTCAGGATGACTTGACCTACCAGCACAGTTGCTCTTGCATTTTGTCGATTGAGTGAACTTGCAATTGCTGCTGCAGGTTCAAGCAGCTTTGCATAACCATCTTCATCTACAGCCAAACCTGCAGCTCAACCACAATCAGCAGTGGCCTTCAGCAGTAAGCTGTGCAATATATCAGAACATCAGCAGCAGCACCTCTGTTGCAGCAGCTTTGCTGGGGCGGGTGACTAGAAATTAAGCAGCAGCAGCAGCTGATCTGGACCAGCAGTTCCCAGGGCGGGAATCAAACCCGCCTACTCTGGATCCACAGACGATCAGTGCTTGAACCTCTCAGCTAGGCTCACCTTCTCTCTTTATTCAGTCGGTTGAAGCAGCAAGAGCAACAGCAGTTGACTGTGCCAAGGCCAGCCTAACAAGCAGCTCAGCCTCACTCGGCTCCTACAGCAGCAAGGCAGCAGCAAGCAGCCCTCATTCTCTTCATCCAGTACAACCTAGGGTTAAACACTTGCTGGGGGTGCGTGAATCTGATCGGAGGCATCAGCTGGAGGTCCGTTGAGAAGTGCGCTGGAGGCATCAAACAATGGAAGATCCTAAGGAGCATGAAGAACAGCAGCAGTTGCCGGAGCAGGAAGCATCGGCTCCTCAGCAAGGAACAGCGACAGATGTAATGGAGCTTGCACGCTTGATCGTATCTAAAGGCAGGCTGGAGCAGCCGCATCAGCAGCAGCAGCACCAGCAGGAACAGCAGCAAGCAGCTGCTACCCCTGCCAGTTCTTCCACTACAAGCGGCCCAGGAGACAGAGAAGCAGCAGCACAGGAGTTACAGCCTATCCAAGCTGAGGCCTCTGAGCACAGCCCTGAGCGTGCTGGCAGTAGCAGGGGTGGTCAAGGTGGTGGTCAAAGCAGTAGCTACCAAGAAGCTGCTGGTCAAAGGAGGGGCGGTTACGGTAGTTATGCTCCTAGCTACAGTGCTGGAGATCAGGAGATGGGAGGAGATGAGCAGGACGGGGAGGAGGAGGGGAGGAGGGGGAGCCAGCGTTTAGGGGAGGAGGAGGCTGAGGGCACAGGGCGCTCTGGGAGTCAGATGACTGGGCCCAGGGATGTGGGAGGGGGAGATACGCCAGGAAGTGGAGGGAAGGCGAGGAAGGGGGCTGGAGGAGGGGCAAAGAAGGGGGCCAAGAACTTCCCAGAAGCAAAGAGCCACCTCAAGTAAGTTATAGGGTAGACTGCAAAGCAGAACAACTCAGCTCCTACATTTTTTATCAGAGCTGTTTGTAGCAGTGTTTGCAATAAGGCAGACTGGTGGCATATGGTTCAGCAGAAATGGCTGCTGCTAAGCTGTACAGTCCGGGATGCTGGAGACAGCCTAAGCAACTATCATATGGGACTTGAAATGATTGGTCTTGTAAATGCTATTGACATAACCCTGCTGTGCTGGGCAGCTGTTGCTAGTATAACAGCTATAGCAGCTCCCCTGTATTACCATATCTGTCTTGCATTTTGCGATCCTCACTGCTATTATATGAGATAGATCACTGCACAGCTTTTGGGACGTGCAGCGCCCGCGGCATAACTCCAACCAGTTTGTTAGTATGTGGAGAGCAGATATTGAGACAAAAAGGCAAGACCGCTAGAGAGCCAAAGCTGTCAGACCATTCAAGAGACCCAGGAAATTACAAGTTAAGCACTGCAAGTTCCTCCAACAGCATGCTTTGTGACTGGCCAACACTACCCCATATACCCCTGTTATGCAGTCATATCTGGTTGACTTTAATTAGTATGGCTTCATGGTGCCGTTGCGTTGTAAGTTAACACATATGCAAGCTCAAGCTGAAGCTCCACTTCCCACCAATTGCGTGTTCGTATGTTTAGTCGCTCACCTGGCTCCACCCTGCGCTTCCAACAGGGGTGTGTTTTGGGACCGTAAGACCGGCCGGTGGCGCTCCCAGTTGGGTTACCACAACCGCAAGATATTCATGGGGTACTTCAATGAACCTGAGGAGGCAGCCAGGGCATATGATGCTAAGGCGGTGGAACTACATGGACCAATGGGTAAGAAGGGGGGGGGGTAGGAAGAGGAGGGGGGCGGGGGGGCGGCAATCAGCAAGGGCACCAATAGAAGTTGATTGTTGGAAGGGGGAAGGGGGTGATGCATTGCATAAAGCTAAGAGCACACTGTGCATTGCTGCTGCAGCCACCGCAGTTGAAGCAAGCCACTCAACAGACTGCCGTTGTTGTGCGGAGATTTGTAGTGGAAGTGGGATCAGCAATGCCTGAGCTTTTCTGGCTAGCAACATCTGACTGCTGCAAGCTGCCATTGGCTGTAGCTTTCACAAGCGCTATTGCAGCCACCGTGCAAGCACCTGCTCTTTTGTTGCTGCCACTGCTGTGATTTTCCTCTATATCGTTACAGCCTGGGACACATTCTTGGTCTCTCCTTCTCTGGAAATCGAATGGCCGCATTTGATAATAGGTCCAGATATGGCACAAGCCCCTTTCAGGTGTGCAGCTGCAGGAGCGGCCGTCCTGACATTTTTCATGCCGATCCCCAACTCTTGCTGAAGGCTCTTCGGTGGCTTTTCTGGGGACTGCAGCAGTAATGTCTACCTCTCACATTGACATTGACTTTGCATGCCGTTTAGTGCAAAGGCAAAGCTTCTTGCATAAGAATCAGAGCGCCGGCGGTGACAGCCATGGTTTTGCATGGTACTTCAGAATAGTTCATGGATGGGCAATGTAGTACCGTACGGGTTGGATGAATCTGGTCTGAAAAGCCTTCTGGTGTTGCTGCTGCTTGCTTTTATTACTGCTTGCAGCCAAGACCAACTTCCCTCTGAGTGATTACTTCCACCTGCTTGAGGCACGAGATGCTGCACTGGCTGAGGCAGAGGCGGCAGGTGGTGCTGGGGGAGGGGAGGAGGGAGGGGCAGGGACAGGGGCAGAGGAGAATGGAAACAGACCTGTCAGGAGCAGTAAGAGGAAGGCAGCACAAGTCAGGTGAGGAAGAGGGAGACAGGACTGGCGGGGGGGGGGGAGCAGACTGGGGTAGGTTGTGTTGGGTGGGGGAGACAGGGGGCGGGGCGGGGCGGGGCTTGGGTGGAGTGGGGTGGAGATAGGGGGCCAGGCTGGGGTGAAGGACAATTGCCAAAGGGAGCGTTCTGCAATGCATGCAAGTGCGGAAACGTAAAGCAGCTCCACGTACAAATTGGAAGGAGGGGCGGCGAAGTCTTGCTGGATGGTATGCCGTACTCCCTTGCTACCAAATGAAAGCAGCTGGCCACTCCCCTCAAGTCTCGATCCCTTGTCTTTGGCAGGTTGTGGCCATGTGGATGTGTACCTTTATCTGTCAGAGATAAAACAGGCCGTGATTAAAAGCTTCGCCTGGAGCTCCCCAGACCCACCACCACACCCAAGCCCTCCCCCCCGGGGTAGGGGGGAGCAAGTACCCCCTACCCCAGTGCTGTTTTTGCAACAGCTCGAGGTGCGGGGCCTATGACACGTTAAGTATGGCATACTTAGGTGCCAGAGGCCCAGCATCCAAAGGTCACCCTGAAACGCCTAAGAAAGCTCAGCTGATACGCTGTGAGCATTTCTTGAATTCCCTGTAACCAAATTGTACTTGCTGCTTCTGCTGTGCAGGAATTATGCTCGCTGGGAGGACCATCATGTGGGTGACTGGGTGGTGGAATCAGAGCTACTGCAAGACCGCAGCACTACACCTGAGGAGGGATTAGGGTTCAGCCACCCTATACCCAAGCGCCCCCGCCTGCAGGGTTCAAGGAGGCCCTCCTCGTACCCCGGGGGCTCTGGGGATGAGGGCATGGAAGGGGACGAGGGTTTAGAGGGAGGGGGGTGGGCAGCGGGTTGGGAGAAGCTGGAGTCGCGGGATCTGAATGCGGTACAAGCGCTGAGGGCGTTAGGGGCAATGGGAGGGGGAAGTGGGATCTTTGGTGAAGAGGATGAGGATGATGAGATAGAAGGGGGTGGTATGGGGGGAAGGAGGGGGGGTTCAGGGGGGGGAAGTGGCAGCAGGAAGGGGGGTGGAGGGGGTTCTGGAGGGAGGAGTAGGGGGCCCGCTCCTTTGCCAAGCTCGTTATTATTACATTTCATGATATGCCATAGCAATAAGTGCCATAGGCCCCGCACCTCAAGCTGTCACAAAGAGCAGCGAGGTGGAACAGAATACGGGTAAGCTTCGACATGTATGACAATATATGCATGCCTAAACATGAGGTCCAGCAGCTAGGTCAAAATCACCCAAAACCTCCACTGCCCCAATGGGGGTAAGAGCCTCCCTCCTACTTGAGAAAGCAAGGAGGGCTTGTAAGCCCGGGTGCAAGCAATAGTTGGTAACAAACCCCATTGGTTGGACCTCACGCCACATCAGAAGGGTGAGCATAAGCATTCCTAATCTTCCAAGCAGCTGCAACATATTTAGCTATACACTTAAATGCATGCTTGAAAGGGCCATATACTAAGCCAGACTCCTCATCGACGTCTACACCCCAGAACTCTTCATTAAGCATGCTATGCAGCTTCTCCTCATCAGATTTGCCATCCAATATCTGACATTTTGCAGCAACATCAGGGTCAGAAGTCAGCTTCTCCCACAGCTTTTGCCTTTGTGCCTGGTAAACAGGACAGTCAAACAAGAAGTGTTCAGGAGACTCAACTTCACCTCCCAATTCAGGGCCAAGATCACAGGACTTGCAGCACTCCCTACGTGCACTTTGCCTGCTAGCGCTCTGCCTACCGAATTTTGCTGTCATAGCGTTGAGAGGAAGAATACCTGCACGCAGCTGCATAATGAGTTCCATGCCTTTGCTCAGAGGGCCTGTGCACAGATATGGCTGCGGCTTGAAATAATAATAATTGATAATTGATAATTGATAAGCTCGTTGCTGGCCCGGTTGAATAAAGATGGCCCTAAGCAAGGGGCTTATCAGAAGAGAGATGCACATGGGCGCTTCTTGCCATTGTATGATCGACCCATGCCGCCTGCTCTTTCAGCTGGGGGAGTAGCAGGAGCAGCAGCAGGAGGGGGAGGAGGAGGAGGGGGTAGGGGGAGGGGAAGTGGGGGGAGGGGTGGAGCTGGGGATTATAGTGGGAAAGCCTCTGCTACTTCAGGAGGGGGGTCTGGGGGTAGAAGAGCTTCAGCTGCTGCTGCTGCTGCTGGTGCTGGTGCTGGTGGTGGTGATTCTGCTGTTGGTGGTGGTGGTGGTGGTGGTAGGGGCTCTGCTGGGGAGATCAGATACGGGTTGCAAAATCCTCTCCAACCAGAGGAAGAGTTTGGTTCTGAGGCGCCCTCGCGTCTCTTGCCATTACCAGTGGATGGATCTGGTGGTTTCGGGGAACAAGCGAGGACTATGAAATATGGGGGAATGGAACCAGCAGCAGCAGCAGCAGCAGCAGGGGGAGGTGGTAGCGGTCAGTTTGACACACCTCCTACTAGGGACCCTTATAGACAAGTATATGAAGCAGCTGGAGTGTATAACCCTAATAGCCCCACTGGTGGGGGTACCCCTGCTGCTGGTGGGGGCGGGGGTGGAGGGTACAGTGGGGGGGTGTATTCCACGCCTGGGCAGGGTTTAGGCTCTGGGGGGATACATGGGGTGGGTTTAGGCCAATATCGTCCATACATAGGTTTAGGTTCGCCGCCACCCGGCGTGGGGGGGTATGGGACCCCTCCTATAGGAGGACATGGGGGTTTAGGGTATGGAATGCAACCCCCAGGAGAGCGGCCCCCGAGGTACGGGCATTATGGGGGGTTGTTGCCGGGTAGGGATATTCCTGGGGGGACTGGGGGGCAGTATTTTGCTGGTGGGTATGGGGGTTACAGAGAGACAGGGTTTTTGGGCCCTGGAGGGGGGCAAGGGGGCTCCTATGGGTCGGGTGGCAGGGGAAGAATGGGTACGGGTGGGGTGGAATCGGGGGGTTATTATGGCACACCGGGCCAGCCGGGGTATAGGGGGGCTGGAGCGGGAGGGGGGTGGGAGGGCAGGAGGGCATGGGAGGGCGGGTATGAAGGGGCGGGCATGGGTGGTAGCGAGAGGGCAATGGGCCAGCAGCAGCAGCAGCAGAGGCAGCAGCAGCAGCAGAGTGGACAGGGTGCGAAGGGTAGTGGTGCTGCTGCTGGTGGGACTGAGAACTTAGAGCATATATTGACAGCTATGTTTGAAACCATCAAGGGCAGGAATGGCGTGCCTGCAGAGAATGCCGTAGCTGCAGTTGATGCTCTTGCTGCTGCTGCTAATGCTGCTGCTGCTGAAAGTGGTGGTCTAGGTTCCTTAGAGAAGGCTCTAAAAGCAGTGATGACAGCAGCTACTGCTGCTGGGGTTGGTGGTTCTGGGAGGAAGGAAGGGGCAAAAGATGCTACTCCTGGTTCTCCTCCTGCTGCAGCAACAGGGGTTCATGGCCGGTCACATGGGGCCAACACAGCAGCAGTGAATGCTGGGTCTGGCAGGGGTATCGCTGGGAAAGACCCTAGGACTTGGGGTAGAATGCCTGTGACTACTGAACTTCCAGCTGCTAGGGCTTGGCAGAGCCCTGATCATGGTCCTAAACCCCAGGAGCAGCAAGCAGCAGGGCTAACCCCTCAGGGTTCAGCCACACCCCAAGGGTCTAAGGCTTTATCAGCAGCAGCTAATGCAGCTAGAACCACAGCTAATGTGGTAAGCCCTAGAAGCACCCCGGTCACTCCCGCTAAACCCTTGGGAACCACCCCACCAGCCCGCCAGGGTTCAGAGCAGCTGCCAGCAATCCTAGTCAGCAACTTACTGCCTGATCTGAGTAAGCAGCAGCAGGAGCAGCTGTTGAAGTTACCTGCTGCAGGGCTGCTAGTGGCAGCAGCAGCAGCAGTAGCAGCAGGGACACCTGGGGCTGAGGCACTGCTGGCTGCAGCTGTGGAGAGCAGCAGGGGGGCGGCACTCGGTGTAACCACTGCTGGTGACACTGGTGACAAAGCGGGTGACGGTGGGCAAAAGGGGGCCGGCGAGGGGGGTAAGCGGGGTGGGAGAGAGGGGGCTGTGGGAGGCCGAGGTGCTGCCGCTGCTGCTGCTGGTGGTGGTGGTGGTGGTGCAAATGGAGAGGGGGGTGAGGGCATATCCCGGGAGGTCACCCCAGCAAGAAACACCACACCTTTCGATGAAACCGCAGGAGCAGCAGGACAAGGACCAGGAGCACAAAATCAACATCAGCAGCAGGACCAGGAAGTCAACCTTCCTCCTAATGCAGCAGTCAGCGGGGCTCATTATCTCCCCCTCCCCATCTCCCGCCCCTCGCCACCCCCACCCCCACCAGCAGCAACATCCACCCCAGGACTAGCAGGGTTCACTATCCCCGGCCTCCCTTCCCTCACCCCTCCTTCTGACGTGGGCTTTGACGTGACCTCTCAAGCTCTCCTCCGTCACCTTCACAGGCAGCAAGAGAGGGAGCAACGGGAGATGGAGGCCTGGCAGCAGCGGCGCCACCAGCAGCAGCAGCAGCAGCAGCAGGGCAGAGGACTAAACCCCACCGTAGCAGTGTCAGCAGTACCACAATCAGCAACAGAAGCAGCAGCTATGGCATCAGCAGCAGCTCTAGCGGGCGGACCACCACCAGCACCACCAGCAGCAGCAGGGGGTATGGACAGCCACCATGGTGGTGGTGGGGGTCAGGCCTCCTTCAGGGGTCAGCAAGATGTACTCGGTGCTGCGCGGAATCTAGCGTATGGGGTGATTCCGGGGTCGCGCGCCTATCCAACTTCTGGTGGGCTATGGGAGGCAGGGGGTCAGGGCCAGGGCTTTGATGGAAGGGGTAATGTAAACCCTATGCCCTTTGATCAGCTAGCACCACCGGGAGCCTATGGTGGTGGCAGCAGGCATTGGGATCCCTCTTCACCTCATGCTGATACTGCTACTACGCCAGCGGGTGGTTTTGATGGGGCAGGGCAAGGCAGATCTGGGGGTATGAACCATCCTCTGCTGAACCCTCCTACGCATGGTTCAGGGTTCAGGTTTAGTGCAGCACAGAGGCAGAAGCGGGGGTTAATGTTCAAGCCGGGGGGCTTTACAGGGGGCTCCGGTAGGGGGTTTAAACCAGTGGTGGGAGCTGGGGCACCTCCTCCTCCTGCTGCTGCTGCTGCTACTGGTGGTGGTGGTGGTGGTGGCAGCAGCGGTAGTGGGGGGAGTTACAGGAGTGAGAGGGCTCATCCCACAGCACCCTACACTGCTGGTGCTGCTGGTAATGATAGACATCCGATAACTGCAACCCCAAGGAAGAGGCCACAAGACCACCGCCAGCAGCAACAGCAACAGCAGGGTGGTTATGGTGCTGGAGTGACAGGCGGATCAGGAGGCACGAAGAAGCGTAGCACCACCAGCAACAGCGTCGGCAGCGGTGGTAGCGGCGGCAGTGGGAAGGGCACCAGCAGCAGTGCACAGCAGACTCTGGCGTTACTGGCGAGCTTGTCTCAAGAGCAGCTGCTTGGAGCGCTCAAGGGCTTACAGGAGCAGCAGCAGCAGTGGCAGCAGCAGCAGGGGGAGGGAGGGAAGGGAGAGGTGATCGCAGTGCTGCAGCGAGCTATAATGCAACAGCTCAGCAGGGGCCCGGGAAGGTTGCCTAGTAGGCCGTCTGCAGCAGGGGGAAAAGCAGGGGCAGCTCTCAGTTCAGGGGTTGCAGCAGGGGGAGGGGAGGGGCAGAGGGGGGGTGGTATGGCAGGGAGGGGGGTTAGGAAAAGCGGGCCTGTAGGGGAGGAGGGGGCTGCAGCTACTATGGAAGTCGAGGAAGTGGATGAGGAGGCAGGCACAGGAGGACCCAGTGATAGCCAGGAAACAGAAGATGCACTTCCCCCTGCTGCTGTAGTACCTCCTGCTGGTGCTGTTGGTGGTACTGTTGGTGGCCGGGTGTACATGCAACAGGAGCATCCGGTCTTCTCATCAGCTACTGCTGTCGCTCCTGTACCAGGATCAACACCACCAGCAGTAGGAGAGACGGCAGCAGCAGCAGGGGATGCGGAAGGTATGCTAGCTGCTGGAGCAATCTTCTCAGCTGCTGCTACTGCTGCTGCTGGTGGTGGTGATGGTGGCAGCGGGGCGCCCAGCATTGGCAGGTGGAGCTCTCCTGGTCCTGATGAGGCTCAGGTGGTTCATGTACTAGAGCCTCATGTACTGCTGACGGAGCAAGGGGTGGACTTAGAGGGTTTAGCTGGGGTGTTACGGAGGCGCCTGGGGGCTGGGCTGATCAGCAAAGCACGGGCGGAAGTGCAGAAGAGGGTCTTGGAGCAGAGGGAGAGCAGCAGCTTAGGAGAAGGTGCAGGAGGAGGAGGAGAAGTGGCGGGGGCAGCTGGAAGCAGGGAGGCAGCAGCAGGTGAAGATGCGGGAGGGGTTGCTGCTGAAAGGGGGAGCCCGGAGGAAGCCACAGCAGCAGCAGCAGCTGAAGCAGGTGGGAGGGAGGAGGGAGTGCCAGACAGGCATGCTAGTGGAGCAGCAGTAGCAGCAGCAGTGCATGTGGTTGTTGCTCCAGTGATCGTTCCCTTCCCTGTGAAGGTGGATGAGGCTGGGGAGCTGCTGCCGGGTCAGCCTAGTGCAGGGCAGGTGATGAAGGGGATTGCAGCAGAGGCATTGCGGATGACACGCAAGCCAGCGCCACCACAACAACAGCAGCAGCAGCGACAAAAGCAGCAGCAGCAGCACGAGGAGGAGGAGCCCAAGCAAACAAAGCTACAGGAAGGACAGGTGCAGGCAGAGGAGCCAGAGGTCCTACCTGCTGCTGCTACCGCTGGTGCTGCTCCTAATAATGGCAAGGAGTCTCCAGGCCCTACTGCTTCTCAGCAGGAAGATGTTGAAGCAGCAGCTGGAGGTTTGGAAGTAACTGGTGCTGCTGCTGGCGACGATGCTGGTGAGGTCAATGGTGCAGCAGCAGTTGCTGTTCCTGCTGCTCCTCCTGCTAGTGATGGTGAGACTGCTGCTGGAGGCACTGATGATGCCCAGCAGCAGTTAGTGGATGCTACTGCTACCGCCGTAGATGACAGCGAGGGGTCTGTCGGCTTGGGAAAGGAGCAGGGGGATGCCGTGGGGAATGTTGAGACAGTTGGGGGGAATAGTGAGGCAGCTGGAAGGGGACATGACGAGGTTGTGATGGAGGAGGAAGCTGTGCCCGAAGCAGCAGCAGCAGCAGTAGGGGGCACAGAAAGTGGTGTTGATATGGACATTGATCAATGAGTTTGGCTGTTTTGGGTGGGACTGTATTGCAATTGGGATGGGTGGGCGGGATGATCCTGCTTGCCATGTGAGAGCAGATGTTGGATGTACAAGCAGCAGCAAAATCAATTCCATACGTGGTGGGGTTGAGTGTTGCTGTTGATGGTCCATGTCTTTTGCACTTAGTAGAATTTGGGCCTTGTGGTGTTTCATTTACGCCGTTCAGGCATAGGCTGTGTAGAGCATATTTGCAAGCCCGGCAGACTAATAAACAAATAACCATTTACAGTGTTGCAAGAAGTAAGCAGTAAGCAAAAGAATAGATCTAAGCAGAGAAGGGATCGTGCTTGATTGCCCTTGAGTAGGGCACCTACATGCCTGAGAGCCCTTTGCTGTTGCCACACCTTGAAGGATTGTTATGTTATGTTATGCTACATGCGTGAGAGCTGGTGAAAATGGGGCTGAGCTGAGGGTGATTATAATACATAGCAGATGTAACCATAGCAGCTTAGCCATGGTGCATACTGCTGGTTAAGGTTGGAGGCTGCAATTGACCCTCAGAAGTGGTGGCTTGCATTTGCAAGGAGCATCTCAAATCTAGGCAAGCACATATTTTTAGCGTCCTAAAAAACATGATCACCAGACATTTCGAAGCAGGAGCCTGATACCTAACAACTCTTTCAGACGGCAATGTCTTGCGGCTGGCACACTTGATGTTTGTTTGTTTCTTGCATGCTTGCTCTGAACGGAGCAAGCCTGCCAGAGTCGTACATTTCGCTGCTCTGCAGGGAAGCAGGCAAGTCCAACCTGAAAGTCCTTCAACGTGCAGGGAGAGCTCCACAATTGTAGCCGAGGGTGCGATCAAGCGACTGGTGTGGGACGCCCAAGCTGCCAGGGAACCAGACTGCCAAAGGGGGCACACTTCCTCCACATTAGGCCCATATCGACCAAACTGCCGCATCTGCTCAAGAGTTGACTAGCCAAACTACCTGACTACCTTTTAATCGGTCGCAGTGGTATGTAATCAATGTGCAGAGCAATCACGACCGTGGACCGTTTCCATGGGAGCAAACAGCGGGACCGTGTGCGGACAAGATCGCCCGCATGGGCTCCTCATATGATCAGAAATGCGAGAGACGCGAACGCAACACGTTTTGCACAGATGCCCCCCTGAGCTCCCTCAGTCCAGAGTGGTAAAGAGCAACGACAGGCGGACACCCACCATGTCGGGCAGAAACACTTGCGAGTATACAGGACAAGGAAGCGAACTCCTGTAGCTAAGCTAGGATTTGATGCTGGCATGGGGCGGTGATGGCATTCAATCGGATCTGCGGCGCCGTTTAGAAGTTTTAGAGTGGCTGCGGAGCCGAGAAAGGTCCGGAAGGCGGGGACAGCGTGGCAGTCAGTTGAGGCCAACTGACTACAATTTAAGCATGTGGCAGTCCTCTCGGCACATTAGCTCTGTGAAAGGAACGTAGGGTTGCAGAGAGGTGTCCCCGGGGGACTTTTGGCGTGGAATATACGGTCTGCTGTCCAACAGAGGTAGACTGATCAGTGAAACCAGGCGGGAACAGGCACTATGAGAGTTCTCCTTGTCCTGGCGCTTTGCGTCACATTGGCAGCAGCAGACGTTATTTTCAAAGAAGAATTCGGTGGTAGGCATCATAGCAGCTGGTACACCCTGGAGTGCATGTTCTCGAACCTCACCGATCCTCCTTGTTGCAGCCGGCTGGGATAAGCGGTGGCAAACGTCATCATGGAAGAAAAAGGAGGGGAACCAGGGAGAGTTCAAGTCGTCTGCGGGCAAATGGTATGGTGATGCCGAGAAGGACAAGGGTATCCAGACATCCCAGGACTCCAAGTTCTACGCTCTGTACTCGGAATTCTCAAAAGCCTTCACAAACAAGGAAAAGGAGCTTGTTTTGCAGGTAGGGCAAAGGAGCGATCTTGCAAGCACACGATTGCCGGTCACACCTTGCTCACTTTGTATGTTTTCGACCGCGCAGTACTCAACAAAGAACGAGCAGGACATCGATTGTGGTGGCTCCTACATCAAGCTTCTTCCATCATCCAGGTAGGTTCCTGTCTCCACCCAATCGCCAACCATGGCACCTTAACCTTTTTTCAGTGCCTTTCAACAGCAATTCATGATGACCAAAGCTTTTGCTGACTTGCAGCAAAATGAAGGACTTTGGTGGTGAGACCCCCTACTCCATCATGTTTGGCCCTGATATCTGCGGGTTCTCAACTCGTAAGACTCATGTCATCCTCTCCTACAACGGCAAGAACCATTTGGTCAAGAAGGACATCAAGTGTGAGACTGATGGCCTGACCCATGTGTACACCTTGAGGTTGATGCCGAACAACACCTATGAGGTCAGTAGCTGTGCTGGTCAGTCAGTACGAACCTGTGAGGCGGATAGTTTCCTCGTACTTCCAGATTAGATTTTCTAGCCAGGGGCATCTTCTAGACGGCCACGGGAACAGGATTTAAACGCAAGAGCATGTCAATGTCTGTGTGCTTGGGACATGCCCTTTGCCTCACACAGGTGTGAGAGCAGCACCAAAGTTCTGCTTTTTATCGAGCATAGCAAGCGTTGGCAGTGTTCAGAAGGTGGATTTGCCGTTTGACATGCTCATTGTCCTTCCTGCAGGTTTACATTGACAAGCAGAAGACCGATGGTGGGTCATTGTATGAGGACTTCGACATGCTTGCCCCCAAGACCATCAAGGTGAGGAACCTTCTTGGTTTTGCTGAGTGAACATGTGCTTTGTTCTTAATCAGGGATGGGGGTCTGTTGCGTACATTATCTCTGGATCAGTTGTCTCTTGAGCAAGAATTCATGATCTGGTGCAGCAGCAGCTGTCCGTAATTGCCAAGTTGCGTAGCATCAATCAGGTTGATTCAACTTGCACGACAAGGCTGGATCAATACGCAGATATATTCTGCCTGTTGTTCCTTGCTGCTATCACTAAGGGTTGTGGTTTCATAGCATGTGCATGTTTAGAGCTGTCTTTCGTAGCATGGGACATTTGTAGATTTTGTGAAGGGCAGGTTTGTACCAGCTGGATACACAGCAACAGCTTACTGCCATACACGATTAGCAGTTGAATTTGCCGCATGGGAGCTTGCAACTCTGCATGGCAACTGACATGGGGTGTTTCAGTGCATCTCGCAACAGCAGGACACTCTTAAGCTTTGTTTGGTTATCCTTCCCTGCACAGGACCCCAAGGCCAAGAAGCCAGAGGACTGGGATGAGCGTGAAGAGATCCCTGATCCAGAGGACAAGAAGCCCGAGGGTTGGGATGACATCCCGGCGCAGGTTGCTGACAAGGATGCCAAGAAGCCTGAGGACTGGGATGATGAGGATGATGGCGAGTGGGAGCCTCCCATGATCCCCAACCCCGAGTACAAGGGCGAGTGGAAGCAGAAATCGTGAGTCCTGTGGGGTTGGGCAGCAGCTAAATTGCAAAATGGGCCTTAGTTGTTTCAGTATCAGCAGTGAATTATGCTTGCTGGTTCAGGGTACGCATGGCAGGCAGTATGTCAGCGCTGATGTGGGCAACCCGTTTGTGATTTACGGCTGGAAGGCAAAAGCTACGAGTGCATCAACCAATGAGGGCATGCGACACTGTCCAGGCTTGTGTTTTGTGACAATGCGAACTGTCGTTGCAGATAGCAGCAAAAGGAATACACAGGGCAGGTGTCTCTGAGAGTATGCTGGCATAGGTTTTTCTGAGGTTGGAAATCATCAGCCACTGCTCTTCATGTGCTCTTTCAAGCACCCAACAAGGCAAGGGTGTCTGGCAGCCCAAGTAATCATGCTGAAGAAACTATGCTGAGTTGAAATGCATCTTGCTTGTGCTTTGCAGGATCAAGAACCCCGCATACAAGGGCAAGTGGGTGGCACCTGACATCCCCAACCCTGAGTACAAGCACGATGACAACCTGTACCTCCTCAAGGACCTGAAGTATGTGGGCTTTGAGCTGTGGCAGGTGAAGAGCGGTACCATCTTGGACAACATCATCGTTGCTGACAGCTTGGACGAGGCTTTTAAGTTTGCTGATGATACCTGGGGCGCAACCAAGGATGGCGAGAAGGAGATGATGGACAAGATCAAGGCGGTAAGTTGGGTAGGGTGTTTGAGTGTGGGTGTAAATCTTTAGAATGGGGCCAATGCTGGTTGAATCTGCTTGGGCTGGTGGTGGGACTGGATGATGCAGCAGCACAGCTGGACTGTACCATGCAGGTCCCCCAGCTTGGCCCTTCTGTAAGGGCAGAAGTCTGGATGGTTTACGCTGTTTAAGCATATCTGTGGGGGCACTGCAACATCGCTTCTGTTGTCATGTCATGTCATAAATGAAATGGTTGGGATACAGGTGCAGATGGTATTTTTCCTTGTGCCATCACGTGTCCGCTTCGAAAAAGCGGTGCTTTGATTTTTTAGCTGGCTTCATAGAATAGTAGGTTGTGACCGCTTGAAGACACTGAACTGTGTGATGGGCCTGTTAACTAAGGTGGGTTTTTCATAATTGACCAAGTGGCGGGAACGTTGAGATCATGTCAGACATAACCTTGCATGACAGCACCATATGGCAGATGGTACGTAACTGGGATGCTTCACCTGCAAAGTTGCATGTTGGGCTCTTCCAGCTTGCGGGGCATGGTTTTCTTGCACTTTTGGCAGTGGCAGACGGCGACACTTTGTTGCGCACATTTGGATGTGATGGTGAATGTTCATGCTTTGTTTCTATGTAGGAGGAGAAGGCAGCCCAGGAAGCCAAGGATGCTGACAAGAAGGACGACAAGCCTGCTGCTGCTGATGACGAGGATGACTATGAAGATGACGACGATGCCGAGAAGAAGGCAGCTGTCAAGGAGGAGGCTGTTGACAAGGATGATGATGACGAGGACGATGAGAAGGATGAGCTTTGATTTCCTCTGCAGCGTTTACAAGCTGCCTTTCTTTCTTAGTTGACTTTGCATCTGCGCCACAAGGATGCAAGGTTGTCGCATGTATAGGTGGCTGAAACTGTATAGGAGTTTAGGTGATCTCTATTTGCTGTGGTGGGGTTATTGTACAAGCAAGCACTCTCAGTTTATTGAACAGCGCCTGTGAGATGGAAAGGGGCACTACACAGCAGGGTTTGGTGGACAGTAAGCCTAATATGTTGTTCTGCACTATTAGTCAGCAACAGCTGGCTTCAAGCTCTACGAAAGTGTCTAGCAAGTTCCGCAGACGTCGCTATGATTTGGCGTAGGTTCAAACAAATTCTGCCACAGTCTTATGGCAGGAGCTTCGCTGTAAAATTGTACTATTTACCTCCAGAGCCAGCGCTGACGTTGGTTTGAGCAGGCAACTTGTTGTGGATGCGGGGAACTTGGTGTCGTGAACTTTTCGTGCGCTCTTGAACAGTGGCCTCACTTCATGTATGCCGCTCAAGTGTATACACGCATTTGCTAAGGTACATTTGCCGCTTTTAAAGGCGTCTGTTAACTGTCTCTATCCCGCAGCTCGTGTGACTCAGCTCATCTACACGCGTGTGCGGTGGAAAAATGACAAGGTAACATGGGAGACACGATGTCAGCACTGATCTTGCGTTGATTCCAGCAAAGTGCACTCTTTGCTTAATGCAGATAACGTTGACAATTTTCAGTCAGTCAGCACACGCCCAGTATCGCAGTGCTGGCCAGGTACAGCCGATAGAAGAGTCTCATACCCAATATCACAATAGGTCCTGCAACATCGCCGGAACTGTTCTTCAGCGTCTCGACACAGACTGTGAGATCGTGGACCATAAGCGATCTACGATTCGATCGATTCGGCCACCACCATCGTGCGCCCAACCCAGATCTAAAAAAACAAACAAAAATTTAAGGTGCGGCAACCGCAAAGGGCTGCTAGGTCGAAACGACCAAACACACAACTAGTCGGCAAAGTAATCAGAGAACTATTGAACCCGAGCTGAAGACTTCTGGGCACCTGTCTCAGTAGCATTAATTGGTCTCCAACGAACTCAACTGAACAAGAAAGTGTTTTTGCTTTATCTTACAGGCCACCCCGTGCACAGCCTCCCCATTGCCATCAGGAGTTGTGCTTGAAAAGCTTGATGCTGAACCAGTTGAAGGTCACCTGCCAGAGCACAGCATGAACACATTGAAGAACAAGCTAACAAGCATCGCACAGTGCTTTTACACCAGAGCTTGCAGAGGATGGGCATGTACAGCTAGCCACATATTTTGGAACCACTGTTTATTTGTATGCTGAGGGTGACCTGTTTGCAACAGTTCAACTCCTACTTATGCTCAGGCACAACCAGCAACCATGCTACAACCACTGCGGACATCCCCCAGCCAGGAACTGCTCTGGATACATGCTATCACATCTGCCTTTGCCACATGGAGCTCAGTATTGCGCAAATCACCACTCTGCTACTGACACAATTACCTTCCCTACTGGCTAAGATTCCCCTGCTCTTATCTGCCTTTTAGCTCCATACTGGAACAGCCTGCATGAACAGTTGTGCTTTTGCTCTATAGATACAAATTGGTACAACATGCATGGACAGCTGTGCGCACGCCCTGAAGTTACAACAGCTAGTGACAGCTGTGCTTTTGGCCCGTTAGCAACCAACTGGAACAACGTGCATTAACAGCTGTGTTGTTGCCCTGTAGCTACAAATTCTAAATTCGTAAACAGCTGTGCTTTCCACCCTGTAATTAAACCGATGTGCATGGCCGACAGAAGCCACACTCCTTTCTTCACTAATTGCGGATCAGTCACTCACCGCGAGGACCACCACAGGCACCATCAGGGGTATGAGGAAACAGCAGTACCTGCACCGCACCCCACAACAAGATGGCTCACACTTTTGCTGTTTCTAATCTGCTCAACACGAGAAGAACACTCGCAAGAACATTGCCAAAAACAGAAGCTAAGCACGTTTACAATATGCAACGTCAGGGCCTTGCTGCTGGTATGGGGTCAGTATGAAGCAACCAGAGTCGTGGAAGACCTCCTCAAGACCTTGATGCCAGTGTACTGCTGTGAGCATACAGCCGGCCTTGCAGGAATATAACCACCTCCATGGCTACACTTCAGCTGCGCACAAGCAGGCTATCAGGTTTATGCTTGTAGCCCAAAAGCCCAAAAGCATTTTTAGGGACCTAGCTGATCAGCACCTAAAATTCACCAGCACATCGGCACACAGCATACCAGTACACAGCAACATATGTAACGCAGATACCTGTACATATTCTTGTTGCTGTGCATCAGCCAATCAGAGACGCATGCAGCACACCCTTCTTAGATGCGAGGTCCAACTAAACAACTTGCAGCTGCTGCCTGGATTGATGTACTTTGACAATATTTGCTGACATCGACAAAAATACCGGTATACTGATTGTTACAGGGGCTCACCAGTCTTCTTTGACGGCTTGGAATGCAGGGTGCTGGACCACATGAGAGGGCAGAGCCTTCACGACCTGTTTGAAGCGACCACACAAGTTGCTTTGGATGCAAAGCAGCAGCGCCGCCAGATCCAGCCAGCTGAAACTTTGCACAATGAGTTACTCCTCTTACTGCTGCTACACTCAGATCCCTGTGAGTTGTTGGGTCTCCTTTGTAGGAAGCTACCAAGCTACGGAGGATAACAGACGTAGAAACACAAATTGGACAGATATGCTGCACAACATTGCGGCGCTATCAATGAAGTGTGACCTTCAGCTGTACATTGGCTAGCACAGCAGTGGAGGACAGATGCATGTCTTAAACTGAAATGCATACTACCAGCTTGTCACATAAACCCCGTAGCATAAAGCTAGACCAAAGCACCTGCTTACGTTGTTTAGGCAAGCTTGCATCCAATTCATGCACTAATCAGGCACTAGGCTCACCAGCACAACAATCTCCGCTCCAAGCAGCACCAATGCTCCTGCCAGCAATGCAGACCTGCATGGAATCAAGTAGTCGCACCAGAGCACACTTTTGCTGGCTGGAGTCACTGTACCCCGCACCCGTGCAGCAGCAACTGCCGGCGAGAAGGTTCTGGTAATCTGACCCGAGAAGCTCCGTCAGTGAGTGCCTGGGGTAAACTACAGTGTGATACCACAGGCGTCGGACGGGCTGGGACCAACGAAGAAACGTACTGGTCACCTCTAGATTGTCAGTTGAAGCAACTTTCCGCCAGTTGCTTCCCAGGGCCACAGCTGAGGGCGAAGCTACCGCTGGATGCATGGTGCCTATCAAGTACCCGGAACGAGCAGCATCCTTAGCTAGCAGTCGCGGCAGAGAGACTAATGCGACCAACCGCTCTACCTCAGGCCCGATGTACAGATGCGCTCAAGCATCATTGGCCCGAGGCGGGCCCTATGCAGTGCTCATGCAGAGTGCAGGATGTCTATCGTCCAGACACAGACCATCACAACTTTTGACAAATTTAAGACATCATCTGGGCCATCTGGATCCTGTAATCCAGCCCATGCAGAGCAAGGCAGCACAGTGTAACCAACTCCAGTGAGTTGCCTGGTGCCACATGCAAAGGAGCAAAGGAGAAGGCGTGCTCATCCAACCTTAAACCGGTGAGCGAATCTAGTTCCGGTATGTTAGGGGAGTTAGCTTTGTGCTTTTTACCATTGTCCTGCTTGTTGTGGGAGCCTTGCATCAGGTGCCCGTGCATGCCGCATACGTGACCATTATGACCGCAATAACTCCGGTCTTCAACCGATTCATCCATGACCAGCATGTTTTTAACTATGTTTTGAAGCAAGATGTGCAAATAGGGAGTAAAGACGCCCCGCCGTTGCGATTGTGAGTGATACCACCAGGACGTGGACGGACCAACCTTCTCGTACTTCCCAGCTGCTGTGCTTACTTCCTTTGGGTGCAATGCAGCAACGTAACAGTCACAGACATGCAAGCAACTGCGTGGGTTATGGCACTTGAAGGCCCAGTGCTTATGGAGGCTTTGGAAGACCAGGTAGGTGGTACTCAAACAGCCTCAGTGTCATATGCAAGATAATGGCCCAGAAATCGTATGTCTGACAGCCAGGCAGTGCTTATTTTACCGCACCGGACCTCCTTAGGGCATGTGCAGAGCGCTCAGTCACAAAGAATGCCTTTCACCATGTGTTTAGGCTGGAAGCAAGGGCCAACAGGCTTAACTCAAGCAATAGCCTTGTGCAGGGAGGTGCTAACTGTATGCAGCAGCCGCTTGAATAGTATATCACAGGAGCGTCCAGCATGCCTTGAATAAATTGAATCCATATCCCCGCACAGAACATGCGATGCAATGCACCATTGGCAAATGTGGACCTGCAGTGCATGCACCCCCTGTGACTCTGGCATCACCCTCCATACAGCCTTTCACCCTTTTGAAGTACCTCCGCTCACTCATACTTTCAAATTCAAACTGCTTCCTGTACATCCTTCCCAACCCTGTGCAGGGTGTCTACCTTTCAGAGGCTGACCTCCAGCAAGCACTCACCAGAATATTTGCCTGTGGTGCCATCAGACCAGTACTCAAAGGTGAGGGGCCTCTATATTCTTGCAGCTGCACCACTTTATACCTCTGCATCTGAGGGTCCAAAGGCCATGCAACAGTGGCTGTTTCAGCAAAAGGACGTGCCACAGTAGCAAGAGGGAGCGAACTCCCGTAGCTAACCAGGGGCGCTTTGATGCTGGCATGGGGCGGTGATGGCATCCAATCGGATCTGCAGCACCGTTTAGGAGTTTTAGAGTAGCTGCGGAGCCGAGAAAGGCCCGGAAGGCGGGGACAGCGTGGCAGTCAGTTGAGGCCAACTGACTACAATTAAGCATATGGCAGTCCTCTTGGCAGATTAGCTCTGTGAAAGGAACGTAGGGTTGCAGATAGGAGTCTCCGGGGAACGTTGTGCATAGAATATGCGGTCTGCTGTTCAAGAGAGGTAGATTGATCAGTGAGACCAGGCGGGAACAGGCACTATGAGAGTTCTACTTGTCCTGGCGACAGCTACGGACCACTTGCATCTCTAGCCAAGCAAGGCATGCGCTTACCAATTACACATTCAAACACCCACATGCGTCTCTTTCTCAAAGCCACAGTGCCACAGTTGCACTCTTTAATCACCCCACTTCTATTGGTGGC
This sequence comes from Pseudopediastrum boryanum, assembly GCA_963556185.1. NCBI lineage: Eukaryota > Viridiplantae > Chlorophyta > Chlorophyceae > Sphaeropleales > Hydrodictyaceae > Pseudopediastrum > Pseudopediastrum boryanum. Next base: position 4,353,160 of record OY744503.1, read on the forward strand.
TATTTGTCCCAATGCAGGCTATGCTCTGCCTCATCTGCTTGGTGGTTGCTTGGCATGGCATCAAAGGTCCTGGGTTTGCTAGCAGCGATTTGGTGATGAAATCCCCTTTCTCCAAATCCCTTGCAGAACATGCTCTGTGGTTGCACTGCCTGGTGCTGTAGGAGCCACCCCCTCCAGCAGCAGCTTGCACTTGGAGGCTTGGTATGACCGGAAAGCAGGGAGGCCATACCCTGTGGAACAGCATGAACAGTTCTGGGGCTCTCAAGGAGACCGCAACAACAATAAGTTCAGGTGAGTGCAGGTGCTAAGCTTTCAAGGAAGCTTTCTGATGCAAGAAAGCATGCTTACATGCGACTACTTTGATTTTAGACGTCAGCAGTGAGTATGTTGACCCACAGTTGAGCCCCATTAGCTGCTAGACAGACCTGTTGACTTGTCTGACTGCACCTTAAAAGGCTTCAAGGGGAATCTTGGATCAGCAGGAGTGGACCAAATGGTGAGAAGGGGCTGCTGCTCACCCATGAATTTGCAATTTTTGCTCTTGCTGTGGAAGCCTGAGCTGTGCCAGACAGAGCTGTGTACCACTTTAGCTGCTCCTGGCAAGGAGGATGCTCCAGTGCCTTCCTTAGCATAGAAGTCAGGAGGCCTTTGCTTGAGTGTACACCGTACTGGGATATCTGGTCAGGCAGTACGTGATTTAAGCCTGAATCAGCAGCAGTTTTGGAAATGCATGCGCCACCAAGGAGAGCAAAGATGGAGGCTGTGCCACTGCATGCATACGGACTTGTATCCATGTGTTCTGACGTATTCGCAATTGTCTACACCATATGATGTGAGTGGCGTCCCTCAGAGATCCCGGGAGTCTGCTTGTCTAATATACAGGTGGTGGATCATTTCTGTGTTTGCTGCCACGTTGGTGTGGCTCTTTTGTTGCCAGCAGTGCGATAATGCTTTGGATGCTCTATGGTAGGCATGTGTTTGATCCGACAAGAAGGAGAGTCCTTTCCTATCCCATAGGCTCTGTGCAGCTTTCTGCATTGGTCCCTTTTAATTTGGTTTAACAAGTATTCCCGATACAGATGGTATGCTAGTATGTTTTCATGCTGTCCATATCAACTTGAGGCTTGAGCTGTGACTACGCCCTGGTGCCTGTGCCCATCAGGTTCCCTCCCCTTGGTGAAGTTCAGCCAATGGATGGTGCTGCTGGACAAGAGTGTTGCAGAGGTGAGCAGGACCACAGGGCTGCCTCGAGGCTAATGCTGCGTCTGGAAGGGGAGCAGCTGCTGCTAGCTTACATCTCCAGCAACTTTTGCCAATATGCTGGCTTGTACAGGCTTGCTCATTTGACTCGCCAGCCAGCCAGTCATGTCCAGGCACATGTCGCGTAGGGTTGGCATAGGATATATGACAATGTCTGTGCAGGCTTGGGGTAAGCACTTCTTGGCGCATCAGTAGGTAGATGCAAACCATGATCCATTGCACAGGCATCGGCAGCACTCCATCATAGCCGTATACTCTCCTCTACCAATTGTCCTTTCATTCGGTGTTTATGTTTAGGGGTACGGTACAAAGCATGGGTACAAGTAACTATAGGAAGTTTGATTGGGCATAGCATTGTGTGCGACCTATCACATGCTTTCTGCACATCTCTTTTCCTACATGCATAACAGGCAGACCCTGCTTTACTTCATGCATTCATGCTGCTCTCACTGTTGCTTCACTATTGCAGAGATGAACAGTGCCTTAATAGATCAGTACCTTCAGCTCCACAGGCAGTACCTCCAGCAGCTGGCTGACACACACCAGCTACAGCTGCTTAACACAGAGATGGTAGGACACATCCAAGCACTCATGTCCACCATTAATGACCTCCTACACACAGACGGACCAGTTGCTGCTGCTGGTGGCGTCACACCACGTAGCAAGCGCCCTCGAACAGAACCTGGAGGAACGGCAGCAGCAGGCACGCCTATCGCTAGCCAGTACCCTACTGCTGCTGGAACAGTGTCTACTGTAGCTAGCCCGGGCGGTTTTGGGGGCTTCTCGCAAGGTACATATGATGCTAGCTTATTGATTGGGTCTCCCGGGACTGTGCTAGGATTTGGCGGCAGCCAGGGTTTACCGGAAGCGGCACCAACAGCAGCAGCTGCTGGTGGTGGTGGTGGTGGGGGCGGGAGAGGCAACAGGGGTTTTGGCCGGCAAGGGTCTGGGAAGCAGAATAAGGGTAAACCGCAGATGTCCCCACAGCAAGAGGCAGCGACACGGCTGCTCGCTCAGATGCAAAGGAAGATGGTGGCTTTGAGTGCAGCAGCGAATGCGGCAGGAGGAGCAGCTCTCGGACCAGGAGCAGGGGAACAATGGGGAGGTGGGGGAGGATTCGGTCCAGCTGATGCTCGGCTGAACCTCAGGGGTTCTGGGACTCTTCAGGCAGGGCAGGGGTTAGGGGACGTGGGTGTAGGGCTGTTTGATAGAGAAGCAGGTGCTGCTGGGTTAGGTGCACGGAGAGCTGGAGGAGTGGGTACTGACGCCAGTCAAGGGGAAGCTGCAGCAGCAGCAGCAGCAGAGACTCAAGGGAGTGAAGGAGTGGGTGGAGGTGTAGGGACTCGTCAGCGAAGCGGGATCCAGCAGCAAGGGGCGGTAGGTGGTGAAGGTGATGCAGTGGTGTCAGGAGGCGGGCCAGCAGCTCCTGATACCAAGCTGCTGTCTCAGGTGGGAAGAGCGGTGTATGTTCCTGAGGGGAAGGAGCTGCGGCCTCGCAAGAAGGAAGCAGCACAGCTAGCTTTGCAGGTCATGCTGGGGGGAAAGAAGAAAAAGTGAGGTTCGGGCTGGATTTTTGGGCTGGGTCGTGCTGTATGTAGAGCAGTGATTAGCTGTATTGGGTGCATGCCAGACCTGAGCTGCAATGAAAGTGCCTCGTTGCTTTCTGATGAGGTATGTACAGTTCTGTTGTCTGTCTATCACTTGCTTGTTCTGATTGTAAGCTACTGCTTGGGGCATAACGACACCAGTTCCAGGGACGTACAGGGTTATCTTCCTGGCAGAGGAGAACATACCAGCGGAGCGGTTACACTGATAGCCCTTTAGTCTTGTCAAAGCAAGAACATAACAGTTTTGCACCCAGGGGCTTCCAGGTGACCAAATGATACAAGGTTGCATAGAACAAACCCACTTTGCTCACCAATAGTGCACCGTCGACAAGAGACCAGGCAGGGTGGATATTAAAAAGTATAATAAACAGTAGTAAACCCACTGGTGGTGGAGAAGTACAACATCCACAGTTGGAAGACATCGAGATGTGACCCTCTCTCCACATAGTCCAACACCTGCCAAAACAGCTTTGTCTTGCGAAGCAGATATGACCTTCCCACAGGTGAAACACATGTGCTCAAATATGCAGCCCTTCTCCTGCCTGGCGCTTCTACATCTGACTCTCTCGAGTACTTGAGCAGGGCCCCTGCTTCACGCCTTGACCTCCGCCGCCACCAGCTCAGTACATTGCGCCAGAAATGACTCAATAGCATCAACCTTGACATGAGGTTGGTCTGCATAGTACACAGTCAGCCAGTTTGGGCGTGTCACATTCAACAGCTGCTAACGGGAGCCAACGTACCAGAGTTATGCAATGGAATACAGTCCCTCTTAGTAGCAGCTGGATCAAGTCAGGTGTGTGTCCATTCCTATTTGTTAAGAGAGACCACTGCACTGCCCTCTGGGCCGTGCAGCACCCAAGCATGACTCCAACCGGGTTTGTTAGTGTGGTGTGTTGAGTAAGAGCGAGTAATAGAGAGCTAGAGGGCTGCGAGGGCCATTCCTATTTGAGATACACACCGCTTAATGCATTGTAGTGCCAGAGTGAAGAAAACCTTGCTATTGCAACCTGCCCATACTGGCACCTTGAACAAGGACAAATAGGGATGGTGGGTGCCAGTCCCCACTACTTTCTGGAGACACCACTGCAATGAAGTAACTGCAAGCATGCAAGCAAGACACGGTCCAGCAGCAGCTCGCAATCCACTGCACCGCAAGAGCAATGCAGACTAGGAGTCCAGTTACTTGGACTCTCCTGCTTGCAGTGGTTGTGTACCAACTTATCTTAAACAACCTACTAGAAGTGGCATTATGTAGTGCCTCTAGAGACAAGTACCTGCAATGCACAGCAGTAGCCGATGCCACCCACCTGTGATGACTTGTGTCAGAGCCTGTAGATCAGCTGCTGGCATGTCTGGTCGCAGGAGACTCACAGCAGCATGACGCATCAACACCTCATCTTTGCAACACAGCCTGAACATAACAGAACCACAGTGGTTCCTCACTAAGACAGGAGGTGAGACAAAACAAGATGATATTATGCAGCTTCAGGCGGTGAAACGGTGGGGGCCGGGGTAGCGGGGCAGTAATGTACAGCTACAGGATACTTCTCAAGCCTGAGTATGCCACACAAAAAAGTATGGGGCACCAGTGTTCCCGGAAACGGCAACAACACAGTTCCACACGGCACCAGCTTGGCAGGCTGGAAACCAGATTCTGGGTCTCAATGCAGACCCAGCCACAGTGGCCGGTACTACGCACATCAGCTGACACCAAGTTCCATTTCATTGCTGTACTCTGTGATAACTTGATATCAATAAGATAAGCAATCATGGCCAACCACCCAGCCCCTTTGAGAGGCAATGCATCCAGCAATTGCCTATTCGCGCCCCTCCTGTTGACACCCAGTCCACCTACCACATGTCTTGAAGCGTGTCCACAGCTTGTGCCACTGAGGGTTCAGGGCCACGTGTCTCCGCAGCTGCTGCTAGGCTCAGCTTGTTAGCTGACAAAAGGCCAGTCATAAAGAGCTTCTCCAGGGCAGCCACCAGCTGATCACATTGTGACCTGGGTATGACGGCATGAGCAGGAGGGGAAGCAGCAGTGTGATGTGGGGAGAGTTAAAAGGAAGGAGGAATCTGGACCAACACAAAGCACCATCTAGAGGTGCAATAGCAGATTCGATAAGCAATGGTGGCAGCAGAAGCAGCAGCAGGAAGAGGAAGACAGGCAGCAGGAAGAGGAAGACAGGCAGCAGCAGACGCACCAGCAAGAGGAGGGGGTAAAGGACCAGATGGAGAACTTCAAACAGCAGCAGCAAGAGGAGGAAGAACAGCAGCAGCAGCAGCAGGACGGAGATTGGGCCCTTAAGCAACCAGATCATTTAGGCGTATGCAAGGCAGAGGTGAGGTGAGGTACCGAGCTCTTTCCAATGGTTAGACTCATATTCTTAGCATATACATTAACTTCATAGACATGCAGCGCAGCTGCTTCTGGACTTGTGCAGCCCGTGAAGCTCTAAGGCAGGGCAAGGATTCCACACTGCAGCAGTGGAAGGGCAGGCCAGAGACAGACGTACAGGCACCGTAAAGGGTGCATAGGGCAAAGAGTAAGGATCTGGGTCATGGCATCAAGTTCCACATATAGATGTAGGCCAGGGCTTCTAGGCAGGGTTGTGTTCAATATCACCCAGGTGACCTACCACAGGCTGTGTATGATTCTAGCTTGTCCAGAAACAGAAGAGCATGCAGCGCTCTCAACTGCTGCCTAAGCTCTGTGGGTTCTTCAAGAGCAAGTACAGCCAGGTGGGATGATGAGCAGTCAGTGTGTCCTCCAGTGCTGGAGTGTGGCCGACATGGCACAATGTGACCCACCTTGTACTGTTGGCATGATGGCTTGGCATTATGGAAATGCCAAAGCACGCTATGAACTGGATTGCAGACAAGTTCAGCCAGCAGTGATGCCGAGCAACCCAGTTGCTAAGTGATGTGATGTGCGCGTTGGAGGGTGGGAGGCCAAGGCATTACTGTTCCAGAAGCCTATGGAGCTGTTATCTGGTACAAGTAGCTACCATTTTACAATGAAACTGGTACAAGGACAACAAGCGAAGGCCTTGCTGTCACATCTTCAGGCGCGACCCTGCTTGTGGCAATGGCAACCCCCAAAAACACACAGCCTTCCAGTTTAGCCCAGCCAGACTTGTAGAATCCTACCCATCAGCAATGTATGGCAGCTATGTCCAGTGACTCGACAGGGAGCCATTGCCATAGGCAGAGTGCAGACGGTGCCAAGATTTGGAAAGGTTAAAAAAAGGTTTTCCGAGGGACCATGCGAGGCTAACCGTTAACAAGCTCGGATCCATTCTGACCTTGCACTGCAAATGATCATGCCCTAGGATTTCAAGATGGCCCACAACCCACTAAGCTAGGCTAACCAAGATGCACAGCATGGAATATCCATGCAGGAGGTCTAGGGTGATTACAGCGCGTGACTACCTTGTGAGATTGAGGCTGCAACAATATGACACTTAGCATATAGCTGCGCGCGTACAGCCTTCGGGCCATGCAGCGTGTGTGGCATGAGCCTAAACAAACTGCTAGTGTGTGAAGACTGCAAGACCCAGATTTACTGCTGTTGTAACAATGAAGACTTCACTAACATACCCAAAAAATCTCAGACAGTCCAAAATATCAACAGTGCTGCTGCTCCCTATGTTAGTAACATCACTTTATCACTTCCAACAATGTCTGCGCTGCACTCACAGTAAAGTTCGGAGACTAGACATGATGTCATTCCAAGCCTTAAGCTGCTTGTCCAGGACCAATTGCTGGATCTTTGCATTGTTCTTCAGGGGCCCATAGCAAGTAGCGGTCTGCAGGGCCTGACAAAATCACAAAACAAAGTTCTCACACATGGCCTTTGGCAGTGGCAACCTATGGCCTGACGAACGGAGCCTAACATGTTCTTATAGGATGATACGCCATGCAGGCTTACCTCCAGCCTACCGCTGATGTTCAACAGCGTCCGTAGGGCCTGGCCTGTTTCCCCCTGTTACATCGCAGGATGTTTACCCTCCGCAAGTCTCCATGTGGTTTACAAGTGTATACATTACATGATTGCTCTTCCACTGGCGCCAAAGAGTTCCTGCCTTTGCGCCCCAGGCCACGGGCTGTGGGAGATATGACATGCTATGGCAGGTAGCTATCCACGAATAGGCCACGCGTGTCTTATGCTAGCTTATTGCATTTCTCAAAGCAGCCGAATGTGCATTCCCTTGTCACATGAGAGAATCAGGACAGTCTGAAGTTCCAAACGTGGTCACATCCTGTAGTGGGGGCCTTCACTGCTGAAGCCAATCAGAAGACCCCCCAGGTGGCGGGGTGTCATGTTTCTGGAAAGATTCTAGAACTGCTCTACCCATTCCCTGTTTAGCCAAAGGGCTGCCGATTGCCCGCCAAGTGAGACTCGTCACTAGTACCTAGAAACCCTCAACCCTTGAGGCCGGTTCTAGAAGGTGTAGATCGTTCGAACCATCCAGGGGCGGGGGCAGCTCCTCCAGGGCATTTAAGCTCCATGCTGGAGCAGATACGTACCTTTGCTTTGGATGCGTCAAGAGGCAACGTAGGCTTGTCGAAAGAACGTATTTTCCTCTTGATTGCTGTCAGTGATTTGACTCAAGATGCCTGGCGAAGCACCCGCTGTTGGTATTGATTTGGGAACCACCTACTCGTAAGTGCCAATACCTAAATAAACTAAAGCGACAGCTTGCTGTGCAGTCTATGCATGGATGTGCCGGGTCATGAAGTGGGCGGTTCTAGTCATGCGGCGACTTGTGTAGAAGCTTCCCTGATCGAACAGTTTCTGCCTCCATGTCCACATAGCTATGTACCGGAGCCTTTGCAGAGGTGTCAGCGAACGTTTGTATGACGGCATGCCTGTTTCTATCCCTGCAGGTGCGTGGGCGTCTGGCAGAATGACCGCGTGGAGATTATCGCCAACGACCAGGGTAACCGCACAACGCCATCCTATGTGGCGTTTACGGATACTGAGCGTCTGATTGGTGACGCTGCCAAGAACCAGGTGGCCATGAACCCCAGGAACACAGTGTTCGACGCCAAGCGGTTGATTGGCCGCCACTTCTCAGACCCCGTGGTCCAGGAGGACATGAGGCACTGGTCGTTCACTGTTGTCCCTGGCCCTGGTGACAAGCCTCTTATCCAGGGTAAGCAGGCGGAGCTTTCCCTTCTGATATCTGACAAGTAGGGAAACAGCAGTTGTGCACAGCTGCTCTAGGTTGCAGTTTCTGTCTAGCTGCATTACCTGTTGTGCAGATTGAATTCAATTGCATCAGTGGACCTGAATATGGGCATGGCTGGCGCTTTTGGGTTCTGCCTGTATTGTCACATGCTTTTGTCTGCTTTTGCATCCAGCACCGGCTTTGTCATGGTCAATCGTGCGGCAGGCACATGCTGATGCTTGGCAGCTTGGCAGGAAGTGTGAACAGATGCATCTTCCTGTTGCAATTCATCCCTGCATGCGTTCCGCAGTGAATCAGCTGAGTATGGCCATGAGATGCCATTCGGTTCAGCACAGTAAGGACTATCGAGCTGCGGTCCGGAGAATGACATGACTGACAGGTACCCTGTTCAACTTGCTCCATGCAGTCCAATTCAAGAATGAGACCAAGACTTTCAGCCCCGAGGAGGTCTCCTCAATGGTGCTGACTAAGATGAAGGAGACTGCACAGGCATTCCTGGGCAAGGATGTGAAGAAGGCTGTGGTCACCGTGCCTGCCTACTTCAATGACAGCCAGCGTCAGGCCACCAAGGATGCAGGTATGTAGCAATTTCAGGCAATGCAGCTGAAAATACTTGTCTTAATGACAGTTATCAGAAAATAGGATGGTTACCTGGCAAGGCAATGCAGCTGACGATCTTAATGACACTTTAGTAAGGAATTAGGATGGCTAGCTGACAATGCTGTGTTGTGAGGCAGATAGTAATGGAGCGGCTCATATCCTGCCATGCTCTTGTGAGCACAATAGTGATAGGGATTGGAGCACGTGATTGAGCAGGGTGTGGTTTTACTGTCCAGTGCTGTGTCTTGTTGGGTTGAAACGGTAGTGAAACGGGATGTGAAGGCAGGGGACGTGGCTGTGGTGTTGGGCCATGAGATTGGTTCGCCAGTCGAAAGCTGACTTGCTGGGGTTGCCAGTCAACAGCTGACTTGCTGGGTTAATCTGGCTTCGACGTAAAGTCGATCGGGTCGATCAGCAGCAATGTTGATGGTTTTGAACAAGCAGCCAGCAGCAACGTGAGGAGCGGTAGCGCAGTTGACCAGTTTCATGTGTTAAACTCTCCAAGACATGTGTCACAACTCAACCTTGGTGAACTGTTTCGTGACAAACTAAACCTTGGTGAAATGATTTGTGGCATTGCTAACAAAGCCCTGGCATCTACACTGCAGGTGTTATCTCTGGTTTGGAGGTGCTGCGTATCATCAACGAGCCCACTGCAGCTGCCATTGCCTACGGTCTGGACAAGAAGACCCAGGGTGCCACTGGCGAGCGCAATGTGCTGATCTTTGATCTGGGCGGTGGTACCTTCGATGTGTCCCTGCTGTCCATTGATGATGGTATCTTTGAGGTGAAGGCCACAGCTGGTGACACTCACTTGGGTGGTGAGGACTTTGACAACCGCCTGGTCAACTTCTTTGTGAATGAGTTCAAGAGAAAGAACAAGAAGGACATCAGCGACAACCCCCGCTCCCTGCGTCGTCTGCGCACTGCCTGTGAGCGTGCCAAGCGTACCTTGTCCAGCGCTGCTCAGACCTCCATCGAGCTGGACAGCTTGTATGAGGGCATTGACTTCTACAGCACCATCACCAGGGCTCGCTTTGAGGAGCTGTGCATGGATTTGTTCAGGTGGGTGATTCAGGAGTGATATAGAATCTGGTGATGACGTGGTAATGGAATTTGGCATTGCAGAGGATGGTACAGCAGCAGGTTGTGACAGAAAGCTGGTGAGTAGAGGTGCTTGTGGAACTCGCTAATCAAACCAACTTGGTTTTTTTGAATGATACGGTTTGTTTAAGTGATACAAATTCTAGCAGCCTCAATGTTCCTCAGTAGTGAAAGGCGATGTTTCATGCACAGGCCGATGGACACAAGAGTGGAAGGAATACATGTAATGCAATTGTGCTGCTTCCTATCACTCACCTGTAGAGAATTGTTCCCTCGCTTAAAGCTATTAGCCTTGTTTCTGAAAGATGTAGTACAGATTGCAAGATTACAGTGACTTACTGATACAGTGTGCTTGCTGCTGCCTTTCCTTTCACAGGAAGTGTATGGACCCTGTGGAGAAGGTGCTGCGTGACTCCAAGATTGACAAGGGCAGTGTGCATGAGGTGGTGCTGGTTGGCGGCAGCACTCGTATCCCTAAGGTGCAGAGCCTCCTGCAGGACTTCTTCAACGGCAAGGAGCTGTGCAAGAGCATCAACCCTGATGAGGCCGTGGCTTATGGTGCAGCAGTGCAAGCAGCTATCCTCACAGGCGAGGGTGGTGAGAAGGTGCAGGATCTGCTGCTGCTGGACGTGACTCCTCTGTCCCTGGGTCTGGAGACTGCTGGTGGAGTCATGACTACACTGATCCAGCGCAACACCACCATCCCCACCAAGAAGGAGCAGGTGTTCTCCACCTTTGCAGACAACCAGCCAGGTGTGCTGATTCAGGTGTATGAGGGCGAGCGTGCCAAGACGAGGGACAACAACCTATTGGGCAAGTTCGAGCTGTCTGGCATCCCCCCTGCTCCTCGTGGTGTGCCCCAGATCAATGTCATCTTCGACATTGATGCCAACGGTATCTTGAACGTGTCTGCTGAGGATAAGACCACTGGTAACAAGAACAAGATCACCATCACCAACGACAAGGGCCGCCTGAGCAAGGATGAGATTGAGCGGATGGTACAGGAGGTGAGCTGGGGTGCATTCTATAGGATGGGTAATGTTGGGAAGTATGGGGATTAAGATTGCTTGGCATTGCTTTAGGCCGGTTGAATTGGTAGCGCTGTTGATTGCCTGCTTTGGTTACCTGTACCCAACTTGTAGCTGTGGCTATTGACAGTATACATTAGAAGACATGATGTGCAGTTGAGAACAGCCAGTGAAAGGGAGGATGAAACTCCCTAGATATGGTGATAGTGGGAATGCAGGAAGGGGGTGAGCTGGTAGCTGGTCTGTTGTCAAACTCATGTGAAATCGGTCCAATGATCAGGATGTTATTGGGATGGCTCATCATGGAATCCTGATAAGAAGTTGATGGTTGCACGATGGTTGTGCAATGTTGAAGTCTTGTAGAGAGTCAATTAAATGACAGATGCACAAGATTGTCTGGACACCACGCTTCTGCTGCTTCTCTTAAAAGAGTTTTTCTGAGCTTTTATAGCAATGCCGTCTTGTCACATGCCTTGTCTTCCTTGTGATGTCCGCTGACAAATCCCTTGTTTGCTGTGCTCCTTTACAGGCTGAGAAGTACAAGGCTGAGGATGATGCAGCTCGTGCCAAGGTCGAGGCCAAGAATGCTCTTGAAAACTACGCCTACAACATGCGTAACACCATCCGGGACGACAAGGTGGGCAGCAAGCTGTCAGCGGAGGACAAGGAGAAGATTGAGAAGAAGGTTGAGGAGACCATCCAGTGGTTGGAGAACAACCAGCTAGCAGAGGTGGAGGAGTTGGAGCACCAGCAGAAGGAGCTAGAAGGGCTGTGCAATCCCATCATCACCAACCTATACCAGCAAGCAGGTGGAGCCCCAGGGGGTATGCCAGGCGGTATGCCTGACATGGGTGGTATGGGTGGTGGGGCTGGTGGTCCCTCAGCTGGTCGTGGCGGGCCTACTGTTGAGGAGGTGGACTAAGCTGCGATTCATGCTGCTGAGAAAGCAGCTCATAGTAGTAGCTAGCAGTAGCAGGCCTTTGCAACATCTCTGCTTGGGCATAAGAGGCTGGCAGGGTGTGGCAAAGGCATCTGGGTTTTAGGGTTTTCTAGAGCCAGGGTGGGGGGGAGGGCTGAGTGTGTGAGTGATGTATGGTTGTTGGGACCTTCTTTGTCTGACAGAGTTCGAAGTGCAGCGCACATGTGCTGATGTTGTTGAGCTTGTTTCTTGGCTGTATCATCTGTGGATGGTTACTTCTTCTGATGGGCACTTGAATGTTGATTCTTTATAGGGTCTGGGTTGGATTGATGTGCACTCTGCAACCTTTCTTGCTCAATAGAGATAGATTGGAGCATGAGTAATCGCAATCAATTCCCATTGGAGAACTCCGTGCAGTTGTAGATGCCTGCTGTATTGCAATTGAGCATGTGCATACACTGGAGCTGAGGTGTGCTGCCAGCAGATTTTGTCTGGCATTCGCATGAACGAACCATGGCATGTTGATTGTCAATGTGCCAGTGTTGTATATATGTGCACTTGACTGTTGCTGGTGCTGGTATGGTGACAGTGTGAAGTCTACGGTGGGAAATGAACCGGATGCAATATGGTTGCAGAGTAATTTCACTCTTTTAGCGTTTATACACGAGCAGTGATTGAAGTGTGAGCTTAGGAAACGGAATCCAAGTAACCGTGATCGGGGCCATTCGCCTAGTTCTACTTGTTGGACAGTACACGGCCGACCGTGAGTTGTCACGTAGACGTATATCAATGCGTGTACAAGTCAGGAGTAAATAGCTATCGATCACTTCTTGCATCGTCCGCGAAGACGCCGCTATAGTTTGGCAGCTGGCAGTACTGCTTGGTACCGGGCGGGTGCTTCAACTTGCAGTCGGGAACAATATCCATGTAATCTATGTAAACACCCACGCAGGAAGCGAGGCTGATCCGGACCTCCATACATTCCGATGTGGCAACAGCAATAAGAACACAGCTGGGCAGATGTTGCAACCACATTACGTGCTCAGAGGCCACAGATCAGCAGTCAACTGCCTTAGCTTCGCAAGACAAGGGGAGATATTGATATCCGGGGATGCAGAGGGCTTACTAAAAGTGTGGGATTTGCAAGCGCGAAGAGCATATCTGTCGAAGCAGGTTCACGATAGTGACACCGGCGTTTTGCAACTGCATGCGGTGGACTTACCCCAGCCCCTTGCCATAACCCAAGGTCGAAATGGGACCGCACGCTGCTGGCAGATTCGAGGGGATGGATGCCTGTCTGAAGCCCCAATTCAGGTTCTCAGTACAGGCGCCTACTCCTTCTGCAGGTGTGCCATTCTGCATCGAGGCTGTGCCGCTGCTCCCTCCGCGGGAGTTACACCAGCCAGTGAGCAACCAGCACACCTAGGAGGCGAAGACCCTCGTGGCTTCCCCTCGGAGCCTGATATCCTCCCGAAAGAACTCCATGCCAGCCGCTTGTCAGAAGACATGGCAGCTGCACCAAACAGCAGCAACCAGGCAATTAAAACGTCAAGCTGGAACAGCGCTCCCATTTTAGGCATGCCTAGTGGTGATGGCAGCTCCTTGGGTATATGGTATGTTGGGCCAAACTGTAGCAACGAGCCTGTGCTGCAGCTACATCAGCAGCGAGGCCAAGCAGGCGCCAAGCATGGCATGTGCATGGCTGTGCAGCTTGCACAAGACACCACAGGCACAGTGTATGCATGTGTGGGATATGAAGATGGAGTCGTGGCTTTATGGGACACTAGGCAACCCAAGGTGCCTATGTCAGAGCTGCAGCTGCATGAGGAGCCTGTGATGGCCATCACTTTAGACCTCCCTGGTGGAAGGGGTGTAAGTGCAGCAGCTGATGGTCATCTCTCTGTGTTCAAGATGGCTGTGGCTGATGGTGGGCAGTTGACATCTGCTGGGCAGCTGAGTCTGCCTGCCAAGCCTGGGTGCGCTGACTTGTCCCTGCGGTGGGATGCTAGGGTTATAGCCAGTGCAGGCTGGGATTGCAAGGTGCGGCTGTGGTCCTTGAAAAAGAATCAACTGCTGGCTGTGGGGCAGTACCATAGTAAACAAGTGACCTCTGTAGAGTTCAATGAGCAGCAGCAGGTGCTTGCTTCTGGGGCACAGGATTGTCACATAGCAGTGTGGCCTGCAAAGCCAGTGTGAAGAGAAAGGGAGTTAGTTGTTGCTTTCCTGCCCGTATCTGTAGTCGCTTGGCAGAGAGCTTGGTGGTGCAAGATGTTCTCATAGATGCAATTGCAACATGTTGTTTTATAATACAGTGAGTTCTTCTGTCCTGTTGGTGGCGGGGCAGCTGTTACCAGTTTCGTAAAGTGGATGTGCTGGTCAGTGTTGGGAAGGGGGCTTACGCAGGTCCGCAAGTAGTTTAACCAATCGTTGTGGCTTTGCACATCTCTGGGTTAACTGTGGTGCTGTGAGCAATGCCTGCGCGATCAGGCGAGCTGCAGGGAGCTGTGGGAAAGGTGTTGGTGGTGCTGCCGATGAGCAAACTAGCATTGCCTGAATTGTGTGGTGTGCAGCCGGTATGCTAATTTCAGGTTGTGTAATGGTACCTGATCTAGGCTCAATGAGGCGGTCCTATACAAGTAGGTGGCAGATTGAGATAGCAGGACAAACTAGTCCAGCCTATATCTCATGGATATGCTCACTTCTGCCCATGTAGCATTGGTGCTAGGTTGACCAGGGGCGATGCCCCCACTTTCGCCCTCTTGTGATGAGTTATTTTTTATTCTCCCTGTTAGTGCCGGCGGCGCAGCTTGTTCTGCATGCCTTTGACTCCTCCTGGTCAACAGCATGCACGGAAAAACGTTGATTTGGTACTGAGCATGGCATGAGACTGCTTAATGGCGCTTGCTGTTAACTGGGGTCAGGTTGTCAAGGTTCGGCAAGTCGAACTGGGCTGGCCTGATCGATACTTTGGTTAGCAAGGGATTGAGGGTGGGCTGGTGGCAGCCAGTGTGAGATTATTGGACATGCAGTTGAAGCCTAAGTTGGCTCCTGTGCGGGTTGCGCTGCCCCCACCCCTGTCCCACTCGAATTGGCTTCTATGGGATTTTCCTTGGACACTGTCTGCCACTGGCCGTGTTCCTCTCTCCGCCTTGGTCAAGTTTGTGGCTGTGTGCGTTCGTGTCTGTTGGTACTGTCACCAGTCTGGTGGTACTGATGTGGTGGAATTGCCAGACGTCTTGCTTCCTGAAGGTCCGTATTTGGATATGTTTGATTTGGAGTCTGATCTTTCTGGTGATTTGTCTGATGATGAACAAACAAACAAAAATTTAAGGTGTGGCTGCACCAAGGCAACTGGTTGAGGTTCCCTAGATGGATTCCTGGTTGAGTGGGTATCTCTCAGTTGGTGATCTGGAATCCATTGTTTTTGGATCCATCCAATGGTGTGTTTGTCGTTTCGACCTAGCAGCCCTTTGCGGTTGCCACACCTTAAATGTGTGTTTGTTTGTTATAAATGACGGCTAGTTTAGGCGCTGCCATTATAGTGCTCTTGAGGGCGTACAACTTTCACATCCGCTATGACTAGGCATGCTGGGCCATTCCCATGTCTCGCAAGGCTGGCCAATGAGTATCATATGTCTGGTTGGCCCCCGATCAAGGTTTTGTGCAGGGCCCTGGCATCTACTGGGTTTGTTAAGCCATTGTGTGAGTTTTGGACAGGAAGTTGCGTATGCCGTTGGAGCCTAAATTGGCTCCTTGTGGGTGGCGCTGCCCCCACCGGCGCCCCGCTTTGACGGGGTCATTTGGTAATTGGTAATTGGTTAAGAGAGACCATCTACTGGGTTTGAGGTTGCCTGCGTCTGGTGGTTTGGTGCTCTCCTAGCCTTTCCTATGGGCAGGTCAGTTCCTGCAGGCTGTCACAGCAGGTGCAGCATTCTTAGGGCCTTGGTCAACTACAGCAACAGGGGAAGAGCATGTGTGCTGGCTGTTGTCTTTAGGTGCGCTTCTTAGCAGGCAGCGTGTTTAGCTCTCGTAGCAGCAAACCGTCAGCAGCAGGCCCAGAACAGCTTGTTGTGAGGTGGGCTGCAGATTCTCAGCACCTCTAGGCATATGTCAATGTGCATGTGCATTTGCTGGCAGATTGCGCTGTCCCTTGTTGAGGCGGCCGTGCGTATCAATTAAAAGCATTCGTAGTGATGCTTTGAATTCTAGCTAGAACTGACATAACAGTTCAGTGATGATGCCGCAGGCTCACCGTATAGTTTTAAGCACAGCAGAAGATAAGAAATCAACCTTCATAAAATGGCGCCTGTGAGTTTGTCATCTTGCCATCTTGGGTTAGCTGATCAACCATCAGCCGATGATACATACAACTGGTCTATGATTAATCCCTCCTGCTTGGCTGCCGCAACCAACATCCGTATGCACAGTCGTCAGATACTCAGCTTCGAATTGCGCTCGTTCTCACAATGCAAGCCGATTTCCACCTGCCATGTATGCCCATATACTCAGCAGGAGGTGATGATCGGTGCACCCATGACATTGATTAACGTCATGGCGGGTACACCACAGCGGCTGCAAGGCAAAGCTTTATCAAACTGACTACCCCGACTCCTGAACCTGGGCCACTTACGCCGACCTCAATCCCATTGTTAGATTGAGGCAACATAGTAAGCATAGAAAAGAACTCTTGGGTCTGGTTACGATCAGGTGACGCCTACTGAGGTTGACCGGTGGCACCTACCGACCATCCGGCGTTCCCTACCCACCCAGTAGGCGTTCCCTACCCGCGAACCTGGAATGTAAAAGCCAATATCTTCGCCACAAGGAGACGCAGATTACCCGGAACAGCAAGAGTCTATCTTACTGCCGTGTAAGTATTCGCGACCGACCCATCGGATGGCAGAAAGCGGTGCTGGGAGGTGGTACAGGAAAAATGCAGGGGTGCTCACTAGGCGACAAAAGCAGGGTGCTAAACAGCGGTGCTTAGTCCGGACAGGAGTGCCCTAGGGGCTGGTTATTATTCGGACTGGCTGCGTCGACGACGGCAGCAGTGAGTAGTGCCCTGAGTGATGGAATGAAGTAAGCTTCATTCATTGAATTCTGCAGCTTACGCAGCTGCTTAACGCTAGGGTTATGCAGTACTGGGAATGCGCTTTTGGAAGTCGCGCATAAAACTACTTACTACTGCTTGGATTGGCTAAGCCCATCGATGAATAAAGCGCACATTCAATGAAGGTCACCCGGTAGCTGCTGCAAGCGAGGAATGATTTCTTACCCCAGTAGAGCTACGGTCTGAGGTCACCTAAAACAGAAGAGCTACGCTATGATGTCTCATGACATTCTCATAACAACATACAGACCAGGTGGCCGTCTGGGCCTGCGCATTGTTGTGACAGTTTGTCACCTTTGTGGGTCTTCACGTTTCCGACAAGGCTCTGTACGATCGCATCATGCATCACTGTTCATGGGGAGGGCACGATTTCCGGTCGTGTATTGCTTGCTACCCCTCGGCCAATGTGTAGGCACGCATTTGGTATGCAGGTAGATAGCGGTGATATTGTGCTTCTCATGCTGATTGTTGGGAACGTGGCCACCGCCAAGGGCGGGTGCCATGACATAAGCAAGCAATGTGGGCCTAGCATGATACACCTGCGTTTCAGCTCTACTTTCGGTACCGGGAATAGAAGGTTGTCCCTGCAATCAATGACAGCCTGGGGCGGCTAAAGGCTGAGTCCACATCTGAGCTCCCGAAGATCTCGTGTGTTAGGGAGTAGGAACAGGTGGGGTTTAGTTGCAGCTCATCAGCATGAGGCAAAGAGCTTAGCAGAAGCAATGCCACAGTGCGCATGTTGCACATGGGTTGTTGGCGGGACTCACCGTATAGATGGCATGTTTGGTGGAGCAATTGCCTTGGGTTCTAGGAATTAACTTGTGTCCAAGTGGCCTTTGTGTTGAGCTTAATTTGATTCCACCTTGCAGTTGCATGGTGATTGCATGGCAAGCATGTGAACATGAGTAGGTTAGCACCGGAGCGGGTCAAGCCAAGCAGGGAGCAGGGGAACATGAGCATGTGAACATGAGGAGGTGAGAGGGAGCTTGTGAGCAGGTGAGCAAGGAGCAGGTGAGCATGAGCAGGTAAACAGGAGCAGGTGGGCAGGATCATGTGAACAGGGAGCAAATGAGCAGGTGAGCAAGTGAGCAGGAGCAGGTGAGCAGGGAGCGGTGAGCAAGTGAGGAGGAGCAGGTGAGCAGGGAGCGGTGAGTAGGAGCAGGTGAGCAGGAGCGAGTGAGCAGTTAGCAGTAGAGCAGGAGAAGGTGAGCAGGAGCAGGTGAGCAGGGAGCAGGTGAGTAGGTGAGCAGGAGCAGGTGAGCAAGGAGCAGGAGCAGGTGAGCAGGGAGCAGGTGAGTAGGTGAGCAGGAGCAGGTGAGCAGGGAGCAAGTGAGCAGGAGCAGGTGAGCAGGGAGCGGTGAGCAAGTGAGGGGGAGCAAGTGAGCAGGAGCATGTGAGCCAGAGCAGGTGAGCAGGAGCAGGGTGAGCAGGTGCGCAGGGAGCAGGTGAGCAGGAGCAGGTGAGCAGGAGCGAGTGAGCAGTTAGCAGTTGAGCAGGAGGAGGTGATCAGGGGCAGGTGAGCAGGAGCAGGTGAGCAGGGAGCAGGTGAGCAGGAGCAGGTGAGCAGGAGCAGGTGAGCATGAGCAGGTGAGCGGGGAGCAGGTGAGTAGGTGAGCAGGAGCAGGTGAGCAGGGAGCAGGTGAGCAGGAGCAGGTGAGCAGGAGCAGGTGAGCAGGAGCAGGTGAGCAGGAGCATGTGAGAAGGAGCAGGTGAGCAGGGAGCAGGTGAGCAGGAGCAGGTGAGCAGGAGCAGGTGAGCAGGAGCAGGTGAGCAGGGAGCAGGTGAGCAGGAGCAGGTGAGCAGGAGCAGGTGAGCAGGGAGCAGGGTAGCAGGGGAGCAAGGAGCAGGTGAGCAGGGAGCAGGTGAGCAGGAGCAGGTGAGCAGGAGCAGGTGAGCAGGAGCAGGTGAGCAGGGAGCAGGTGAGCAGGGAGCAGGTGAGCAGGAGCAGGTGAGCAGGAGCAGGTGAGCAGGAGCAGGTGAGCAGGGAGTAGGTGAGCAGGAGCAGGTGAGCAGGGAGCAGGGTAGCAGGTGAGCAGGGAGCAGGTGAGCAGGGAGCAGGTGAGCAGGAGCAGGTGAGCAGGAGCAGGTGAGCAGGAGCAGGTGAGCAGGAGCAGGTGAGCAGGAGCAGGTGAGCAGGGAGTAGGTGAGCACAGAGCAGGTGAGCAGGGAGCAGGTGAGCAGGAGCAGATGAGCAGGGAGCAGGTGAGCAGGAGCAGGTGAGCAGGAGCAGGTGAGCAGGAGCAGGTGAGCTAGGAGCAGGTGAGCAGAAGCAGGTCAGCAGGACTGCAGGTGAGCACGAGCAGGTGAGCAGTAGCAGCTGAGCAGGGAGTAGGTGAGCAGGAGCAGGTGAGCAGGGAGTAGGTGAGCCGCAGGAGCAGGTGAGCATGGAGCAGGTGAGCATGGAGGAGGTGAGCAGGGAGCAATGTCACATGAGCAAAAGCAGGTGCATGCAGGAGGGAGGTGAGCAAGAGCAAGTGAGTATGAGCATGTGAGCATGTGAGCAAGAGAGCAGGAGGAGGTGAGCAGGAAGCATGTTTCAGAGTAGTTCCTACACAGTAGATGGATAGGTAGATAGTAACCATATTTACCAGAAGCCTAGAGGTAAGGGCTCCATGTAATTCAGTCTACGCCAAGGGACCCTTCCCACAGTCCCACGCTGGACACCAATACACGGACTCCTCGCGTAGATCTCTGTCTCTCCCACCACTGAAAGGCCCTTGTTATGAACCGGAACCGCTTTGGCCGGCTTGCATGTTGACTGTGTAAACTGGTCACAGCACGCAAGTCGAACTGGGTTGGCCCCACAGACGTTTGGCGAGCAAGGATTCAAGGCTGTGCTGATGGCAGCCAGTATGAGACGGATTCTATGCATGGAGTTTCATTTAAGTGTGCCACTCTTGGAGCCCTAAGTTTACGTTGGCTCCTTGTGCTGCCCGCACGGGCGCCCCACGCACTCTGATGGAGCCTTTTGGTAGTCTGTACTCTGCTGTTAACAGTCCACTTGGCTTCTTCTCCTCATTAATCAAAAGGGCTTGGGTTGACCTGGTCTTCCAGCCCGAGTTTCGCAGCTGGTCATCATTTAACATGAAGGCTTTGGCTCCTGTGTGAAGGTCTTCACCCACATGCTTCGAGCACGGCATTCTTTGTCAGAAGATGCTGCACACTGAACGGCTTCGGAGAATTCCGCTGTTGAAAAGGCCTGAACTCCTGACTTTACTGGCGCTACCTAAGCGCTACCAGAGGGCGCTACTGTATCATGCATTGCAGCCTGTTGCGTTTTAGCGGAAAAAGGGCACGTATCTGCACATATAGAGAATGCAAGTATTACAGCTTTGGCTGTGTAATGTCAACCATTAACCAGGTTGGATTGAATCCTACGCGTAACGCTGTCAAGCTATCTCCGATGGCACCTCCATGCTTGCGCTTCAGCATGTAAGGGGTGGGCGTCAGGGCTTGCGCGCACATAACGTGTTTACTAGTGCGCGAGGTCAGACAAGCCTGGTGGGCCTCAAGAAGCTGTGCTTATGGTTGTCAAATCTTAAAGTGACCAACAGGAGTGACAGGCACGTGGGTGCAGACGCGAACTCTTATTGACACCTGCATTCCTGTTAACAGCCCCTAGTCATAAAGTACAGTCACGCCATATGAAGAAGGGGCCCTTCCCAGTAGGGAACGCCTACTGGGTTGGGTAGGGAACGCCGGATGGTCGGTAGGTGCCACCGGTCAACCTCAGTAGGTGTCACCTGATCGTAACCAGACCCTCTTTTGCAGTGTTTTGCGGGACTTTGAACATGCCATAGGCCTCGCGATGGTGGCAAACACCATGCCAGACTGCTTTCATGAGCAGCCACTCGACAGCAGAACGCCTGCATAATCATAAGCTCCAACATGGATGCTGGCTGGCTTCTACCAATGTGAGCCAAAAAATACCCTAAACCTGTTGTCCATCTATTGGGGCATTTTGGCAAAGCAGGACAAGCGCAAGCTTCCCACCTGTGATAGCTTGAAGAAGAGCAGTGCCAAGGCCTGCTCTTCAGCAGTGGCAGCACAAAGCCACACAATGAGAGCTGAGTGCGATAAGGCCTGGGAGCACACAACATGTGGCAGTCTTCAGCCCTCATAAAGGGACTGATGCACTGCCACTTACTTCAGAAACCTTAAGTTGCCACAGCCTTGTCCTGGTTGTGAGCAAGTTTACAACTAACTTATAGGGAGTGCTTGCAACTGGTCATTTTCATACATCCCGAGCATCCCCTCCAGTACAAAACTAAGCACATCAATCTTGAACTAGAACTTGACGGCAAAGCAACAGCCAGCTCACAACTGCAGACGGCAGCCCTGCAGACTGCAACCGCAGCAAACTGTGCAAAGGCAACAGCAGCAGTGGCAACCATTGGCTTTTGCTTGCCCATGCCCCAAAGAAAGAAGAAAGGAAGAACTCCAGCAGGCGCATGCATCAGTGCTGTGCTGCGCTCAGTGCTGCCCAGGCATGGCTTGGGTAGCTGCTGCGGCTGCTGCAGCTGCCTGTGCAGCTTGTGCCTGAGCAGCTTGCAGGTACATCTCCTGTGTAGCTGGATCAATGGGCACCAGCGCTCCCTGCCACGCCATGACGCTCTGCTGCAGGTGACGGTACTTGCCCTGCTCCTTAGCAAGCTTGCGCTCACGACGGCCCAGTCGCTCTTGAGTGCGGCGCAGTTGATCGAATGAGCGCTTGAGCATGGACCGCTGCAGCAGCACATGGCAAGGGAAAGCAGAACATTTTAATTGCTGGACACACACCGCTGCATTGCCATTGACTGGAGACATGCAAGGCAACGCATAAGTGTATTGCAGTGAAATCCTATCACATTCCCCTCCAAGAGCTAACGAGCATTCCCCTTCAAGAGCTATAGACCATGGACCATGAACCAGTTCTGCTTGAACACGAACTTAAAACACACTTATATACCCTTAACAAACCATGGCAACTTCAGCCAACCAACCATCTAATAGCAGTAGCAATCTCGCAAGAAGAGAAAAGCAGCTGCCCCAAAGATGCACCTCCCATTCCACACCTTTCACTCAGCAACAACTGGACTGCAGACCCATACACCCGTGACAGCCATCCGTCCCTTACCTTGCTCAGCAGCTCCTCCTGGACCAACTTCAGCTGCAGCATCAACTGCTCTTTGCTCATGGCCTCCATCTCCTCCTCAGTTACCACCCCCATCTCCTCAACGTCTAAGTCTGCTGGCTTTGGCACCTCTGCTACTGCTCCAGGTACTGCTGCATTCAAATCATGCTGAACCTGGCCCCCCATGTCAACCCCTGGCATGCCAGGCATCCCATTACCAGCACCAGCTGCTGCAGCCGCTGCCACAGCAGCAGTAATGTCTCCTGCTAGCTGGCTTACTTGCTGTGCCAACTGCTGCTGCTGCTCCAAGGTATTGTCCATCAGCTCTTGTGGTTCCGACACCATAGTAGCTGCCATATCCTGCACCCCAGACACCCCGGACACCCCTGCGTCCCCTGCTAAATGCCCATGTGACCCCACCTGAGGTAGGCTCACATGCACAGCCCCATGTGGGTCTGGACCTCCTTGTAACCCCGCAGGGTCTGAACCCAACACTGGGATCCCATGCACATCATGATGTACAGACCCAACCGTACCCAAGCCAGCTGCATTAGTCAGATCTGCACTGCCCTGTGGGTGGAAGCCCATAGCAGCAGCTGCTGCTGCAGCAGCAGCAGAATCAGCAGGCGGTAGCCCCTGTGGCCCTAAGCCATCCATGCCTGCTACTGCGTTGTGGTGCTGGTGGTCTGCTAAGCCTAGCCCCAGCCCAACCCCCTCTGCTCCAGGATGCTCTTCCGGCTGCTGCTGATTGCCATGGTCCCCTGGATGGGGTACACCCATGCCCATGCCTTGCTGGTCCATACCCTGTGCTTGATGCAGCATCTGCTGCTCAAGCTCTGCAGGGTGTAACATGCCAGACATATCCATACCCCCAGGCATCCCTGCAGCTGCTGCTGCCGCATGTGCTGCTGCTGCGTCCATAGCTGCTGCATCGCTGGCTGCTTGCTGATGTGGATTGGAAGACCCACCATGAGCACCAGCAGCAGCAGAGCTGACTTCCGCCTCCCCAGCCGCATGTGCGCTAGCTGCTGCTGCATGACCCTCATCTTCCGTGGACTCATCCTCCTCCTCTTCTCCCTCTGGGTTGCCTAGGAAAGCACCTGGGAAGCCCTGCTGCCCAGGAATGCCGCCTGTGAAGGTGGCCATTGCCATTTGCTGCTGTAACATGGCTGCCTGCTGGAGCTGCTGCATGAGGTACACCCGCTGGTACTCACTCTGCAGGACAGCAGAACAGAGGCAGCAGAATAAGCCCAGTGTAAGTAACACGGAACAGCTTCTGGAGCATGCAGTCTGACAACACTGAACCCCTTCTATGGAATTTTCCCAATGCATCCTCTGTAATCTTCTCCAGTGCTGTCCATCTCCTCACACTCCTACCAGAAGATTCAAAATAACCCTACAACCTTCATGCTAGCATCCATACCACCACCATGCGGATTCATTATAATGGTGCATGCTCATCTGCACACTGATACACACACTCAAGAGCTTGCAATTCACAGAGCTTTGTCAGAATTGTAGCAATGTATACAGCTCACAGCTGAAGCGTCTTTCAACCCATATGTAGGCGGAGCATTGTGTGTCACGCATTCCATCCCTCGTCCTTCTGCTTGGCGCCACCTGCTTCTAATTATATGCCCCGTCCCTCCCTCAGCTTCCCTTGTACTTACATCAGCCCCCTGCACATCCATGCCCGTTGGCCAGAATGCTGTGTGTGGCATGAGGCCAGCATGAGGCAGCTGCATGAGGTCTACCCCTAAAGCACCTGCAGCCAAGCTCCCTAGGTCATCTTCACCACCCCCTTCGTTTGAGCGCTTGCGATCTGAGCGTCCCATGCGGCGCCCACCATTCTGCATACGCATGCGGCTGCCATCATCATCGCCGTCCCCTGTGTCATGGTCGTCCTCACCCATGCCACTCAACCTCTGCAAGCAGAAGCAGCAAGGCAGGTGGGTGACCAACTGCTCCCTGCACTCCTCAAGAATGTCATTAACAAATTATAGCCGTGTATTACATGGCTGTAGCAAGCTGCATTGCCACCCTATCTGTGTTCAAAGCCAGGTTGCCTGGTAATGGGGCTTACAGCTCCTAGCTCCCAGACTGAATCCAGTGGATCTCCCAAATGGAAGGAGCTGTCCTATCTTGCATACCACTGCATTTCTCACATAAAAAGAGAAGACCCATAGAATGAGGTGCTGGGGTAACACCAAGCCTGCTCACCACTTTCTTCTTTGCCCTGTAGTTCCGGAAGTAATCTCTCACAAGTGGCAAGCTGCGCAAGCATTTGGCATGCACCCTTGTCTCCTGGAGGCTAGGCTTGTTGTCAGCCCAAATGCCCAAAGCGTTCACGTTGTACCTGCACAATGGACAGTGTTTCAGAGACGTGGCTCCCTGCTTGTAGCCATTCAGCTCAAACCAAGCCTAGCAAATCATCACTCTCACCTACCCACGTCAGTGGTGTGCTGCGTGCAATATGTTGCTACACTAATGCATGATGGCCTCCACCTATGCCTCTGCCTTGAAAGTGAGAATTATGCTGAGAAAATCTGATTGTCGACGGCATTTACGTTGTGGAGCTGGGATAAACTAAACACAACTAATGAATGCAGCACACGCCTATTTGCGCAGCCAGTCAAACATTGCGCATAGATCAGTCATCAGCTATCCCAGTAGTTGCCTTACCAGTCAGCTATCTCTTGTGCAGTGGGACGCCTGCCCATACGGTCCAGCTCACTCCTCCACCACTCGTTGAAAGGCTGCCAAAACCGCAGAGGACGCCTGTCTGCTGAGTGCTTGCGGCCAGCTAACGGGCCCTGTCCATGGCCCTGAGAGGAGTCTTTGGGTGCAGTATCATAGCTTATGGGGGCAACAGGGGTGCCTGTCTTTTCATGCTCTGCCTGCTGCATTGCAGCTTCCATCATGCCTGCTGGGAGAGGCTGAGGGATGCCTGCTGCCATAGGAGCTGTGATGGGGATTGTGGCTGACATTTGTCCTGCTATCTGCTGTGGCATCGAAAGCTGCATGGTCTGAGCCATGGTATGATCCATCATAGGTCCTGCAGCGCCCACCTGGGAAACCTGGGTCTCCATGGTGCCGAGCTTCCAAGGGCAAAACTACTGCTGGCGCTGACCTGCATGACGGTCGTCATCATTTAAGCGTAACCTTCAAGGCTTCATGTTGATGTTGTGCGTGTCTTGTGAAGCCAGTGTGCGATGGCATTGCATACGCCCTCAACGGCATGGCGCCAATGCACCTCACGAGCGTTGATATGCAGCGAGTATATAGACGCACGAGTCCAGGAACATGCTACTCACCAAGGATGCATGTGGCTTCATGTACAGTGAACTGGCCCAAAGCATTCTATGTGACTAGGCTGGGCGGGACAAGTAAACACTTCGAACACTCTTGGCCCTCGTAGACAGAAGCAGAAGCTACCACTCCACAAGCTTAGCCTTACCAAGTGTGCGTTCTATGGAGAGCTCCAGCCCAGATCCAAGCATATGGGAGCCTGCTGTAGCTGTCTCATAGAAAGTCAACAACTATAGCCTTGCCCCAGGCCGATCCTCCCTGTTAAAGGTGAAAACCACGGCCCAGACAGCTGCTTTGTAATTGTTATCTTCTCGTAGAACAGCGCCAGGGCCCTCTCTAGATCTTAAAGCCCTCAACTGCCACTTAGCAAGGCAACCCAGGGACGTATTTTACAACAGAAAGAAGCAGTCTATCGCCTGAGCGATGCTCTTGCTTACACACGGACTCGTCACAGCAGGACAGGATACTCGCTGTGATGCAAAACAGCCCAAGCGTCCGTACTACGAAGCCCTTGCGCAGCCCGTACTTAGTCAGAAGTTGAGCCAAAGGCTACAGCATTAAGCTACCACCATGCTAGAGCTCTCAGCTACTTCGGCTATTGCTGTGTCTGGCCGAATGTGTGAACCCGGGGTTCTGGTTAAGAATGCTCCGCAGCCCATAAACGAGCCGGCGCATGATGTGCATGCAGCATTAGCACGCAGCTCTCATACGCCTTTGTCGTGCGGCAGTTAATTGATTATAAAGTTGGCACCCTGTCTTGCCCTCTGGCCACCATGGCGACATACCGCCCGCACGTTGCAGCCTAAAGGGCCGCAGCGCGGGCAAGCTGCTGGCTGTGCGTTGTCAATGGGACGTATTTCACATCCATAGCCTTCTTCGCATTCACTGCCCCCTTCCTGTCTCTTTTTATTATCATCAAACTCTGGACGGCATCCACTTCCCCAACTGGAATCAGCAAGATGCCACCATGATTGAGGCGGCTAATGAGCACGTCTGGCACCTGCATGAGGATGTAAGGCATACAGGTCGGTCAGCTAAAGCCCTGGTCACAGCTGCTGGAACTTCTAGCAGTCAGAGCTGGTGATATCGTGGCAGTCTAAATGAGGGGCTCAGGGGCAGTGGACCATTTGAATTCTGCCAGGCCAAACGTGTATCAAACATGATGGGGACGGAACCAACTGTTGTATTCCTATGGCTGGAGGAATAGAATGTCTCTGGTATTAATGCAACAGACGCATGTACTGTAATTATGCCGTCTAGGTGCAGACGGCCCCCTTGTGGGGCCCGTCCTGTAGGTGTAGCCTGAAGTTGTTTATTCATGTTCGCACTTGCTTACCTCCCTAGCAGCTGCCCCCGCATGGATGCAATCAAAGAGCTCATGTCCTGGACATTCAGTCTGTGCATCACCCTGCATGCAGGAAGATGCCAAACAGCGATCCAGTTAATGAGACGCACAGGACAAGATCTAGGTTTGGGGTGGTGGTTGCAACCTGCTTTGTTCCCTGCACCCTGCTTTATTCGTCCCAGCACTGCATGACAGACCCTGCTTTTCCTGTCGCATCACTCTACCCTGCTTTGATTGCCTGTACTTACATGCAATTGAATATAATGGAAGGAACTTGCAGCAATAGTCCGTACATGCCTTTGAAACGACAAGCTTTCAGCTATCATACCAACGTCAAAAGCCAGACTACATGGACATTGCCCTTGAGCTGTATCGGTGGCATGTCATCTAGTCAAGTGCTGTCTGCACTGAAGTGTGTGGAGTTATCTCTACCTGCAAAGCTGGACTGTCATTCTCATACGTGCACCTTCATGGCAGTCATGCTTGGGTGCTGCACGGCCCGGAGAGCTGTGTGGTGGTCTCTCATAACATATATGCACATTGCCGCCTGAATGTACCAGTAGTGGACTTGGCTGAGAAACGTGCCCATATTGAGCCTGCAAATATTTCTTCTTCAATGTGGCAGAAGCAAACTTTTCAAACCACCCAACCTCACCGCCAACACAGAAAGCTGGCCTCCTTCCATGTATGGTCCCGTCCAAGGTAGTTGAGCCAGCCTCTCATGAGCGTAGGCAACAAGCTCTGGTATGTGCTCAAGGCCTAGGACCCTGCAGCAGGTCATCCAGTCTAGTCTTGGGTAGGAAAGCATCATGCATGGACACTAGTGACCCTTTACTCTGCAAGGTAATCAATAACAGAGGGGGACATGATTTAGAAAATAAAGAGCTGCAGCGAAATTGCGCACCTACAAGGTCCCCAGAAAGTCTAGGTGTTAAATGAAGGGCCTTGCAAAAGCATCATCATGCAGGCAAAATATCATAAGCCTTTGCTGTTGGCAGTCCGGTGAGGCGCTTGAGAGCTGAATCCAAGGTCTGTTTGTGATTTGATATTTGACCACTTTTTGGCCCGATCTGAACGCGAAGCGTTCAAGACATGTCTGACTACCCACATCTGGCAGAGCCTGGGCACCCATCCGCAAAATGAACAGTGTTCAAGGCGAATCATGCATCCAGAAGCTCACTACGGTACTCGCTCAGAACCACACTGTGCCGAATCGGGCCATAGTACAGCACACAGTGTTTATACCTTATTGCAAACTTGACACAATATCATCCTTTCAGTTTGGAACGCAGCTGGCAAGCACTTCCATCCCCTGCTATCTGATGCTCATGTCCAACCTCGCGCCAATGCTGTGCCAAGCTGGCCTCCACCTACTTGCCACCGCCAGGACAGACCATGGTAGCAAATACTGCTGTGAGGTAGCCGCTGCCACTTCCTACATCTAGCACCTGCAGGAGATCAACCAGCAGGCATCCTCAGATTTTAGGGAGCTACTGAGCATGCCTTGCCTTGCAGCCAGGCCGCTGCTGCGCCAGAAAAGAGACGGTGTTGAGTTACATGCTGCTGCTGGTCAACTTATTCCTGGCAATTGTGCTGTACAGTTGCAGGGACTTTGCACAGTGCAGAGGATGGGAGACAAGGAGATACTCCTGCTTCCCGAATGGGAATCCAGGTTAGTTTCACTGTTGATGTACCCCCCACAAGCACAAACAAAGGCCCCAGCTTATTTTTAAATGCCATGTTGCAGTAGTGCATGTAACAAGTACCCTGGCATGGAAGGACTTGCGCACACCAAGGGCCAAATCAAATTGTATGCTCCCAGCAAAGTAAAACCAGGGCCAGGAACATAGTGCGTGTTTCCTACCTTGGCTCCCGGATATAGGTGGTCTTTCAGGTACTCCAAGCAAAAAGCATGCATGTGCGGCGCTGAGATGGTAGCTCCGTGGCTGAGGAACTGTGGGGAGTCTACATAAGCCCTGTAAAGGTTGCAAGAATCAAAGATTAGTGATGGAACTACAATGTGCAGACAGCCTTAGCCAAAATCCAAAGTTACAACACGAGCTTCTATCAAAGGGCAATGGACTACGTACATCTTGATGAAGCAATGCAGCGCTAGGTGGGTGGATACTCCTAGAGTGTGACGATAGATAGTGATGTTCGAGCACCCTGGTGATGTAGAGAACAGGGTGGGACGAAAGCTTCTAGCCAGATCAGGAATTTAGTAAATGTAACGAAGGCATCCACTTATCTCCTTGTCAGGAACAAAGACTGCTCTGTCCACAGCCTTCATAGCGTCTTCCACCTTGGTGCTGGTAACGATGCCTGCATCTGAGGGCATATATGTTATAAGTTGCACCTTAATAAGGCGTGAAAGGCAGGTAGGTTGCATCCTGTCGCTACAACGCACTTTTCAGCTTCTCTATCATGTCACTGTTGCTGTAGCCATGGCACGTCCAGCTCATACTCTTGAAGGAAACAAACCTCAGCAGAACGAGAAGGGTACGCACATTACTTGCTTGCGGGCGTCAACTGCAAGGATGCTGCTTCGAGGTGGTGTGGGATGCTGACTATTGAGTGGGAAGCTTGGATCTCCTTTACTTGGCAGAGACGCTCGCCCACTACTCTGTTGGCATCCAGAAGTATGGCACGTGTTCCTTTCCGTCATAGAAAGGAAGACCGCAGCGCTCATTTCTACACTGTTGGTTGAAAGCGCAGCCTGATCAATTCCTCAAAGAGCTGAGACTCACTCGCCAAACACACCTGGCGTCACCAGCTTCAAATGCTCGTAGGCACACTGATGCTAATATACATGTAGCCGACGCCCAAGGAGCGGAGATACAGCTGGCACCGGCATTGTGCTTAGCTGATCGTCTCCTTGAGAACGCCCACGTACATGTGGATCGGAGAGTTACCTCAAGCAATATGGCTAGAAGATTCACCTGAGCAAGGATCCGCTTATTACTACTCTTAAGACCTTCTTGACGTATGTCGGAGAGTGGGCAGCAGGGCTCGCATGTCTCCGGGCACGCACCTACTGGACCAGGGTCCCCTTCAACGGGGGACTCTGGGCCACCACCACTGGGGCCCCCAAGCCCGTCCCCGGCCCTACCTGCAGGTGGAAATGATGATGCTCCACTATTGCTTACAGCAGCAGGCGAGCCGGAGGGATTGGACAGTTACTTAGCTGCTGGAGCTGCAGACCTCACCAACATAGACATGATCAGGTTGCGTCCTTGTTCTGCATTTATACCAAACGTAGGCTGCTGCACGTAATTGAACCTGTAACTTGCTTACAGAGAGGGCGAGATGTCAAAACCCTATATAGGTGACATGGAAGAGCTGGGATCTTTGAGAGCAGGTGAGGTAGTCACTTAATCACACAGTGACTGCTCCATCATGCCAGCTACCATTCTCCTTTGAGCCTCAAGGCATGTTTTGCAAGGCCTGGACATGCTCCTGGTGCTGTGTGGTTGTCTTCGGCCAGCACAAACATAACATGGTAGCTATGGGGCATGTTTTGCCACGCTCCAGGCTGATGTTGCCGAAGTCCATGCTGAAGAGGAACCTTCCAGTCACATGCTTGGATTGTGCGGGCCTTATACCTCTTGACACGACAAATTAGATAACTGATCACACTGTCATCATCTTGAGCAGACAGTTTAGGGCTGCTTAGGCATGCTAGCACATCCAGCTGAGGCCGTAACAACAACTGTGTCATGCCTGCCTTATCTGCAGAGTACCAGCAAGGCAACCAGGTGTTTGTACAGAAGATTGATGCACTGTCCAACATGTACAGCACCATGCGGCGCACTCGGGGTGACGGGAATTGCTTCTTCCGCAGCTTCATCTTTGGCTATCTAGAGTGGCTGTTAATAAACTGGGACAAGGAGGAGTGCTCCAGGTAGGGAGGCAGCGTCAGCTGTAGCAGCAGTTCCCCAAGCACCAAGTCCCACTCAGGTGCTGTAGGTCCAGCTTGTCAAGCACTGTTAGACATCAATCACTCTGTTGGCCACTGTCCAATTTGTTGCATGATGCTAGACCAGAGTTACCCCCTTCTGCTTTGTACCAGTCAGTCAAGAGCTAGCACATGTCATGGTGCGTGCAGAACGTTGGTCTGTCAAAAGCTTGCATTTTGCGGGTTCCAATTGCAGCCATGGTGGCGAGGTGAAAGGACCTGCGTCTGTTGGGGTAGCTCTCATGCTTTCTGTGATCGTCAGGTACCTACTGCCCAGCATTCTGCAACAGTGTCAATGGAGAAGTATGCCCCGGTGCAATAGCCATACTGGGGCCAGCAGAAGGATCCACAAGCTTGAAGGGCCTACACTAAAACCGTGGAAACATGAGTCGTCACGGATACCAAAGACGCTTCGGCGCTCTCATCTGCTTATGTTGCCGCACCTCACTATCAATTCACACTGGTGGTCCCGGTTCTTGACCGTGTGTAGGTTCCTGTTGCACCTGGAGTCCGCCAAGAAGAAGTTGCTGGCTACAGGCTTCCAAGATCTGGTGTTTGAGGATGCCATGGACTTGCTGGAACAGCATGTGAGTATGCAAACGAAAGAATGTTGCTCGTACATGTGCTGTGTCCTCCAACATGTCTGGCTCTTTGAACTTGCCTTGAGGCCTGCTGTAGTGTTCAGTGTTGCTTGCTGTACCAGGAGCAATGTACCACTGTTTGCTGCACCAGCCACTGTTGCAGTATGAGATACCATGCCATGCTGTGTCATCAAGTTACATGAACTCCGATCGTTGCCGCTGCGTGATGTCCGTAATCTCAAGATCCCCCTAGCTCACCTTGCATGTGTGAGACACTGCATCATTGACAATGCCCGAGACCATAATCATGTCGGTGGTGCATTTGCAAGGATTGATTTGTGGATCAAAATGTAACAAGTACCAACAACAGAGTCATTTGCCTCCCGCCTGTCTTGGCATGTTAGCTGAGACTGCAGCAACTGCTTAGCGTCCGTTGTTTGTGCATGCGAGGTGTACGTACTTTACAGCCCATACAAGGGGTAGATCTATGAAGGAATGTGTGGCTCATTGTCTCAGCGCTGCTGCATGTGACTGTCTTGATCTTCTGTTGTACTCAAGTGCACCTGTGTCTGTCACCGGTTGGGCAGCGCGGCCCATAATAGCAGTAAATGCATGAGCCCAGCGGGCTCCTTGGTCATACATGGAGCACAGCAGCTTTCCTTCTGCTCTCTATGGCATGGCATGGATGCACCAAAATCCGCATTCCTGGCTGCTTGTGCTCTTGGGGTTTAGGTGCAGGCCATCAGTGCTGGTCCTACCACAGAGGGAGAGGGTCTGGACCTGGAGCAGCTGATGACATACTACCGGGATGATGTATGCAGCAACACTGTGGTCATGCTGCTAAGGCTAATCACTAGTGCAGAGATACAGCAGCGGGAGGCACACTTCATGCCTTTTGTGCTGGTAAGTTTGGATTAAGCAGGGTAGTTGATTACATTTCATGATATGCCATAGCAAAAGTGCTATAGGCCCCGTACCTGAAGCTGTAACAAAACTAGCGAGATGGAGCATGAAGTAGTAGGGGAGTTTCAAGCAAATGTCAGTTGAAGGTGGGGTGTGAGTGAACGAAGACGCAGTGCAGCAACAACTGTATTGATTGTCTTGAAGTGGCCCATTGCATGGCATCTGTACGCACAGAGGGTAATGCTTTGGAGAAGGCTTGGACCCAAGTGTTGCCCTCAGCCATGCAATGAATATGACAGGCCTGTATGGCCCTTTTTTTTGGACCCTCTACCGGGATAGCAAATGTGCGTTCACATTTGTCGCATGCAGAAATCATTGCAGTTTGTCAGCTTGAGCCCACTCAAGTCAGTGCCAATTGTTGTCTTCTACCGTGGAGATCACAGCAGATCAACCCTTGGTGCTGTATCTTTTTGGAAAGCAAGGCAGACGGAATCATGATGATGTCATCGTGATGCCTCCCAGACTGCAGTGGCTGGAGCGTTTGTATATTTGAAGATGCACCTTTGCAATAGCCCTATGCAGTAACACCTCAGACCATTAGTTCATGTATCACGGCATCTTCCCTAATACCTGTGTGTTGCCATGCTACGCAGGGCCAGTATGAATTGGATGTAAGCGACTTCTGTCGTCGCTTTGTGGAGCCCATGCAGGAGGAGAGCGACCACATACACGCTCAGGCACTGGCAGATGCAGTAGGTGTGCCCATACGAATTGCACACATTGACAGCAACTTGCACTCTGGGGGTGAATCAGAGGTGTCTTTTGTGGACATGCAGCCTGAGGGTGTGAGCCCCCAGCAAAGTGGCCCGGCAAGAGTGCACCTGCTCTACCGCCCTGGGCACTATGACATCTTGTACCCGTCGGTGCAGCAACAGCAGCAGCTGGTCGAAGCAGCAGCAGCAGTAGCAGCGGAAGCAGCAGCTTAGCAGGAAGGTGCACTGGCTGCTGTAAATGGTGCCTGGACCAGCATCGCTAGTAAGTACCCCTTGGGGACTGAAGCTGGGATTGAAGCTTGGACTGCCTGCATAGGGTTCCACCACCGTAATAAGGCTTTCTAGAGGTCTATGGCCGCTGGTGGCCTGCAAGGGTATGGGACTAGGGGTTGCCATTGTCTTGCTTCTGCTGAGTTGCTCATGTGGTACGCTGTGCCACTCTGGTTGAAGGATTAGCAGCCACAGAATGGCAGTGCAGAAGACTTGCTGGGGTCGGGAGGACATGCTCGATTGGTGGCCTTGTCTTATCTTCCATCTGGGAGGTGCTCTTGTTCAGCGGGCCAATTTGTACGGGAAGAAATAAGAAAGTAGCTTATGTTGAGTTGAGAAGGGCTCTCGGCATCTCATTTTGTTGTGTCAAGTGCAGTGAGAGTACCCTCTTCTGTCCCATGGCAGGGTGCGGTGTAGCCATGGCAGTTGGTGTGGCACTCACGGTCTGGCAGAGAGTTGTGCCCAAGCAGGTGGGCGGGAAGACTGTGTCATCCCTTTATGGCGTGCGTCTGGCGTATCTGAGGTGGTAGAAGTGAGTGGTTCTGGGTGATGATTTACATGCTCTGATAGTCATCAGTCTCACCCACAGGATCAGTCTTTGTATTTGTTAACTGAGCATCATGAAGATGGATATAGGCCCCTGGAGGCTGTTGTTGTCATCTTGTGTGCGATACCAGCGATATCTGTCGCACACGTAGCGCTAGGCCCCGCGTTTCCTTGCTGAACATATCTGCCAGGAATGGTGAATGAAGACAAGAGGCTGTAAGGCATCCCTTGGCAGCCGATGTGCACACGCAAGGAGCTTCAGCCTCATGGTCGACTTTGTGATTGCTTATGTGGGAAGGCTGAATCTGCTGTGTTCGGGTGCCTTATAGCATGGTCGTCCGACGAAAAGCTCCCAAGGAGCATCGTCGCAGAGGGGAGCTCATACTCATGTCTGACGTTTGACTTGTCCAAGAAGACGACATTGCATAATCGAACAAGCGGGAGCTACTCCGCATACTATCCGTTGCACTTTGACTGAGCATCGTCGCTTGTTCAGATTCGTGTTAGAAATTTAGAAATTGCCTTCGGAGCCCTGCTACTGTACTGTAGTGGTCTCATGTCAAAGAACGTTCGGATAGAGCAACATTCCGCGACATTAGCTACTATAAAGCAATGTAGATGCGCCTAACACCGATTCTTTTAGTGAGTATATCAGTTGCACTGCTATCTGTAGCTAGCGACACAGCACATACCTTCTGACCTGGCGAAGTTACATGATAAGAATGTTCAAGCTATTACAGTTATGTTCTCGTTAGCACTCCTCGATATCGCTTTACTGTTATGCATATCCTGTAACCCTCAATGAGGCCCAGCACAGCTCGTTTATGACAACGCAACCACGTCCATGTGGCCGCTCTATGGTCTGGCAGACTGCTTCCATGGCCCTGGCTGCTCCATGGTTAACTCTCCCCACGGACCTGAGCAATTAGTGCAATGTAAAGCACCGGTTGTGGTGGCCGGTCACAGCTTACAGCACGGGCCAGGCCCCTTTGTGAACCAGCATCCGGAAACACAATACTGGGCCAACCCTGCCCGGCAAGGTTCCTACGATAGGGATAGCTTCCACGATCCCTCTGGAAGCAGCGAAGGATACCTACCGGGAGGCTCATGGCATTCAAAGCCTGTTAGACCAGCAGCTGGAATGTCCCCAACGCAGCAGCAGCAGAGGCACTACAAGCCCCATGCTGGGTTCAGCAGAGCAAGCGAAGATGATAGACTCAGCCACTCAGACAGCACACCAAGGGGTCCTGTTACACCCTCTCAACCAAGTCTGGAAGCCCTAGCCAAGGCATCAGAACATGCACTTGCCCCTGACCCCAGCAGCAGCCCCTACAGCAGCTCAGCATCACCTTTGACTAGGGATGGATACAGCTCCAACAGACCCCCGGTGTCATATCTGGTCAGACCAGCAGGTTTTGCTCGCCAGACTTCCAGAGACTGCTCCAGGACCCCTCCACAAAGCCGTTTACCACACAGCAGTCCTAGCGCTCTCATATCAGACAAGTTCTCAAACCTCTCTCTACCTGGCCTCCGTATGAATGAGTCGCAGTACCCATACCAGATGCAGAATCAGCCTTCACAGGGCGTAATTCAGTACCACACCTATGGCTTTGCTGGCTTTCAGCCTGCACCACCTCCAGCATTCCGCCCGCACGTCCCAAGCAACAGCTGCAGCAGAGGGAGCAACCTCCCCAGCACATGCACCCTCACCACAGCCACCAGCAGTTGCAGCAGCTCTAACAGCCCCATGAACCTCAGCAGAAGCAGCAGCAGCAGCTATGTCCCATGTGGGGTACCTGCCCATTTAGATGAGGGTGTGCTGCCATGTTGCTCCCTGTGGCCCCATCGAGGCTCATGTGCCACTGTGGACAAGAAGTACGAGAAGTGGTGGTGCTACAGAAAACTGGAGAGGCCATGCCAGTGTCCTGGGAGAGAAGGGCAGACCAGCGCTGAGCCATGCTGGTAAGTTTGACGCTCGCCTTGGACTGTGCAAAGCTTCTGCAAGCATGTCCCCTGCTGTCGGTGTCATCAGATGTGACCGACCCTGGTTCCTCCTCATACGCTTTACAAACAAACGTTCAGCTATGCAATCATCCTAGTAGTAGCGTGCACAGTAGCAGAGAAGGTGTTGCTCCAAGGAACGTTCATACATGTGTACAGAGATCTCTGGTGGAGGTCTTGCCATACTACATAGAGCCATATCTCACTACTGAATTCAATCTGGATTCACTAGCTAGAAGCGCTCCTCCTCAAATAGCCAATGATCAACATCTTCAGCGGGAGACTCATATGTAATTGGCCAAGGAGCTTGATCAGGGTGGATGACAACTAGTACATGCGCTTAGGCTGCACTGCATTGTTGACAAGCTGTGCTCTGTGTGCTTTGCAGGAACTGCAACCCCACATGGGCACCCCTCCGGTACCAAGGGCCACCTGACAAGGAGGGCTTTGACCGCTGGAACCAGTTCCGTGTGCTGGACGGATTGCAGCCATCTAACAAGCGCTTCGGGCGCAGCTTTGTTCCGGTGCCCATACAGGCAATAGGCAAAGGTCACAGGATGCCGCAGGAACTGGGGCCTCAGCAGCAGCAGGAAGACCTGGGCAAAGAAGGGCTGCAGGGCAGCTTGGCAGCAGCAGAGGGGGCGGCTTCAAAAGGATACTTATCAGCAGCTGTGGCTTTACTGACAACCTCAGGAGTGAGTGCTGGTCCTAGTTGCTGTGGCCATTTGACTGCCACAGCTCCAAAGACCCCTACACACCCAGCTTCATTGCTCAATCCAGATGCTGGTCTTGCCTCAGCAGTGCCTGCTGCTGCTGCTTGCTGTTCGGGCATCTGCAGCAGCACAAACAGCAGCAATCCCAGTACTGTTGGATGCAGCAACCTGGTAGCTCACATTGGAAGGGCCAGTAGCAACAGCGCTAGAGTCAGCAGCAGTGCAGGGAGGGTGAGCTGCATCAGCGCGGGTGGTCCTCTTCCTGCTACCAGCTCCCTCAGCCATCCCAGTCTGTGGCCTGGCACCCCTAGTCAAGCCAGCCTATCACAGCAGTCACAGCTGACTGGTCCCATGCACTTGATTCAAGCAGCTGCAGGGGAAAGCTGCCTTAAGCACAACAGGGCAGAGATGGCTGGATGTCCTGTAGACCTCCTGGTGGCTGGTCCAGGATCAAAACAAGCTGGGAAGCCGGTGAGGGAGCGGGAAAGCAAGGAGAGGTCCGGACGATCGGAGCTTGAGGAGAGCCCTCCTTCAGCAGGCCACGCAGCAGCAGAGGCACCAGCGCCAGAAGATGCTATAAATGTGAAGGATGGTAGTGGAAGGCACCGTTTGGACTGTGCGTTGACCTTCAGCCTCACCGGTAGGATCACTGGTGAGGAGCAGCAGAAGCGGCAGATGATGAGCAGGCGCAGTGATAACAAGGGCAACACCCTGTTTGATCCTGGGTTTGCCCTGCAGCTCCCTGCAGGGTTCATTGAGTGTGACATCTAGATAGAGAGGGGTCAGGTTGGGGAAGGGGCTGGTGGCAACTAGCTATATCCATGGTTATTAGTACTGTGCATCCACCAAAGTGGGAAATCACTTGTGCATTAGGCATGAATTTGGAAGGTTTGGCTTGTATGATGGCGCCTTAGTGCTAATTCATGATGCTGCAGGAGTGTTGCCATTCCCTTAGAGCTGCAGGTGAAAGTGAAGGCCCTGAGAATTAGGCCACAGGATTCACAGCCATGCTGTAGCATAGCAGCGGTAGCTGTGGCATAGGTTAGTTCTGGCAGCATGGGGATTCGCCTGGTTTTCCATGTTCGCATGGTAGAGGAAGAGAAAGGCGTTACTCACAGTAAGACGAGGGATGGGCGTTGAGGAGCATGTACTTGGGGTGCTTACATGCAGGATGGTTGTGCAGGTAGTGCAGCTGTTTTTTGGGCCGCTGCAATCAGAAGTGCGAGCCCTAGTGTAGTACATGGTCATGTGTAGCCAGCTATCATTTGCATTTGCATCACGTTACTTACCGACATACGCTTTACTTGCAGCTGGCTGTGGGATAGATGAGGAGTTTTGTGAAGGGCAATGCGGGCCTATAGGCTGAGCTTCGGACCCAAGCAATGGAAAGCATCTTCTATGCTATCGTGTTTCATGACTGCATCATCACAGGTTTTAACCAAGGGGGTGTTACACCACGGTGTCCCGTTACCAAGCTTTTCTTGGGCACTTTACTATATGAAGTTAGGGCTATCTTACAGTCTCCTTTTGAATGTGAGCTGTGTGTTTGTCAGCACCCACCAGTTGCCGGCTCCTCTGGCTTGGTCACTGGCAATGCAGCTGGCACAGCATCTGTTTAGGATCCGACTTCTTGCTGAAGAACGCAGACAGTGTCTGCTAAGGGATCTGTATGGCAGCTCAATTGTCCTTTCCGTACCCAGGGTGGACTCCTAGCAGAGTTCTTACCTTTTTGACAAGGGAGACCAAGAAGAGCTGGCAGAGGTACAACTCTGAATGTTCCAGATCTCTGGGAGGGAGCAGGGGAGGATGGTCCTTGGTTTGGGGAGATTTTGTGGACTGGATGATGTATTACATCGTGCAGGGCTGAGGAACACTTTGGGAGTGCAGTGAAGACATGCAAGAATTGACAGGGGGTTGAATTGTCCTAAGGAGGCCGGGAGGGCAAGCTTGCTACGTATTACATTATTGCTGCTATATTAGGAGCCATCATTTTAGTTATATCAAACATCACTATCCATTACTCACTTCTGGGCTAGAGTATTGTAGTTACCGCTTTGTGTGGGCTGGCTTGAGGTTAGCGTTGATTATCTGTAAATACAGAAGTTTGCAGTGAGCAGGATCAGGGGCTAGGCTATGCATGCCTTCTTTCTCTGCTAATTTCTACCACAGCAGCATGTGTTTGTGTGTATCTGCTGGACAGGAGAGCCATACAGTTTGTTTGCCCGCTAGGGCACCAGGATGAGCTGCGTGCCAATGCCATTGCCGGCGGCCGAAAGCTAAACACAAGTACTCAGGGTTTTCAAAACGGGATGTCCATGATCTCAATCAGCAATTGTGGGTCGTTTGGGAATGTACTCAAGTCCCGCTCGCTCTCCTAGCAATCCTTGCAAAATGGTGAAAAGAAGGACAGAGTCACCTGCAG
Source organism: Pseudopediastrum boryanum (assembly GCA_963556185.1). Lineage (NCBI taxonomy): Eukaryota > Viridiplantae > Chlorophyta > Chlorophyceae > Sphaeropleales > Hydrodictyaceae > Pseudopediastrum > Pseudopediastrum boryanum. Next base: position 4,391,917 of record OY744503.1, read on the forward strand.
ATTTGTAGGTTACTGTATTGGTAAAATATTCATGCCAATCCAGTAACAAGGCTATAGCAACTCAGAGAATATTTTTTCTGAAAAAGAAACTGGCCCAGTGCTGAACACGTATTGGTTGAATAACTGACTCTCCTCGTTCTCGATAAGCATAATCAATCTTGGCCATCAGTTGCACGGTCCGCAGCGTAGGTTGAAGCCCCCCACCAGACCTGGTGCTTGCAGCTCAACACGGTGCAGACACGCCGACTGATACGAAGGTGGAATATACGGCTGTAAGTGTTATCAGAGCTAACGGTGCAGACATATACTCCAGTTACGGTCGATCACCTACACATCCAGCACCCATTGGATCGAGAAGCAGAGGGAGCACCCCGGCCAAACAACTGGCAGTGCACTCGTACGGTATACACATATGCAAACAACATCGTGTCCGTCTGCTAGACATCTGATTTTGCAAAGTCACTTCACGCCGGCTCTAAAGCATGGTCTCGGTGCCTTGGTCGGGTCACTCCCGTTGGTCGGGTTAGCGGGAGTCTGTCCCATTGATCAGCTTTGATGCGAACGCGGGTGTATACATAGCAGAATCGGCTACACGACATGCCTGTGAAACACCACTTACGCGTCACGTAGTATTCAGCACAAGTCGAGCCTGAACATATTGGGTGCAATCGGAGGACTCCTTGGAGACTCGGTTTTGCAGGAAAAACAGCCCGCACCTGAGCGCATCATTGCAATGGATTTCTCGTGGAGCTTTGAGTCCCAGAGCGCAAGCTTACAAGCAGGTTGGCCTGTAATAGAGCCCATCAAGCAAGCTCCGGGCTCACCCACCGTGGGGGTTTGGTCACCTTACGCCAAGGCAAAAGCTTCAGCGATGCAACCAGTGCGGCTTATGGGCAAGGCCTGTGCATACCTGCCAGCGAATATTCATCCAGACACTTTTGATAGCGGTGACAATACTTGGACCATCAAGGCAGCTAAAAGTCGCGCTGTGGAATCCCTTGGGAACAGTGCCCATCTAAGCCTCTCTCCGAGTTGTCTGCCCCTCAATATCGGCGCTACAACCAACAAAGTGACCCAGACGTCTGTTTCAATCCGATCTGGCACCATTACCAGCAGCAGCAGCTCTAGGACCATGTCCACCAGCAGCAGTCGCAGCAGTGGCACCAGCCTAACATTTGCAGCTTCTCAGGATTCAAGCCTGCTTCTCAATGATTTCACATGGAGCTGCCTGAAGAAAGGCACCAGCAGCCTGCCTGAGGCACCTATCAAAGAGGACAGGGACAGCAATGGGCTTGACTCGCCTGCCTACCTACTGGACAAGCCAGGGTTAACACCTCTTGCTTTGTCAATGTGTGAGGGTTCCCAAGAGCAGACTTGCCTAGGGGTTAGCATGCAGCTGAGCAGCTACCAGCTAGTGCACAATACTGGCCTGCATGCTGTGAAGGGGATGGGAGGTAGCAATGAGCACCTGCTGCTCAAGAATACTGCTCCTCATGGTGCAGAGGGCAGCAGCTGGGGAACATCAGCTGCGGTGCTTAGTCAGGCTCTGTGGCAGGGCTCTGTTGTTGGAAAGCAAGATAAGGACGCAAGCCCTCTTAAGTGTGCATTTGACATGGAGTTACCAGCTGGTTTCATTGAGTGTGAGGTCTAATACATAGTCCGCACAATTTGCACCAAGTCACTCGTCCATGCATGTGTGATAAACCTATGGCAGAAACTGTGGTTTGTGGGTCTGTGTGGGAGCTCAATGGGGTGGATATGAGTGTGCAACAGGGCAGTGAAGATGTGTGCAGGCATTTGAAATCTTAGGCGTTTTGGTGGGCCTGTTGGTAGAACGGGGCGAAATCCCTCATGCTGCAACGCACCAGTGTCTAGGGAGCCTATTCAGGTCCAGTGATGGAAGACTTTGTATTTTGAAGTTGAGGCTCTTTGTGTGGGAAAGAAGCTGAGACAGGCAATATGCAGGTCCTGTAGTGCAGGAAGTTTTGTTCTCTCTGGGTTGATTGTAAGATTGTGACACTGCTTCCACTAGGACACTGGGCTTGTTGCTGTGTTGAGATAAGTATTAAATGTAAAGATGTTTTTGAGAGAAACTTGAGGTACTCATCCGATGCAACATGGATGGTAAATGCGTGTGCGTTTTGGCAGGATCTGTGGGGCAGGCATGCTGCTGTTGCAAGCTCCGGGTTCTCAATGGCTGCTTGAGTGTTTGGGCTTCTAGTTATGCTGCGACAGTGGGCTGTTGTCACGACGCATGAGTCCTGCCTGCGACTATGGGCTGCTGTCTGTAATAATCTTCTAAAATAATTCCGTGTGTGCCTGTGCCGCTTGCTGCCAAGATGGTCTATGATGTGCGAGTGATTCACCATATCTGCGGTCACTTTTCCAAATTCAAGTTCTGTGGAGCCCAAGATTTGGCAGGCAGCTCAGAACACAAATGCTCATGAGTGAGCAGAGTCAGTCAACACCAGATGAGACCGTGCTGTAGGTGATCTTTCAATCGACATGCTTCTTCTGACTGTCTGAGTAGCGGTAAATGCATGAAGATAGTGGGCTTTCCATTGTATTTGATTTTATAGTGCGAGGCAGCTGGCGATATGACGGGCCGTACGTGCCGGCTGGTTGCTAATGTGATACTGGTCACCATTTGCACTGACTTTCGAAGCACGGTGCAAGAATGGCGTAGACCATATGCCTGTATCCTACCTTTAATACACGAGGGGCCTCGGTGGACTATCCGTAAAGCCGCGGTTTTCTTGGTAGTCTTAGAGTGCTAAGTTGGCCCTGACATGACCTACATTGGTGACAAGTATTTCGAACCCATCCGAGGGAGGCACCGCAAGCGGTCGAATTGCCCTCGTCCACCATTTCAAGGCACACGCATCCGATTCAACGCAATTAATATGGCTCGAAGCAAGCTGCTGCTCTTTCGATCATCGGAGAACTGGTCGGCATCTCGGATGTGACCGTATGTGCTCGCCATCAACGGCCAATTTACACGCGTGCTGCACAGATTCAAGATCTGGCGCAGGAAATAAAAAATCCGTTGCGAGCTGTAGAGCTTCATTTGAAGTGATCGTTGTAAAGCCTGAAAAGGGTACATCAACACTCAACTCATGGATGCAAACAGCAGCAGACACGAAAGCTACCGAAACACAGGTGTCACATTCATATCAAAGCTCACCATCATCGTGCAGCCATATCCAGGAGGGCCCTACCCATAATTTGCAGGCCAGACTCTAAATTAACCAGATAACCACTGCAAATGGCCCCATCACAGGAGGACATCGGTGGGAGCAGCGCCACCCACAGGAGTCAATTCAGGACCCAACGGCATACTAAAAGTTCCTATCCAGCAGTCTCATAGTGGCTGCCATGTGGCTTCCTCCATCACCGGCCAGCCAAATGTATGTCAGGCAAGCCCATTTCGACTTGCCATATGGCACATGCATGTGCTGACCAGTTGAACCAGTCAACAGCAAGACAAGCACTTTGATGCCTTGCTCAGGGCCACTGCCACTGCGTCCTAGGGAGAAGCCCTCCTATCCTTCACCACCTCTTTCCTATTATTACATTTCATGATATGCCATAGCAATAAGTGCCATAGGCCCCGCACCTCAAGCTGTCACAAAGAACAACGAGGTGGAACAGAATACGGGTAAACTTCGACATGTATGACAACATATGCCTAGACATGAGGTCCAGCAGCTAGGTCAAAATCACCCAAAACCTCCTCTTTCCTAACAGTCCCTCCTGCCTCAAGACCCAAGCTCAATGCAGCCAAAGTCTCCTCCTCCTCATTTGCTCCTCGGTGCTGTAACCACCCATCTCCTCTTCAAGGTGTCCAATCTGCTATGCATTCCCTATACAGTGCACTCCCCCTCATCCATGCCTGCAGCTGCTGATCTGCAGGAGTCCAGGGTATACTAAGACCCGGGTACTCCTCCTCCTGAGGGAACAGGTGCATCAAGGGCAGGAACCCTCCTCGGAGCTGCAGCTCAGACTCAACCTCACTCATGCTCAGCACCGGGGCCTCAGGCGGCTAAGACCAAGGGACCAAAGCAACACAGCAGCAACAACAGCAGCAAGGTAATCAACGTGAGAGGGAGCTGCTGGGGATGTGCGGTATGAGGTTCAAACAAGCGCTGATCATTGTATGATGACACTTAGAGCACAGCTCTGCAAAACACCCACTCGAGAGCAGAATAAAGAGAAAGTCCTCAAGAACACAAGCAAATACACACCAAAAAGCCCGGAGAAATACAAAGGGTGCAAGGGAGGAGCAGATCATGGTGCCACTCTGCTCATCCACGACTGTCATTAAGGTATGTCTCAAGTGGCGTGTATCGGGTGAATCAGACTTAGCTGTGCAGTTTGGAATGTTTGTTCTGCTGCCGGTGCTACATGGTGCGAAGTCCAGTCAGCCCACCCTCCTGCTGCAATTTCGTTTCTTCTGCCCCTCCCCCTCCACTCCTCCCTCCTCACTCAGGTCTGCCTCCGATCCCATTTTCCTCCTCTTCCTGCTCACTTGCCACAGGCCGAAACCCTGGCCAGTCCCTTCCCTTCATCCTCCTCCCTCTTAATTGCGCCCGTGTTCATCATTTGTTAACCCCTTATCCTGGATTCCGTTACCCACCCCCTCCTCGCTACAAAGATGTAAGCCGTGCCGCCCCGATACACCCCCTCCTCCTTTTTGCCTCCTCCTTCCGTTCCCCCTGTCTCGGCCTCGCTTGCCTCTCTCTCCTCCCTCGGCCCTCCCTCCCTCCCCTCCCTTCCCTCCCCTGCCCGCGCCCTCCCTCCCTCCCTCCCCTGTCTGCGCCCTCCCGCCCTCTCCTTCCCTCCCCTGCATGCGCCCTCCCTCCCTTCCCTCTCCTTCCCTCTCCTCCCTCCCCTGCATGCGCCCTCCCTCCCTCCCTCCCCTCTCCTTCCCTCCCCTGCCTGCGCCCTCCCTCCCTCCTCTCCCCCTCTCATTTTGTGTATAGTATGCTGGAGAATGAAATTCGTAGAGTTCGGCGCTTGCTTGAGGATTACGTGGTGTCGGAGGATTGGCCAGCTGGCAACTTTTGGAGGTGGCATTCAGGTACGACGATCCGGTCTCGATTTCGCCTTTCGGATGGTGGTTTAGCTCTTGCATTTATTCGTCCTTTTCATCACCTCGCCTGCGCTCCATTGCCTTTCCTCACCCCTCCCTTGCACTCCACCCATCCTTCCCAGCCTTCCCTGAGCCTCCTCCCTCTCCCTCCCTCTGCCTCCCCTTCCACCTTTCCCTGCCTCCTCCCTTTCCCCCCGCCCCTCACCTCCTTAAACCTGTCAGGTCCCACTTGCAGCAGTTGGAACATATCCCTCACCACCGGCCACTTCTGATCATATATTAATTGCTCAGTAGCAGGGTCCTCGTGTGCCACCTGGAACCACAGCACCACAACCAGTCTGCTCTTGGTCACTGAACAGAGCAGGCCGCTCAGGTTGTAGTTGGACCAGTTGGCTGCATGACTTCAAGCTTCAAGCATCTGCTGAAAGTCTAGGTCAAGCAAAGGCATACATGTGTGTTTCCTGGATCTCTCTGAAACACATACGTTTGGTGTTGGGCAGCAACAGATTGCAGGCCTACTTTCCACATGTGTGAATGGAACAATAATGTGAGGCCGATTACACTCCATGGACCTCATAACTCCCTCCTAGGCCATACATTATGTTTGGACGTACATAGAGGGCTGTATACTGCTTTACGCCCACACAAACCCTGTTGTCAAAGCCCTTGCAGGGGAATGAGATGTGAAGTCCAGCTGATATGTGAGGCTGCTGTTGCCAGGAGACAGAGGCTTGTTGCCAGCGGCAGAGGGATTTGCACATGAGTATTGCAGGAGAGCCCAAGTAACACCTTTCCTTATACAACTTGCCCGGGGAAGTACGATGCTGGATAATGAAACTTTAAGACTCAAAGGTGTTGGTCATTGAGCTTCCTCAGTAGAAGTGAAGTAGACAGGTTAACTCTAGTACCCTTCCGTGCCCTTGTCACTTGTCTGTGAGTACAGGCTTCCGAAACCCGCAGAGTATGAAGTTAGCATATGCATATCGGTTCCTACCTAGGGTCATCTCATATGCTCAGGCACATACGGTGGACTTATGATGGTCAGGCACAGTATAGCTTAAACCCTCCATGGCCAGTTCTTTTTCCCCTTCCCCCTTATATGTCTTTCCACCGCTCCTGCCCTTCAAACTCCTCCAGTCGGCCCCAATCGGCTTCTTGCCACGTAATCCATCCATTTTGCCATCCAATTCCTCCTTCGACCCCCATCCAGCTAGGCTCCCTTAAAATATCAGACGTCCGCGATAAGTCCTATACCTGCCTGCCCCTCCCTCTCCCACCCTTCCCTTGTCCTCTGCTTCCCATTCTCCTTGCCAACAGCCTCTACCTTCCCCTGACTGCTCCCCTCTGGGCCACCGCCCCTTCCACGCTCCTTTTCTCTCACCCCCTTCCCCGCCAGCTTCCCCCTCCCTGACCCGTTCCCTCTCCCCCTTCCTCCTGTTCCCCATCTCGGTTGGCCCTGGCTCTCCCAATGTTACCTTCATAGAAGGTGTTGCATTGACCTCCATCAACCAAGGATGCAGGTTTGAATCCAGCAGAAAGTCAAGACCAAAATACTGAAAGGTGGATCTAGGACAGCAGCAGGGTGCGGGAGAGGGAGGCGCAGAAGATACATTAAAGTGCAGAATTGTGCCATCGGCGGTGTGCGTACGCAGCAAAAAGCATGCCTATCATACTACTCACACAAATACAGCCTGTGGTCTACAGCTATGTCTCTAAACTGGTAATCCACATCCAAGAGACAGTGCAAGTATGAGTGGGGTCCAGGAGGTCGACTGTGAGCTGCGTTACTCAACTGCTTTGAAAAGAAGTTGTGAATGGACACAGAAATTAGAAGGAAGATCAGAAGACTAAAATGGAGGTAGTAACAAGGTCTCATTACTGGCTCAGCTTGCCAAAGAGCACATGGGCAAGAGTACATAGCAAACACAGTTGCAGCAACAAAGATAAGCATACCACAGCTGATGGCGGGGAAAGGTGAGGGCAGGATGAAAAAAGGGGGAGCTTCCACCACTTGTCCAGCACCTCAAAAAAGAACCACTGGACCAACCACAAGCTCTTGCAGCTTTGAGGAACTGACATCACCACACCACACACCATCATCAGGAAGCCCAGGGAAAATGCCTCTGGTTCTCACTTCTTAACCAGTTATGCCAACATTGTTAAAGGTTCAGCAGTCCTTAGAGTCCCCAAAGTGACAGTTGCACAACCTGCATTTTGTGAGTTGGCCCACCACAACCTTAAACCCTTGTCCGCACATTTGTAAACACAACTTCTACCACTAAACATGAAAAGTAGCATGGATGAAGACAAATGCAGAGCTACCTCAGTCCAAGCACTAGGAGGAGCGTAGCAAGTCACAATGACTGGAAGGTCCCACCTTCCTCCTCCTCCCTCCCCCCCCCCCCCCTCTCCTTACCTATGTGGCAGGTCCATCTGTGCTTGCACCTCCTGTATCCTTCTCAAGGCAGAGGCAAACACCAAGGCGGTCACATGTGTCAGAGACTCCCATAAAACCTGCACAGCACATAGCACAACATCACCAATAAACAAAAAACGGATGTGACTACAGCGCAAGGCAGCTAGGTCAAAAAGAACAAACAGACCAGGGTCAAAACCCCTGTCCTTGCTCAACACAAAACAACCACCACATGGATGGAGCAGAAACTGAGCTGCGCATAATTAGGAAAACCCTACATCAGATGCATCCCAGCGTTCGGCTGTCACATACTTCTTGCCAAGAAGTTCTTGGCCTCCTATTCCAGCTTTGGGCTTTTGACACAGACCAATGTGTACAGAGCTATCATTGTGATCCCAGAATCTTATAGCGTTCAGTAAGTTGTGATGCAAGTCCATGCTCCAGGCATATACAGATGGTT